>JADLZN010005717.1:0-315859 GCA_018155175.1 Sinocyclocheilus anophthalmus | reverse complement strand
TAGTTGAGGTATACCTATGATGAAAATCACAGGCCTCTCTCATCTTTTTAAGTGGGAGAACGTGCACAATTGGTGGCTAACTAAATACTTTTTTTTCCCCCCACTGTTGATGATTACTATCTTTAAATTAATAAAGTATACGTTTAGATGATACTTAAGTATATTTTATCACTTATAGATAAATTTAATTATGAAATGAAAAGTCATTTACAGTGCATGACAGTACAGTGCAATATACATCCATGAAATCATGGACCATCTGTTTTTAATACCAGGTATTAACAGTGCCACTGTGATAGGCATGTCCACACTTAGCATCTATAGCATGTTCTTTTTATGTGAAAATAAGTCTAAAATCTAAATGTTTTTGTATTGTTTTTATTTCTCAATGTTTCTATCTCTCCAGTACACATCCAGCATGAGGGCCAAGTACCTGGCCAACACCCGGCCCGACCCCAACAGCAGCACCTCAGCAAACTAGAGGAACACCGTCTTCTTTCCCTTCAGTCTAAAGCTCCCACTCACCCACGTTGTTCCCATAGCCCAGACCGGTTTCACCCCAGGCCCACCCATCCAGCCATGTTGATCTTTGATGCGTGCTCTCCAACCCAGCTGATAAAGGACATCCCTGCATCATGTAAATACTGCTGTCAGAGCAATGTTCCAGAGGCCTCTTGTGCTGTTTCCAGATGGCCGGTTTAGTTCAGGCAGCTAAGTAGGGTTACTCTCAGCCCTGAGTGCTTGTGTGTGAGCGTCTGTAATGAGTATGAACTTCATTACCTACAGATGCATTGAGTGACGTGTGTGTGTGTGTGTGTGTTGCTTGTGTGTGAGCGTCTGTAATGAGTATGAACTTCATTACCTACAGATGCATTGAGTGACGTGTGTGTGTGTGTGTGTGTGTTTTTTATGTGTGTGTGTTTGATTAAAGCTGCCCTTGCTCATTGTGGTGATCTTGCCAGAGGTTCAGAAATGGTCCAAAACTGGACTGGGTTTAACGCCCATACCCTACATTCCTGCGTAGCTTCTGTCCTCTGGTCATTTGAAGTAATGTGACCTTCTCCATTTGCAGGACCTACTGCCACATCCCGACTCTACCGTTTACATCATTGGCATCTACTGTAATATAACTGAACCGATCTAATCTGAACAGCGTGAGAGCAATGAGAATTTTCCCAGAATTCAGTAATTGGGTTCCACTTGTTTAGGCTAGCCATTGAGTGTACATCAGTTGCGGTGAATTATGGAAGTGAGTGTACTTGATTATGTTCACTTTAGTTTCGGACACCAAATAGTGCACTATATTTCAGACACAGTCCAAGTTTCTCGTCAAAAAGTTGCTTTTTCATGACTCTAATGGTCCATTAAAGATAAAACTCTGACTGTGGAAGTTTATGGACATGTTTGCTTTAGCAAACATGTTGCGTTACGGATTCCAGTGTAATGCATGAAATATAAGCTTGAGTTAGCTAGCTTTTGCATTTTTGTACTTGTGTATAGTATGTTTCAGGCCTAAATCTGTAGCATACGCTGGTTGTGAGGAGAAGATATTCTTGGATTTTTCATCTCGTTTACAGGCTTGAGTTTTCAGTGAGAAATTATGGTTTGTAGATGTTTACCTATTGAAATTCTTGTTGGGTTCTTCTCAATATACATGGACTGAATGAAACCAACTACTCATTTAACTGGGCTGTATCCACTGCCATTACTGGAAAACCTGGACAAGCAGAGCTGGACAAACCAGCCTAACAAAGAGGAAGTTGAGGAAAACCTCATCAGATTGTTGACCAAACCTGGATTTTGACCAAACGCTGATGATCTGGACAACCTCAAACTGCTTTTATATCCAAGGACTTTCAGTCTGAATTCAACAGAACTCTAAAATTGTTTAGTCTGATGCTGGGATCGCATCTGAACATTACATTTGTCCTAATACTGTTCAAACATGGAGACACTGGCACCAGCTTGCACAATTTGTCATGGCTTATCTGTTCTAGGAAAGAAGCTGGGAGAAGTTCATTGTAGTGTACACAATGTAAACTTAACATTTGGACCTTAATTTTGCTGATCAGTTTAGTCCTCAGGGAAGGGGACACCAATATGACAGGAAGTAAAGTCATCAGTGTCATGTCTTTTTGTTGTTGTTGTTTTTTCATTCAAAGAAATGAAAGCGAGCCGCAAGCCTCGGTAAATTGTGCTGTAATTCAATGTGACTTCCAAAGCCCGCAATTTCCTGGCCTTGTTGCTTCTGTACCACAAATTGCTTTCATTCCCAGAGTTGAGGGGAAACTTGCCATCCCTGAAGAGGACGTAAAAGTGATGTGCTGTCATCCAGAATATTTTCCCCTTGATGAGAGCACAGACACACAGGAGGCTAGCATCCGATCAAGGTGAACTCCCTTTCTCCTCAAGAGACCTCTCTCTGATGTAATAGACCGAGTCTAGTATGAACACGTCTCCCCTCTGGACCTTATAAAGTGGTGCCAATGTTCTCATATCATGGGCATCTTTGGTCCCACCTTCACACACACCTCATACTGCCAACATCTCAACTTCAGGACACCAAGTCCAGGTCATATCCTTACCATTACAGGGCTCAACAAAAAGCATTAAAAATGCTGCATTTGTATGATCCACGTGCTCTAAATTCATAATGATAAAGGTTCATAATTCATGAAGAATAGATAAAGCATTGGTTTGGTTGTTCATTCTTATTGTTGAGCCCTGATTTCTATCTCGCAGAGATCTGCGTGGGCTCTGCGTGCTGTTTAAATGCGGACTGATAACAAATGCTAATGTGACAGCGTTGCTCCTGAGGTCCCAGACTTTTATGAAAACATTCAAGGACTTCGTGGGGAAGGGGGTGTATTACAGCTATAAGCAAACAGAGCCTTGGATTGTGTTCGTCAGCTGTTATTGGACCATGTGAGTTCTTTTGCTTCTCAAAGGCATGGTCGCCCTATAAACATTTAGTAGAACCATGTTGTGAGCTACTGACGCTTGCATTGGTTTCTCGATTGATGCTTTTGTGATCAATGATTAAGTCCGTACGTCCTCAACTGTGCCAATAACCGACAGCTTTCCTGTATTTCTAAATGTTTCGCATCTTTGAAGCGGACTCTCGTGAGCTCTGTGTGGCCTGAGCAACCAGATGAGACACCTGTGAACATGAGCCTGACGCTGTGGGAGTATTTTTCTTTTTCTCTGTAAATGACCACTTTAGTGATGATGCAATCTCTGTTTTTATGCTTGGTAATGTCATACTGCAAAAATAATGTATATACAGTATATTGATCAAATGTTTGCAAGAAAATGTCCCATTAAGGACATGAAATTGTGATATAGTACAAACAGGATTTTTTTTTTTTTAGTCCTCGTGACATATTTTTAGACGTTAGGAAGCACAAAATATGTCTCTTTCATGCAATTTAATGATTTTGGTCTTTTATCAAGATGTTTTTATATGATTTCACTGTAGGATGAACTTTTTTTCAGTTACTAAAATATTGTAAATGTAAAAGCTGTGGTTTTATTGAGCTTGAACCCTGTGTTTTCAGATTAAACCTTACATTAACTGATGAACGTGTCTTTTATGTTCAACTGCATGTTTTTTATTTCTATGGTGAATATATTTAGATTATATTATTATAATGGTGACCTTTCTGATTAAACCAAGATCATAAGAAGGTTTATTGGGTTGAATTTGGTGTAGCCAAGATCACTTTATTCTTCATCTTTAGCTTTCGTGTCATTAGTCTTTTTTAATACTATTATAGTATTTATAGTTATAGCGCTTATTCAAGGATTTTGTGTTTATAAAAATCTTATTTTATATAAGTTCGGAATGTATTTAGTTAAGATTGCACACTTATTATTTGTACTAATGGACTCCCCGTGACTCATGGGTAATACCGACTCAGTTCTAGCATATAAAGACAAGAGGGCAGTATTGTGTCGTTCAATAGAAAGTTTATTCTAGCTTACTTGGACCTACTCCCTACTACTCAAAACTAAACTGTGGGTATTACTTCGTATTAGTAAGTAAAACAGTAGGTTTTCATTTTAATCAAATTGTGTAAAAAAAAAAAAAAAATTAATGAAAAAAAATTCACAAAAATGCAAATTGGGAAATGATCTAATAAAATCCATTGCATTGCATTGTGGGATGCAGTTCTCTACATAAGTAGCTCTATTCTATATATGTATACTTACTGCTGAATTTATTACATGAATAATTCATTTAATAATTACTATATATATTCATGTATTTTAGTTGTCTAAAATAAACTACATATATATGTAACATTATTACATGTTATTTAGCCTAATATGTAATTAATGGCAGTAAATGATTAATTATGTATTGGTTCGCCCTCATTTTTTTATTTTTTACTGAGAAACCTCTATTTTATTTTATTTTCACTCAGAAACCTTCCAGTTTTATGGAACCGCACACACCAGCCACTAGTCAGGTGACTATAATTACACAGAAAATGGAGAGAACGCACCATTAATTTAACTTGACATTTTTATGATTTCATTCATTATTAGCTTTTCATCGCCTCACAAACCTCATGCCGTTCTTTCAGGGACCCCAGTTCAGGAAACCTTGGCATAATGTGATGTTTACTGCAATTCATGATGTTGACAACCAACAAAGAGTGGAAAATATTTTCTTACGGGTTAGGTCAAAAGTAATCTAAAAGCCATCAGAATGTGCTACCTTTTATATGTAATCCGATAGATTATGTTACTAACTACATTGCTGTTTAAAGAGGAGTATTGGCATTTGGTAATCTAGGCTGCTAGCTACATGATTGTGAATTACACTGAATTTGATGTGCCTTTGTTGTTTTGATCTGTTATGACTTGCTGTAAATGGGATGGTTTGACATTTAACCAAATATTCCTAGAAATTCACTTGTTTACTTCCCTGATTGTGGGTTTGGGTGAAGTTTGAAAATTGTTTTATGTTTTAAAACCAAAAGATAGTAAATGCAAAGGCATTGGATGCTGTCTGGGGCCTGACGGGAAGATAGAAATCACAGTGTTGTGTTTATGATCTCACTGCCATGTCATCAGTCATGGGGGTCAGTGTCACAAACAGGACAGACACCCGCTATAGTGACTTTCCTGTCAGCCGCCAGGCAGCTGCCGCTTCACTGGGCCTGTGTGCGTGTGGAGGGGAAGAGGGTGGACTTCTGGGAAAATAGAGGGATCTTGACACTGAGCACACCCTGCTTGTCTCCTTTCATTGTCAGTGGAAATCTAAAGCGTTTATTATTTTTTTTGAGAGCCAAACAATGTCACAGACTCCAAATGTGAACAGGCATCAAAGAAACAAATTAGCTTAGCGATCCACCAATGAAAAGCCTGTGTACGTGTAACGGGAACCGTTTCCCTCTAATAGAAAAGGTTTATTCCGTAACCGGGATCGCAAATGGAATTCCGCACAGCCTAATTACGTTGCAAATTGAGTTAGGCTTCTATTGTTGGGCCGCAGGAATGCGTTGAGAATGCAGTGGAGTGGTTAAGTGAATGGAAATGGGGGTGATGCCAGGCTCCTGTGAAAGCAGCCCCCAGCAGATTTGCTTTTATTAGACCGGGCTCCATGCCAGCACTTTTAGAGTAGCTTCCTCTTTCTTCTCAGTTGGGCCTTTTCTGTTGACGTGGACATTTCAGTGTTTCTGATCATAGGTGAGATTTCTTGAGAAGTTTTTTAGCAACCATCTGCTTGAAAATGATGTCTGTTACTCAGGAAACTTTTGGGGGCTTTCTTAGCAGATGTTAACTCTGTTGTGCTGTCAATATGGGAAACTCAACAGGCAGATTCCACTCTTACTCAAAAGTAAGGACAGAAACAGTAATCACATGACACACACACACACACACACACACACACAAAAATGTTTTTTTGTTTCAAAGTTGCATTAAGTGTATCAAGTATTATTGGGGTACGTTTTACAAGAAAATGCTTGTTTTTCACTTTTTCTACTTCAACTTTCTACTTCATTTTGTTTAATTCAATGAGTCACTTGCAGTTTTCTGTAATTATTTGTGAAATTTACTAACAATTTCTGATTGAAAATGATTTTTACACATGTTCTCTCTCTTCTCACTGCAGGGTACCTGAAATTGACCTTCTGCCGCAACTCCGTGTTATAGTTAACTAAATGTATCCTATTTAATCCTATTTTTCAGGAATTGAAATAAATCCAAAATAAAACAAAGTATATATACAAGCTGAAAAACTTGAATGAAAATGAGAAAAGTAGCCTTGGCAAATAAATAAGTTTAAGGTAAAAGAACTAAACTTATTAACATTTAAATGTTAAATAAAAATAAATTAAAGCAACAGAAGTATTTTAAATAACAAAATGACTAAAACTTAAACTAAAATAAAACGGGAAGGTATGAAAATGAAAAGCTAATAACGTACAAATTAAGGCGAATTCAAAATCATAATAAATACGGGGTTTTTTTGTAATATTATAATACATTTTTAATATATGATAAAAAAAAATTATATTTAAATAATACAAAAATAATGCTCAAGTCACAAACTTGTAGGGATCGGTTAACCAACGATAAAAATTTCATAGTTTTGTAAATAAATTGACCAATTGAAAAATAAAAAAAATACAGATCTAAAAAAAATGTTATACTTGAATGACCTGAGTTTGATCCTACCTTACTACGTCCACTTTATTTCCATCCATTTTTGTTTTGTGTGTGTGTGTGTTTTTTAATGTCAGGTTATGCATGATCTGTGCATTTGAATAGTTTTGAACACTAAATTGTGCATAAATATGGTAATGTTCGCTGGATCTCTTACAAGTGTTACGAAGTAACATAAAACCAATTAATGCCTCCACAGTTTAATAACGTTACTACATAATTTAACAATTTAAAGAAAAACATCAGATAGAAATGTATGACACTTTATTTTATTGTCCTTGTTACACTTTACATGTACTTACACTAGTAATAACAGTAAATGATGCACAATGACATGCAACTAGCCCCTAAAAACGAACCTCTAATCCTAAAAGCAAAAAATCTACTAATACATGTTGTTAATTAATATTGCTCAGTACTTAAATGTATAATTACACTGATACAATGACACCTTGAAATGAAGTGTAACCATTTTTTTCCCCCAATGTTAAAACTCTGCTTGTTCAAGAATATAGAATACAATTTTAGCACTTTTACTGAAAATGACTCCGTTGACCGAAATCTCAGGTCATTTCTATGGGCAGTTCTGTAAAGCTTGAGCTAGCAACAGTAACCACTGAGGGCGCGAGGTCAGTTAGGTTCTTTCCACAGCATCAAAACACATCATGTCCGTCAAATGCTCTGTCAGAGCTGTCTCTAGTGTGTAAATTCCCTTTACACTCCATCTTGACGGACAGGATTTTGAGTCACGGTGAAAGGACAGGTTCCTCAGAGCCATACAGAGGGGCAGCTGTATTCAGGGGGTCTGCAAACCCATTCCTCACACCCCACTGCCTCTTTTTAACATCTTCCTCCACCAGCAGGAAGGAATAGCTCAGTCCTGTTGTTCCCTGTCCTTTATTTAAGAGCAGTGTGGAGAAGCAGTCATTCCTCCAGTGCTGCCTTTGATTGTCAGTTAACTTCAAACTCCACCCATTGCTCTTCTCTAATACCCACACCATTCAGAAACATCGAAGACCGTTTATTCTCAACCATGTGCCCTATTCTTACCCATTTTGTCAGCTTTATTCCCCCTCACTGTTGCGATTTATATACCTCAGTGTTCTTGCTCCACAGCACGGGGACAAGAGAAAGTTAACAAGGTATAGCCCACATTAGTGCACCACGCTGCTCCCGAATACCTCAAGAATGAACAACTGCAGGACGACCGGCTCTACACCAAAACAGTATTGTGCCAAAGGGCAGGAGTGTTGAGCTGTGTAGTCAAAGCTAACATGAGTAGTTTCTTTTAAAAGAGGTTCGGTCTGTTGTGTCCGTTATGAAATGCGAAAACTGAAACCTTGAGGAGAGCAGCAGTTGAGTTTGTACTCCTAACAGTTGGTTGTTGTTATCGATTGCTGTCCTGTCAAGAACTTTCGCAGGATGATAAACAAACTGAAGATGTTAGACGTGTTTATCAGTTAATAGCACTGTCCTGGCCTGGCAGAAATCTGTAAGTTTAACTGAATTTCTGCTTATTTGCATCCTGCTTTGCCCCCCCCCACCCCCCCCACCCCCCCACACACACACACACAACGATCACTTTCACTTAAAAGAGTTTCTGATTCTAATTCCCTTTGCAGCCAAAGCTCAAAAGAGGATAATAGTGTGTATATTATTTATATGTACTTATTAGGGGTGTGACGAGACACTTATCCCACGAGACGAGACTGGGTTCACGAGAACGAGACGAGATGAGATTTTTAGACTTTTTTAAAGAAATCCTCAATGATGAAATATTTGGGGAAAAATTGTCTTTTATTCAACTGAAAAACAGAAAATGCAAAAATTGTAGGTGAATTTTGAAATCAACTGTCTTTATGAAATTAAACATTATTTTAATCCATTTATGCCAGTAATAAACAACAGGTAAAAACTGCAAAATGTTTTGCCAAAACTCAACTGACAGCAAAGTAATTGCACAAAAATTCTAAATCGTATAAAAATAAAACTAAATAAACAACAAATCTCCCTTTAAAAGTGTCAGTGAAGCAAGTCAGTCAAGTTTACCATTATTTAGTAAATGATTTCCAATTTAATAAAAAATATACTAATAAAACATGATTAATGTTATACATTTTAAAAGAAACTGGGGGGCACAGTAAGGGCTGAGGCGATCGTTAGGGGCCCTATGAAATCAGTGTTATTTTTTTCGCAAATTCAGTTTTATTTTTTGCAAGGTCCATTTTTTTTTTCAGTTGAATTTTCTGGATTCCGAGTTTTTTTATTTTTTGTTTTAAATTTTCTAGACTAATGTTTATAGTAAATAAATTTTATTAATTAAAGCAGTCTAATAATTAATATAATGAAACTTATACATTTTCACATTCATTTTTAAAAGTTCCGGGCTATGAAATGTTTTATTTTTTCTCACCATGTTATTTATATTTTTTATTGTTACCAAATTCTATGTTTTAGCATGTCTAATTATTTGAAAGCATAAAACAACTTAATTTACTCATTTTAAAGAGCCTTGGAATTGTTTTCGTCCTCGAAATTTCTGTGTTGTGTATTTACATTTTGTTTAAAGGCATAAAACATTAATTTAATCTATAATTTATCTTTTAATTATTTAAAATTAAGCAAACAAGATTTTTTGGCAAACAAAGGGAATTAAAATTAAATTACATTTTACTATTAAAATTAAAACATGGAAGAAATGTTTTGTGTGATTATTCCTTAAAAAATGATGTTTGTTTCATTTTAGTAGTAACAGTAGTAGTAGTAGTAATAGTAATAGTAGTAGTAATAGTAGTAGTAACAGTAGTAATAGTAGTAGTAGTAGTAACAGTAGTAATAGTAGTAGTAGTAGTAACAGTAGTAATAGTAGTAGTAGTAGTAGGAGTAGTAGTAGTAGTTGTAGTAGTAGTGTTATTATTAGTAGTAGTAGTAGTAGTAACAGTAGTAATAGTAGTAGTAGTAGTAGTAGTAGGTTGTAGTAATAGTGTAGTAGTAGGCAGTACATTATTACTGAAAATAGTTATAGGCTACAATGTCGTTCAAATAAAACGGAGAACTGGAATTTTATTGGACAGATTGCGCGGTGAAAACTATACAGTTTTGTGTGTTTATGAGATATGACGCTAGTTTTACTCAAATTAATTTATAACGCTTAAAATGCTCATTATGGATTACTGAATCGCAGAGCAGTCTCTGGAGATGTTGTTATGTGTTTAAAGCCTCATTTATGAGGACGGCAGACACTGAAATCATCAGCGAGTGTGAGTGTCAGGCAATTAATTAACATTTCCCGCGGTTAAACTGAATTCTGCTTTTATGGGACTGGATAAAGAACTACACTGTGTAATTTTCACGCTCTATTTATGCGGCGGCCAACCCACTTGCCTGTTGTGAACATAAAATATCTTACATACCACCTGGCGTGAAACGAAACGCCAGTAAGTTAGGGAAGGCACATAATTGAAAGGTCTTGCGCAGGATATCGCACACCATAGTAAGTATTTTGTTTTTATAAAAATAACACTTAATTATTTATTATTATTTAAGCATGATTCAATATTAACAAAAATAATTTTAATATTTTTAGTTTAGTTAACTAACAAACTGGGTCAAAAATAATGAACTAATACTTATAAAAAATATTATTTTACTTAATTTTTTTCTTTCAGGTTAACTTTGTTTAGGTTCACCATCAACACTGTAACTTTGCTGGGGAGAAACTTTTAAAAACTTTTTAGCTATCGTTTGATGTCGCTAATTACTTTTTCAAGCTCTTTGATTGTTGCTGAGCTATTTGCAGTTTTAAGTAAATGTGTAAAAGTAGCTTAAGTATCAGTGGAAATGATCTTAGTACATGACGTACATGAAACTTTCTGTTTCAACTGGAAATATTCAGGTGTTAATTTATGCAGATGCATGCCAGACACTGATGAAAGGAGGCTAAAAAGGCCCAAAGAAAGATCATATTTTCCAGAATGAGCCGTCGGAAAGATCTGCTTGTAACTAGCAACATGCAGATGGAAGGAAGTAGAGAATGAGATCACACATAACACTTACCCTCACCACTGGCAGAACATCATCTCCTGGAGTTTTATTTTAAATGTGTGCCAGTTCATGAAATGAGGAACAAAACGTTTGAAATTACCAGACTGTTTCTTGTCATCCAGGTGAGAGTTCATCAAGGCAGCTTTGCCAAGGAAGTCCAAGTTACAGACAAATGAACTGCTGAATGAATGAGTGCTGAGCACATGGGACACCCAGGAGAGCTCTCAGCATGCTTGATAACCCTCCATGAGAATCCATGAAACAGACATTTCTGCTCCGTGAGGTAAAGCCTCTTTGGCGGAGGATATCTGATAGCTGGATTAGGAGATAGTTGCTCAGTTCCTTTGAGCACATGTTCATAGGGATTTCAGCTCTGGCCAGTGGCTGGGAGGCCTGGAGAACTTGTGGAGCTGGCACTTGCTTGCTGACTGCTATAATTACAGCCTCTCAAAAGAGCTGAGAGAAGACAAGAGTGTTAGCCACTGCTGCCACGCTAATCTCAAATGTTTACTTTCAAATTTAACAAAAGCAACTTTGCTGTTGTTTCCGATTTATTGAATACCCCGCCTTTTATCGGATTAATAACAATGCAGCATAAAAATGCTTCCAAGCGATTTTTAGAGCACAAATAGCAACATCACAACATGCTAGAAATGTTCAGAACACCTTAATAACTGCATAGCAATGACTTTGCATTGTGGCCGTGAATTTCGCACAGGCAAACACCACTTTTTTTTTTTATTCAGAAAATATCCAAATCAGATTTAAATAATGCTAAAGTGAAAGTACCATCTTTATGAGAGGAATTATTTTTGTAGAATTAGCCGGAAGGCTGTCTGATCAATATCTAACTGAAGATTTCACTATGAATTTACAAGCACTTTTACAAGACTTTTTTTTTTTTTAATCAAACATAGAACATGCATCCAGATGTGACTTTTATATTATATGCATATAATATAAAAACATTTCTAGTCAAAGACAGATCATATCAGTAAAGTTCAATATAAATGTGGTTTGAACAGAAAGGTGCATAAAAATACATTGCTGTGATCAGTTTCGAGAGTTCAAAAGGTTTGATGTATAAAGATATGTGGACCACAGGGCCCTCTGACTCATAATAAAAATGCTGCCATCTTCCTTCCAAGAAACCGTGCAACGGTTGCTTTGCTCAAGCAGCTATTTATTTGTCTGGCAAACCACTATGTGGTTTGTGGCCTGATGCTTTCACATTCAGTGATTTTGTTGGGCTCTCTGAGGTGAAACTGGCATCGCAAGATACATCAAGGTCAAGTGTCAAAGGAAGGGATCGGTTGTGTTTTATTCCAAGACTTCATTATAGATCTTCTGAGTGATTTTTGTTTTCGACTTAAGCATCATTTTCCAGTCTCTTTGGGACCCAGACGTTGTGTGGTCCAACTAATTTCACCCACCAAGTGCAGAAGCAGTCAAACAACCTCAACTTTATACAACTAGACTTTGGGGGGGGGGGGGGGGGGGGCACGATGAAGACCGAAATGGATTCTGTTTCTAAAAGTTGGTTCTACAATGTTTGTCATACCAGCCAGCTAAGTGGTTAGCAGACGACATTTATAAACCTTTCAAGTTGATGAATGTCATGGATGTTTGGGTGTTGCTTACACATATACAGTTATATACTCACTATGGTCATAAGCAAGTAGTTTTGGTTATGGTACAGACAGCTTTGTTTATACGCCACACTGAAGACGTAATGTTTTGTGTACACATGGGTTCAAGGCACTGGTTTTATTTGAACTGATAACTATCTGAGTAATATTTAGGCAGTTATCTTTCCTCCAGGCAGATGGCTGACTGCCCTGCTTGAGTGCTTTGCATAATTCAATCTCGCTCTCCACCTTGAATGTAAATGTAGTATTTCACCTAAACAAAAAGATGTTAGGCTTCCTGGAACGCAGACTTCAAGATGAACACCCATAATCATAGCTTTGGTTTATTACAGTACAGTGGGAGCAAACACATACCCATTTGTGTCTGATGCTCCGGCTCTTGCAGACATGGTTTCTGACATCTGCAGCCACATATGACATATGAACTGTGTGGAGTCTGTGAAGAGGGTTTTGAGCGGGAAGAAATATGATTCAGGATCACTGAAGGAAGTCTTTTTGCTGTGGTGGTTGATTTTGGGGTGATCCGTGTCTCAGAAATCCCCTCTCTGCCCTCAGACTCATGGGAAAACAGGCAGTCGTGGCTTAAGAATATAAACTCTCACACCATTAAAACAGGCACAGATGTGACTTAATAAAAACATGATTATGTTTGTTATAAGATCTTTGTGATCTGACCAGAATGTAAAAAAATGTGGTTTAAAAAATATATTGAATGGTGTCATTGGGGTGTGGAATTAGTGTTTGTGGTTGAGCCTACACTTAAGTCCCTTGGGGTCAATATGACCCCAAACATTGAAAGAGTAATTGTGAAAAATATATACATTTTTAATCATACAAATAATATATTTTTTTGTTTGTTTACTTCTCATCTATACATTAATGATGTGTTTTGGGAGATATGAAGTACTTTTGTACCTATTTACCACAAACTTCCTCAACTACACCATTAAAGGATGACCTAAATTTAATTTAAGTTGCTTCTGGATATTGATCTAGGTGTTAGGTGTAGAATTCTGCCATCTGCTGGTTAGAAATGAACCTAAACGGATTACAGTTTAGGAAATAAATTGTTTTGACCAGCAGAGGGCCATAGAGAGCCATTCATTTTACTGGATGTGGCCAACTGCTTCTATCACAACTTTTGTGATTCATTTTGTGAATTGATGTATATATAAACATTAGAAAAGACATTAAAAATAAATATTCTTTCAAATGGTATATTTTTTTGTGGTTTTTGATGCATTTTGAAATGTCTGTTTTCAAAAAATGCCACAGAAATTTGACAGAAAAATGCCATATAAGACACGCCTAAAGGACAAGACTTAGAGTCAGATTGTAGTTGCATATTATTGATTTTAATGAAGTGTAAAAAAAAATAAAATAACTTTAGAATGTGGAAGAAGTAAAAAATGTAAATAAAACCAACAGCAATATGCAGAAGTGTGTGCATGTGCATGCATTAGGTCTATCTCAAACGTGTTCTGCATTTGTGGCTGATTCAATTTGCCAAATTTGATACAAATGCTATCTGTGGCAATCATACCTTTGTGTGTGTGTGGGTGTGTGTGTGTTGTTGTGTGTGTGTTGGGAGAGAGCGAGAGAGAGAGATAGTGTTGCTTTCGTCAACGAAAATTATGACTAAATATAGTCTCAATGAACCTTTATCACGTGACGAAGACGAAACGAGACGAAAATGCTGGTCATTTGACGATGATGATAATTAAATGTATAATGCAATATCATTGACGAATAAAAACAAGACTAAATGTGGTTTACAAAATAAAAAACTGCTAAAATGTCTCCATTTTCGTTGACCAAAACGAGACGAAACAAAATTTTATAACGTTATTTCGTCTCGTTATTATAATTATTTTGCAATATTTCTGTTTCCTGTGTCTCGCTTCAGGGGCTGCATCAGTCACTTCGCAACAGCCCCACTCGGCCATTATTAACAGTGTTCCCCACCGGGGTCTGTCGAGAGCCAGAGGGTGCCGTGTAAAAATCCTTCTTTTATACTTTTAATTGGCTAAAAATGTCAAAAAGCAAGCTATTAATATTCCTTTTCTAATGCACCGCCAATATTAGAGATGCACAGAAACAACTGCTGCCGAAAATAGATTCACCGCTCAATTCACTTGTGTGTGTTGTGTGTGTGTGATGTGTGTGTTGTGTGTGTGTGCACGCTGTGCGTGTGTGTTACCGTCTAATTCCAGGTTTGCTCTGCTCCATCCGATCGCGGCCCTCTTACCCTGGCGCCACTCATATACCAGTTCATGCTCATCGAACAGCAAGTACACTCACAAAATCGAGCCACAGGAACAATCGATTTATTAACAGTACTTGTTTCCTGTCTCAAGCCCTCTGTGCTGTACCAAGGTTTTGTATAATTGGCAATCTCTTGGTAACACTGCCGCATCTCTTCCTTGATCTGCTAACCGCTTGCTCAGTTGTCCTCTGATGAGAAGAGCTTTCTAAGATTAACTTGATTTGATAATTGGTAAAGAACCAAACAAAGAAATCTCTTCATAGCCTACAAAATACACTGAGAGTGAGCAAACTTTGTTCTAGTACCATTTATAACTATGCACAATGTTTACACTATAATAAAAGCCTAATAAAATCTTCTATAAACTGGTCTTGCTTCATTATAAATTAGCCTACCTGATTTTTTAAATATTAAAAATCTGATAAGAACATTATATTCTGCCGGAGTTCTTTCTCTGTTGTACCAATCATCTACGACTTCAATTTCATATCGACGTTAGCAATTCAATATGACCAATCAATTTTTAGGGTCCACACTTGTAAAACTTTCAACGGGTGCCGCGACGCACTAAAGAATGTTGTGAAACACTGATTTTAGAAGCACGAAAAACCAAACAAAGTTACGTATGACACAGAGAAAGTGAACCGATGGCCGGACCAGCAGGGGTTCATCTCTATTTAAAATTTATGTGTAGTGTACTTCTAACATGTTGGTTGGTAAATAAATGTGTAATTCAATCCAACGTCTTCCGTATGTCCCTGGAATGGATGTATTCTGAGTCTAGAAGGAATCAACAATATATGAATAAGAGCCTTGTTTGCAAATTGTTTGCTAATAAAATTTTGTTTCGGTCTAACTATAGGTATATTATACTAGATTGACTGGTTTAACTAGAATGCATTTCTAAAAAAAGACTAACAACTTTTTCTTTGACTAAAACTAGACTAAATGTCATCATGCGTGTGCCCGTATGCGTGTATTAGGTCTCACCCCTTTATATCTTTGTTTTGCATTTGTGGCTGATTTTATTTGCCAAATCCTGTACAAATGCTCTCTGTGGCAGTCATACCTGCATGTGTTTGTTTGTTTGTTTGTGTGTATGTGAGGATGACAGTCTTTATACATTGCCTTTGTGCTCTAGTACCAGGCCTTCATTTCTGTGTGGACATTTCAGATGTATGCGGATTATTTATTTTTTTTGACAATGAAAAAAAAAATATACTTTTTTTTATACATTTCTCCATTCATGTTTCACTGTGGGGTCATATTGACTCCCAAGGGACGATTTGTAAAAAAAAAATAAAAAATGAACATACCTTCAGAACCCCGACAACAAAAAGCCCATTTTTTTTGTGTGAATATAGATATAACATGTTGAAAAGTCACAAAATCTTATTCCACTGAGATGAAGGGAACCATTTTTTTAAACTATGTAAAAGTTGATTGGGGTCATATTGACCCCAGGGGCCGATTGAGGGTTAATGTTGAAGGAATATAAGGATTTGTATCATCTTGCAATAACATTTACAACATTTCTGTTGTTGACCTCCTGTTTATGTGAAGGAATTCTTTGATCTGAAGCAATACAAGTCTTCATAATGTATTTAGTCATCCAAAGAAAGAAATCAAGCTAGGCTTTTCCCATTTTTGCTGCACGTATTACTGATTCCGACTATGAAGAGCATGCACATTATACTCTTTCTCTGTTAACTTTTTCAATGAGACCAGACCAAGCCAAAAATAAGAAGTATGGCAGACTATTTCCATATAAATAGCACTTGCCACTCTATATCTTCAAATGTGTCATATAAAACATGTAATGCAATTATGATCAACAACTGACAATTTACTTTGCTCTCCCCTATATTTTCCAGGCCTCAAATGACATGACTATATAGTGTGTTGAAAGGCCCGGTAGTGAGGAAATGTTCTTTCCCATGGCAATTCTTGTAGAATAATAAATTACATGTGAGTGAGACTAAACTTTCAAGTGTGTTTCATTAATACAGCAAGCAACAAAGAACGGGTCAGTGCCAGCCCTCGAAGCCCACGAGAGGCCAAGTTTGTTTTGCTTGCATGCTTCAGTAACAGTTCACAACAGTTTTGACAGAGTAAGAGACGCTGGCCTCTGAACCTCTGAACCTCTGCGGTCTGGCAATGATTTTACTCCAAATGATTGATGCAAGTCGCCTGTGTTGCCCTATAGTAGTGAGTGTGTCCTTTTCCCTGTTTGTCTTAGATGTTGTTGAAAGGGACAGTTCAACAAAAAATGAAAATTATGTTATTGATTACTCAATAGAAGGAAATGATTTCAAAAAGTACATCAGTGCCTGATCGCCATACATTCATTGTGGCTTATGGTCTATATTAATTGTATGATAAATTTGTCTTAGAAACAGGCTAAAATGTAAGTTTTGTATGTGTTGTAGGTTTTAGTTGTAGGTGAACTACCCCTTGAAATATGAAATATGTATGTAGTGTGTCAGCTGAAAGAAAACAAACAACAGTGCAGTAAAGTTTCTTAGCGAATATGCTGCTTTATTCAAAAGCTGAATGGTGAATTACCAAGGCGGCGCATGGTAACAATATCAGGACTGTGATCCCTGAGAGGACAACATTTGAACAAAGAATCCAGATACTGGAATATAAATTACAGCCATTAGCAAAATTCAGAGCATTAAAAAACATTTTAGAGGAATCATCAGAGCAAGGTCTGGTCCATAGGTGACCAAATGCATATAATATCTAAACAATTATGTACAAATACAATTGTTTTGAAATGGCACAGTACATAAATACTGCTTTAAAATAAAATATACAGGCTCACCCAATATGGGTCATTCCCATAGAGAAACTGCAACTCTGTTAGGACCACTGTTGATGCTCATGTAAAGCTCTCACTTAACATGTTTTGTATAGTTGGCATAGTGATGTCCAACTGTCAGCCGTGAAGGAATGGGGAAAACTGTGGCTCTAAGCCAGACCAGTCTGTGCAAAAGGGATCAGAGAACTCAGATCTGTGCTATAAACACATCTTAAACTTGAACTGCCATCTGTTTTAACAATGTGCATTGTGTTGGCAGTGGCCCTGGTGCCAATTCAAAAGAGTAAACGGCATTAAGCGATTGCTAGGAGATGCTTTACTTGAGCAACCAACAGGTATTTTAAACCAAGCTGTGCAACTCCCACTTTAGTACATCTTTGAGCAAAGCTAAAAAAAAAAATACAATAATAAATCATGCCAAAAATCTCATATCTATCTGCCAAGATTGTGTGAATGCAGTGGCATTAAATAATATAAAGATCTAAAAATTTGGGCACTTGATACATTTTCACACAGCTTTAAGATATAACAGTTCAATCACCATAAAATGCCCATAGGATTTAGGGAGAAAAGTGCTCAGTCCTCATACACCACAGATTAAAATAACCTGACAGCATATTTGGAAAATGTGCCTATTGCCAGCACAAAATGTCATAAAAAACTGATAGCAATAATAATTATAATAACACTGACATCAAAGAAATCAATTTGCAAAAAAGTGGACCTTCATCTCATTAATTTTGTCCGGAGTCCTTTAGAACTAGACAAAGCACCCATGTTACTGATTTCCTCTGAATATTTTAAAGAACTCAATCATTAAATCAAACCTGAGGGAAAGAACATCCTGAACGGCATTTGGAGAGAATAAAATATAAAGTATGCGCTAATTTGCTAATTAGAATTTAAAACTAAGCATATAAAGCTGGCAAAAGGCTTGGGTATACTAGAAAGTTACATTCTATGAGAATTGCAAATGGGATACAAGCAACAGTAATCATATAAAGCACAGTTGATTGCCTGCAAAGCTTGGCGCTGAAAGCGTCCTTCTGAAAGCCAGGCCCTTCGTAATGTCTGAGTTGGACAGGAAGCTCAGGCACCAGGCAGGAAGGAACTGTTTAAAGGCGGGCCGCACAGCAGCCCAGTATAACCACGGAAGGCCATGCGCCACTGCAGAGTAAACGCAGCGCCACATGGCCCAATAACACACTGGTCCCTCATGCCTTTCAGATACCGAGGCAGTGAGGGACGAGGATACAACAGAGGAGCCGGTCACCTTAATAGGCAACCTGAGGAGGGCACCACGGAGTGTCTGGGTACAGCAGACAGTGCACTGACTTAAACCTGAGAGAGAATAAAAAATAGATGTTAGATTTGTACATGCACGCAAATGTAGATCCAAAATCCAAATGTGATCTAGAGTGTTGAGAACTTGTCTTACCTGGATGGGTCCTCCTCAACAGAGAAAGCCCCTTTCATGCTGATGATATTCCTCTTGTTTTCAAACATTCCATAACTCAGTGTAATCTAAATGAAATTATATGAAACACTGCATTAATACAACTATACTGCATTTTACAGAATTAAAAAGTGCCTGTATCAAGTTCCTCACCTGTTTGTGTACTTCTGATTTGGACACCTGTTGCAAGTTCTCCAAGTGTGAGTGGAACAAGCTGCTTCGGGTCAAAGGGACCCCAAGAACTGACTCGATGATGTAGCCGATGGTGCAGTCATCAGGAAGACGGATCTTCTCGGCAGTGTTCATGAAATGGCCACCACTGTCATAAAAATAGTAAAGTAAGTCAACATAAAATCTACTATCATCTTAAAGCATTGAATATGCTCTTAGACGCTGCATTAGGATAGTTGAGAGTTTTTCGCACCTTGCCCAGGGGCTCATCTTCAAAGCTAGCCCACGGCTGATACAGAAGCCTGCACCTCCCGTAGCGAACCAGAAATTGACAGGACTCTGCAATGGAGAAACAAAAGCATTCTCTTTTTCTTTCCTACTGCGTCCTTTTAATCTTTACAACCAGTCTATACGATATATATTATATATATCTATATATCTATTATAAATGTTTTTGTATTTTGGACCACCTACCATCTTGTTGTCCCCAAGTCTTTCCGTGGCCTCAATAGGCCTGTCCAAGCTGGGTTTCCCAATGTACATGTCCTGAGTGTGAGGGTAGTTGGACAGCAACTTCACCAGTGTCTTCCCGTTCACATAGTTGTCATCATCCACATGACAGAACCACCTAAACCAGACAGAGATATCGTTAGAACATCCAATATGGTTTGGTTTGACACTAAAACAAGTATTTACAACGTGACCGTAATCATGCAATGCTTACTTTTTTCCAGACTCTATGAACTTGTCATACTCAACAGCCATCTTGCAGGACAGAGCCTGGCGGCTGTGGGCAGCAGAGCAGTTGGTATTGATAGCATGGCTTCCTGTGCGGACAAGAGGACAGATACTTTATCAATGCTCACGTAATACTCCACTTATGTCTATCACTTGAGAAATGTCCATTATCTAAGAGGTCAGGTGACTCTGCACGTGCCCTAATACCATCTTCCCCCAAGAACCCAGCTCCCTTTAGCTAACCACAAGTTTTTAAGAGGATTAGAAGGCTGAGTCCAAACTATGTGCATATCAAAGTGGGAATGTCTTGTGACTTCCGCTTGAGGATGCTGCACTCACCGATTTTCTTCTTCAGTTCTTCATCTTCGCCATCCGTGAATATGTATGTCTGCGAAAACAAGACAAAGCCCGGTTAGCTCTATCAATGAAGTCACAAGTTCATCAATGAATCACTGCACTAGAGCAAATACGAAACAGGAATTGACGTGTTCCAAACTGGAATCATGTGTCTTGAAGAGCTATTTATTCCAAGCGGACTGATTAGGAACCATTGTCTGGGTTTTACGCCATGGAAAACTCAGCAAGTTAAACAAGCCAAACTCTACCCCCCAACATAAAGGCCCCTTGTTCTTGTTGTCAATCTATCCATGGCAACTGCTCCACACCCCAAAGTACCCCCCAGCACAAAGCGGGGAGCAGATCACCCCACTACCCCACCTCTCCCCCAACACTCCACCCCCATTCCATTGCCCCTCACCACCTCCCAAGTCTTTCCATTCTTCATCCCTCTATCAACTTCAGACATGTCCCAAGAAGGAATGGACAAGTCATCTGGAAGACAAGAAAGAAGCACCAGGTCCCATTCTCCCAGACATGCTCCAATTGATGAATATACATTCACACCAGTGTGCATTCACTGACGTCTGACCCCTCAGGGTTTTGTTAACGTTAAAATAGAAGGGGTGGGATTAGGAGCTCATTGTGGAAGATAAGACAGAACAGGTGCAAGGCGGCAGCCCCGGCTCAAAGGAGCCATTGAGAAGACGCCGCCACACGCCTCAGACAGACTGATGAAAAGGCGGCGTGCCCTTGGCCATGCACTGCCGTTAACCTGTTTGCTTTCCACCTCAGGTGAGACAGCACCTGCCACCCGCCGCCTTATCACAGCCACGTGTCTGAACAGGTCAACCTGCCCACGCCCAACTGGCCTTGAACATGTACACCTACGCTACAAAACTCTTCTCTTATGAGCTTCAGCTGTTTTGTGATCTTTATCTCAACAGTGAATTCGTTTTTTTGTTGCCTTTCAAATGCCAGCACGCACACACGTGGACTCATTCCCCCTTTTCACAGTCGCATTTTTTTGAACGTTCAAACATTGGCAGATAATGTTTGATTGGTTTGCAGAACAAACTCTGAGCAGATGTTTAGCGCAGCACTCTGGGGCCAAGGCCCAAGGCCGATGTTTGTTCAGGGAGGGCTGGCGGTTGGACCGGGTAAAGGATCAGAGGCTGGCGCTGTTTGCGCAGAGTTCCGCTGAAAGGACAGACTAATCACACAGGCAGCTGCCAAGGCAGACTGGGCACTGACAGAGAGAGAAACCTCAGAGCTGATTAGTGCATTACAATGTGTGTGTGTGGCCACTCACCCCCATCCCTGCTCCCACTGTCCCTATGCACGGAGACAATGAGGAGTGGGTAAAGCTGTCACTGGGTAAATTCCAAATATGATTGCCTGGATTTGCATATAGCTGCAGTGGTTAACTAAGAGAGGCTTCTCGTGGCACATGGCTTTGTTTCTCAGTTTCCCATTTATTGAAGATAATGTGAGCCAAAATGACCCTTTTGTGGTTTCTTTCATAAACGTCAAGTCTTTTCTTCAAAATGCAGTTTTTCCAGCGTTCTCGGCACACAAGAAAGGATGAGGGTTTGGTTTTTTGAGCGGGCAGAGATTGGTAGGGCTTCCCACCCCGCCAAAGGAAGGTCTGGCATAGAGCAGGCTGAGCGTGGAGCCTGTCTGTCTGTCTCCTTCTACCCGGGAAGGAAGTAGAGAGATGTTACTCCCTCTATTAAACACCAAACAGCCCTGCTCCCTCTACCTGTGCCAATCAGAGACCAGAAACTTGCACAGACTCGTGCCACAACAGATCTGCACTGCTTTCACTGTCTTGTCTTCAACCCAGAGAAACTACTGCCACAAACAGAGAGTAGTTATGCAGTTAAGTATTTCAAATAGAGATAATGAGGTTGGTCATGGCACTTAATTTGCGTCGAGCAAGTGTGCATTTGATCTGAATGGCATTCTGTGTAACTGGACACTGGATACCACAGCCGCGGCACAAGCGGTTCTCTCATTGTTGTGAATTTCTCTCGCTGGGGAAGCTGCATTGTTCCAGGGGGGAAATTTAGAGAAACAGCGGAAGCCAGAAGCTGCAGCATGAACAATTCAAAATGGAGCAGATCTGACTGAAAAGAATTACACTATTCAAAAGTCCTGACTCATCAAGTCAAGACAATTACAAAGCATGCTTTTAATAATCAGAAAGCAACAGAGCGCTAGGGTTTCATTCTCTTAGAAAAATACTAATAATTCCAGTGTATTAACTAAGCTAGGGGAGCTTCTAGCTGACCGTGACTAACTCTAAACAAAGACAAGACAGTTTCCCACCAAGAAGAGCCACAGACTGCCATGAGTGTCAACAGCAGGCACAGATTGGATCTACTCTGTGTTTACATATAAACAGCCCAAGACAGTGAGCTGTTCATCACCCGTCAAGGCAGCACCTGAAGTAGGTAAGCGGGTTGGAAAGATCCTTTCTACACAAGTTTCTAACCCCTATGAACACGATCACAGTGTCGGTCATGCATCATCTCACTTGACATATGTGACAAAGTTCCCATGCTGTGGGTCTAACAATGCCTGGCCCGCTGAAACACTTGTCTGGTGCCAGCCATTGTGGCAAGCGGCCAAACGGTACACCGGAGTCCTTGGGATAATCCCCGGCCGTTCAGATGACAATAACTGGGATTTAATGTGCTCAGGTGTTGCAAGGATGAATGTAGAAATAATTTTGAGAGCATCTCTCCGTGTGCACATGTTGAGAATGTGAGGATTCATATAGCTGGCATTAGAGCCATCTTTTGTTCTTTGAGACCCAGCCACCTGGCACTCATTCTCCAGGAACTCCCCCTTGTATTCTGGGCTGCGCTGGTCTTTTATGTCTGCGCTGCTCCCCACCAGCTGCTGCTATTAATCCCTGCTGTTAACTCTCTCTTCTGTGGGTTAACTTCCATCAACTCCTGTACTGAGCAAACTTAGTCTTAGTTTTCAGTCTCGCCTATAGCCTGTAGTGGTCATATCAGTTTAGCTGGATAGCGAAAGACAAATCCGAGCTGACTGAATGAGTACAGAGGCTAAAGTGGTCTGATTTAAATTTCCACTTTCCACATGCTTTGATATTCACAGAAACGTCACAAACAATGTTCTTTGTACTGAGACGCTGCGGGCATCTAAAAGTGTTGCTATGGCTGTGTCATATTCAAATGGCAATAATAAAACCCCTCTTGTCTAAGGTGTGAGGGAAACGGATTGTGACAGAGCCCCGAGGCAAATTAAACTGACTTTTGCAAAATGTATGAGCAACTACTCTAGGTGGTGAATAAAATCACTTTGACTGCTCTGTGCTCGCTGCTGTCGATGTGCCGAGAGTGCTTTTGTGCTGGCTGCAAAAGAGGCCTGTTTCTCAGAGCTGTATTTTCATACTGTGAGCCACTCGGCATGCAGCTGAAAAGCCTTCCCTTGCCTATAGATGCTGTCCCTTTGTGCCCCCCAGCATCTCCATAACGAAGACTCTCTTTTCCCACCACTTGGGTAGGTTGACCCAGCCTCTGCTCCAGATCCCCGGTTCCCATGGAGAGTGGGAGACAAGGGGCTGGCAGAGATTTTCTTTCCCCCTTCAGAAAGACGCTTTGTTAGTGCTGAGAAGGGGACAGCTCTGAAGCCACTGCTGTGATGCATCCTTAGCCCTGGCGTATTCACGGGGACACCCCAAACAATGGAGCAGGAGGGGAGAAAGGGGGGAACTTACAGCCACCCATCTCTCTTTGAGCTACACAGCGTTTGCTACAGACAGCACTGTGAATCTGAGTTTAATAATGTGTTTTTTTAATATGCCAGGCAGATATAAATGGATTTTTGGTCCCTTAATATCAATGTTGAACATTTGAATTTGTTTTGTGGTCCTGCTTGTAGATATCAATACTATAGATTGGCTGATGATAGGTTTGACCAACTTTTTTTTTACTGTTCTTCACACATTCGTTTACTTAATCAGTTCTTTATTAACATGTATAAATGCAATCATTCAGAGGATCTCTAAAGAGGAATACCACTGTGTTCAACAGGAAACAACAATGTTCACAGGTAAAGTGACTTAATGTAAAAGGACAATAAACTTGCAACCATTTAGACTGAAACAAAAGCATATGTGAAATTGCATTAATGAATAATAAAATATTTAAGCTACATTTAAATGTATCAATTTTTTCGGCCAATTAAACAAACATAATCTGTATAGACAATAATGCAAAATATAAAATAAAAAATATTTCTAAAATAAAAGACAGTAATGCAAACTGTAACTGGATTTCAAACACTGGGAAGAATATGAAATAAATTCATAGCTAAAAGTGTCTTAAAGTAGGGCAAGGTGGTTTGAAGCGGAAAGACAGTGCACACCATTTATCATTAATATCACGCAAAAAAAACATCCCTTTTGTTTCCGGCTGGTAAAATATGTAACCAAAGAGTGCAAGAAGTTATGCAAAGTTGTTGCAAACAGTTTGTAAAAACGCAAACGGACATACCTGCTTCATGTTTCTGGATATCCAGGTGTCCAGCAGTAGATCCAGTCTGGACCGGTGAAACTTCTTTGTGGTCTTCACTGCGATGAAGATGTCATCCGCGCTGATGTCCTCAGCAGGCGGCGCGTCTGTCGTCGCTCCGGACGCTTCGGTGGGCTTATCCGCTTCCCTCCTGCTGCGGGTGAGCTTGGAAAAATAGGCAGAGAATCCTTTCTTTCCATTCTGCTCAGGCTGAGCTCCATCATCAGCCTCTGACTCCTCCAGACTTTGGAGTGAGCGCAAGCCGACCTCACTCTCGTTCTGCATCCCGTCCATCTGAGTCCGCTGATGCTGCGACAGAAATAACAGCAGCCCTAGACAGGTGACGGTCGCCCCCGCGAGGGAGAGCACAGCTTTCCTGCCGTACGCTTTCGACATGTTCATTAAACTCTAAGAGAAGCACGCTCTCTTTGTGATATACACAGCATTAACCTAAACCTCCCTCCAATAGCCTACTCTAAAAAACAAGCGTGTCATCCGACTGCAACATAGTAGCGCTGAGAGAGTTTCCTCATTGTCACTCGGAGGGGCTTTTATAAACTGCCCACAGCGTTGGTCACGCCCAGTGGGCGGGGCATTGATGGCTATTGTGCTGTGGGAACCGCAGAGAGACTGTCAATGGGAGGACGCGTTAAAGGACAGTAAGCGAGGGACAAAGAGGGGGGAGGGTGAAGAGCACAAACAGGCGTAAACATTTTCAAAGTGCATGCTCTTATAAAACAAACTATGCATGCATGCGCTATAATCACTCTTAATTGCGTGTTTTCCATTATCAGGAGCAGGGCTGAAAATAATTGTACAAATTTGTCAAGGCCTAAATTTGTAAATCAGTGTTTTAGGTGGAAACAACATTTATTTATTTATTTGTTTGTTTGTTTATTTATTTAAAGTCTTATGTTTAACATGTAATTATTTTAATTTGCAACCTTTTTGTTTATTTGTTTTTGTTTTTATTATTATTATTTGTAAAAAAGAAAAAAAGTGAAGATTTAATTCATTTTAACATGTTTCTGTAAGCATATAGGCCTATACAGAATACATGAATGGGGTCATAGCTGTGTGTGTGCGCGCGTGCTTGCGTGTGTGTGCGCGTGTGTGTGTGTGCGCGCGCGCGTGTGCGTGCGTGCGTGTGTGTGTGTGTGAGAGAGAGAGAGCGAGAAAGAGAGAAAGTGTAGCACAGATTTTTACATTTCTCTGGCATTTTTTGCATGAAGACAATTATGTAAACGATTAAAAAGGCTAAGAACTGAAAAGTAATTTTATTGCTGTCTTACGGTCAATTACAGCTTAAGATGAGTGTATTGCACTTTTTGAACCACTTAAAATTTTATTTATGACTAAAATCTCATTAAAAAGTAAACATGACAATAATTATCGTTAAATAGATGAAATATGTATTTTTAAACATAATGATTTGACACTTTTTACATGAACCTGACTGTCACAATGCAAAAATTGTTCCACAAACAGAAATCAGTTTGTTAATGTATTTTTTATTGCCTTAGATTTACCTCTGAAAATAAGACTACTGACACAGGACATCTTCTATAGACAACCTGGATCACATCAAGCACCAGCCAGTTCTCAATGTCAACATTCAAATCAAGCTCACAATGATGGTGCGCTGCAGTCAATCCACGGCAGCTGACCTCGTGAGGCCTTCAAACAACCGCATGTTCCTTATGCTTGCTTTAAAATGGTGCTTCTTCTGCGGTGAACAGCCTGTAGATCTGGGAGCACAACCCCAGCCATGACTTCCAGCTGACAGCTCGCCAACTGCTGGTGACAGACTTAAATGCTTCACATCCTATAGACCTCTTAACAGCTTGCTTTCAAAACAAGCAGCAGTCAGACACTGCATTTAAGTCCTCACATCCAAGTCAGGCTGAACAGCTGAGATGTTCTTGGTTTTTTGATAACAGAGATAATTAACACTCAAGAACTGGTCATTTGGGGCATATCATTAAGAATCGAACAAAAAGTTGTGCTCCTTCAGAAATTCTAGAGGTCCATGACAAAGCGCAAAGCTTCAAACTTTTCATTGCTGCTAACAGACATACAACATCTTTTGTTAATCTTTTGAAGCAGCCAACAAAATTTTTTTTGTTAAAACGTGTATAAGAAACCAGGCAGAGGGGTCAACCTCCCCCGGCCTCTGTTCTTTTTAGGATCAGCACCCTTTTTTACTCTGGAATGGAGGAACACTCTGGCAGGCCCCTTGTCAGACTCCTTAGACAATATGTGCAATAAAAAGCAGGACTTAACCACACACAATGCGAAAGTTCCGCTTATATCCCAGATTCATGCCAGTCACCCCATTCCCCCTCCTCCACCTCTGACGGATAACAAAAAAGGGGAGAAAAAAAGTTTCTTTTCTTCCAACCTCTCTTTCATTCTCAAAAAAAAGGCTCCCCCGTCTGCCCTCCATACCACATCCCGGATCCTTCCCCATCTGAAGACGTTACCGCTGAATTCCAATTAAATGAAATCTCCCATCCAAGCACAACCCACTTCCCCACAAGAATGCCCAGCGATCCTGCTAATAAACGCAACCCCAGTCCCGCTGTCATCTGGAGCAGGATGATGGAGAATCTCAGAGGAATGGATATGATTACTGCTATGCTATTTATAGAGTCACTTTAATGTGTGTAGCACAAAGGCGAGGCACAACATTTCAATGCATGTGGCTGGCATCCTTGCTAAATGAGACTGGACGTGCCCTGTCTGAACATCCCCTTTTCCTGCCTGCCAAAACTCAAGCTCAAGGCTTGGCGCAACTGTTTGTTTTGGGATTTGAATGTTTGCATAGGGTAAACAAAGCAATTTCAGCATGTTAGCTGTATTTGAGGACAGAGTTGTCTTATCTGACCATTCAGTTTAAAAAGTTCCCTTGATGCAAACTGACTTGCTTTGATCTTAATACCCTCGATGCACCACAACTACAAACACAGATACTCTGGGTAATGAGAGCGGTCTTTTCGGAGTGGTAGAACGCCATCATGTTGATAAAGGCACATCCTTCCTTCATCCGTTCCATATTTATTTTTATTCATTTCTGTCTTTTCCTTACCCTCCAACCATTGGGCAGATTCTTTGAAGATGGAGGTTAAATTCACAACAGCTGTATGAGAGGATGACGGGTATGTGGCCTCTTACTCTATCCTTGTACAATGGGCATATACAAGGAAATGGTGGGATGGTTAGTGGTTGTCTGTCAGCCTACAGTCTCCTGTTTATTATTCTGATCCACATAATGGAGCATTTAACTGTATTACAATCATCTGGAGTTACAGTATGTGTCCTGTAGTCCATCTTTTGGTGGTCTATTTGATTTTTTGGGGATAATTTCTTCCTTTTGGCCAGCTACGATACAGAACTTTCAAATATCGTATACAATACATGACATATAGTCATCTCTTACCTCAACTAAAAGGGAAAAAATGGCTCTTTGAGAAGCAATCATGGTCATTTGATATATTTAATGGGGATCTGTGAAATGTTCGATTGAATTATGCAAGCACCAAGTCCTGCCAAGTTCGAATCTGTCCTTGGAGCTTCAATATCTTACTGTCTTGTTTCATTCTTTCTTGTTTTCCAGGTCTCTGCTTTTTCTTTCTCCAATGCTCTTGGATGAAATGGGAGTCCAGACAGTGATGGCCGTGGATGATATTCCTATGGTGTAAGTGCACAGTGATAATGAAACTATATTCGTCCCATCTGGGTAAAATCTATTTCAGTTGATGGAAAAAGTATCTATGTGCTCTAGCCAGATGAAGGGAAAACATTCTTTATTTATTTGTCTTTTTTGGGCTATAAATCCTGCAGCGCATATCCTCTACGGTTGCGTCCTGAGCAAGGAAACATAATGCAGCTTCTGAGGGTCCGCGGAGTCCCCTGGCTCTCACTTCTGGTGTGACCTGTAATCCTATCAATGCTAGCACAGCCATGCTGGGAGAATAAACAGAGCTATTGGCTTCTGCCACTGCCCTTTTTATACACTATGTCCTTCTCTCACACAGTGCATTTCAGCTTTGGAATAAATATTCGTGAACAAGAAAATGCACTTGGATGACTTGGGTTTGCGCCTCTATTTTTATTTTTTTTGCAACTTTAACAAATAAACATTGTCTGTTTTCTCAGGGCTCATCCAAGCCTTTGATTCGCTTGTCATTCTCTCCAGATTCTACAATCCTTCAGAAGAGACTTAATTTAGTTATTCTGAGAATTGCGGATAGTTGGACTGTCATACTTTGCAGATGTTGGACGCCAGGGTCTGTGTCACAGTGCCAGCTGTTGTTGCTGTAAGTTGTGCTTTGTTTCCACCATGTCAAATGGATTATGGGAAATTTAGCAATGGATTAAATGGCCTTTCTGTAGCAGTGGGGGGTCAGATTGCACCCCTGGCTAGTCCGGGCTTGTCCTCAACAACAAATGCTCAATGTATGTAATGTAGTGATAAGTGATGTTAAATATGCCTCTGACACAAAACACCATGCAATCACAAGGAAAAGTTTAATTAACTGCTCATTCATCTACATAATTTACTGCATAACTACTTAGAACTGCAGTTTTGATCAGCATTGGAACCATATGTGAGATTTACATACAAGAAGCAGAAGCAAATCATCTCCCCAATCTGTCAGCAGTAACATTGTGTAGCTGATTACAGTTTGAGGAAGAAGTGGGAGGTGTAACGATGGGAAAGGAGCCGCTTGGCTCTCTTTGTATAGTGCTGGAACAGTGGAGCTGGGACAAGGACGCTGCTGTTTGTGGGTGAATCAGGCTCTGGATCACTCAGCCTCTTTGAACGAATTTTCTTCAACCTATACCCTTCCCTTTTGTGGCCTGCCACTACCTTGCTGAGTGGGACAATGAGCCAACCATTGAAAACTGAGACATGTTTCTGTGCTGCCCGGAGCCCATTAAGCTCTAAAGCACTACTGTAGGTCTCTCTCATCAGGCCTCTATTCTCATTCTAATGGCTTGCTGCATGCCAATAGGCCTGTTGCTAGAAGCTCCCATCGCATTCCAGCCACAAATACGAGTGGGTTTAAAGTTGTCGGGTTTCCCCACCTTTGGGTTTTGAGAACGCTGCCAGTTGTTATGATGTAACCACATGTCCTATTGTAATTGGGTTCATTGATCTCATTCCTCTCCCATGACCCTTCCGATCTGGTCTATGCTATGATGCTGTTGTGATCACATTTACATCTCTGTCAATATATATATATGATTATTCCTTAAATGCTTGGTATTCTATACAGTTGCATTGTAGCAAGTAGCTTAAAATGGCTTGGGTTATGGGGTACTGAGATACTGAACAGTTTCCTTTGTTTTCATTGAAAACAATGGGATATTGCAGCTATGGGTTTTGGGTGGGGTGACCGCTGTTGAGGTGAATTACCTTTTCTCCAGCCCATTTTGGGTATTTGAATGCTAAATGGCATTTGGGAATGCTGAGATGGCTCCTCTGGGAGAATATCAAGAGATCTCATTATGTGGATCTCCTGGTGCTTTCAATGGTAATTAATGGAGAGATAAGCTACTGTTGATATTTAAATTTTGACCTGGATGAATAGTGCTCAGGGGAACTGTGGTGTATTTGTGTTGTTTAACACAGCCTCATTAATTGTGCTTAAATGCACTTTGAAATGTCAGATTTCAGTCAGACTGAAACAGTAATTCTTTCTTCACTTAATGTCACATAAACACTTGGAAACACTTGAAAACACTTGGTTGGAAAACACTACATGACTTTAAAAATTTGACCAGAGTTTAAAACACTAGTCATCATTCACTTGCGGACTTTGTAAAGAACAAAGAAAGCAGGTTACAAAGAAAACCTGGGCTTCATATACTAAATGGCTGAGTCGTTCCAAACACAACAAACTCATGCAAAAACATGTGCCTTGTTTGCTAGAAGATAATGACGAATGTCTCAAAATATCAAATATGTTTGATCTCCTCTGACTGGAAGGATTTATAATCTGAAGCTAAAAAATCAAATAAGTCTGTGCCCATCATCTATGTGATTTTCTGTGAAATCTGTCAAGTCTGATTGCCCATAATATGTCGACTGGTTCTAAGTTTTGACAACTAGTGTCGACTCCTCCAGACAGTAAATGCAGAGAAAAATCTGGGCAAAAATTGTGAAGTGGATTCCAGCCTTTAGTCATATCAGTCAATTGCGGTATTTTTTACAAATCAGAATCCAAGACCAAGATCATGCTATTGTTGTTTGACCTTGTTTGGCATGTATAAACTTTTCTATGTTGGCCTTGGCATTGTGTTCTAGCTCTAAAAGACAGAAATGATGTGTGACGTGTATTTAATCCCTAATGTATTTGGTTACAAACTGTGTCATGTATACTTGAACAGACACATGAAGACTGTAGCTCGACTTAAACCCTGCTGTAGCTCGATTATGAGAGTTGAACGTGGTGTCAATCCTACAGTTCGATGTGAAAGCTCAGCACAGGGTTTGGGATGGGAAGACGCCGCACTAAACTGGTGTGTGGCACAGGCGTGTGGAAGTTAAATACCATAAAACACCATTTCAGGTTGATGATGAAGGTGACACGAGTCATACCTACAAGTGCGAAAGTAATTGTCCAAAGCATCAAAAGCCTCATCGCTCGTAAGTGAGCGACAACTTCAAACACAAAACCCCTGTAGACTCTCATTAACTGCAACAAGCTCCAAAATGAATTCTTGATCTGTTTGTTTTCATGTCTATTTGTCCCCCTAACAAGAACCACATGTTGCCCAGTCATGCTATAGTTTCCAAAACTGCAGTCCTAAGAGGGAAACACAGTCTCTGTGTTTTTGGGCGTCTGTTTTATTGCTTCATAAAACAGTATGACATCTAACAGCCCAGAATAACTGAGACTGGCCTGTTGTGCTAACTGGTGTCTGTATTGTCCTGTTATCTGGACTGAATCATTTGCATAACTATTGAACCCCCAAACCTGGCCTACTCCACTTCCACTCTCTTCCCATAACTCCCCCTTTGACCCAGGCCTATTATCCTGAGTACCTGCTAATGAGTGACTGCCTTACAGCCCTGTGAGACAGAGAAGATCCACTGTATATTAATTGGGGCTGTAGTTTCTGAGAGGACATTGGGGGTGGATCTGCAACAGCAGTGAGAACAGCGTCCCGGGACTGTACCAATTAACAGAGTCGAGACTGCTTGATTTTGTTTGTTTGTTGTGTTCTTTTTGGCTCGCGTCTTCTCGTTTTTCATGTCAGCTACTTTGAGTTTTGGATGGGCTTTGTGATTTGAAGTATCTGTGTGGTCACAGGGGACGCCATCCACCAATGTGGCACAAGGGGTAGAATGAAGCCATTGGGAAGCGATACTGTAGGCAAAAGAGAGAGAGAGAGAGAGCGACTGGCTGTGGAGGGGTAGGATGACGGAGAGCGCTGCTGTGTGAGAACCTCTCACAAAGTGCTGAGCAGGAGAGAGTGAGTGTGCTGGGAAAACGCTGAGACTCTCTTTGTATGTGTGTGTGATGCTAATCGCAGTTTACGCACCGAGGGAGAGGCGTGAGACGTGGGAAAAATAGCACTGACTGATAGGACTGGCTGATGAGCTCACTTGTCCTAAATTTTTCAGTCTCATCAGACTTAGCAAAGCAGTGGATGTTTTCGATGTTAGATAATGTGTGGTTTGCCAGCTTCCGCAGTAATCCCTGATTCACCGGTGCTTTGCAAAAATAATATTACAGACATCAGAGGAATTAGTCAATGACTCATCAGTCTTCAGGTTAATGCATTATGTAATATAATATTGCATTTTTTCACGTAGAGTGAAGTAACTGTTACCTGTTAAATTTACATGATAACCATACACCATTTTATTTCATTTATTAATCTTTCACTTTTCCATGCTGGAAGAAATTCACCAAAATATATACATTACACATTTACCATTCAACAGTTAAGGGTCAGTATTTTTTTTTATTTATTACATATTTTACATATTGATCAAAAGTGACAGTGAATGCCAATTCTCATTTTGATGTCACAATATTTAATATTTGAAATAATTATTCCCAGAGTATTGAGTTTTGTATACAATTGTGTGTCGTTCAACTTTATATTTATAACTTTCTATTGTCAAACAATCCTGAAAAAAAAATTGCAAGACGCGAACAATATTAGGCCCTAAATTTTTTTCAACATTCACCAAATCAACATATTAGACTGAATTCTGAAGGATCATGTGACACTGAAGACTGGAGTAATGATGCTGAAGCATATTGAAACTGAAAACGGTTATTTAAAATTGCAATAATTGTTTGATTTTTTCACATGTTTATCATTTGACTGTATGTTTCATCAAGCAAATGCAGCCCTGGTGTGCATAAGAGGATTCTTTCAAAAACATAAAAAACTTACTGACTCCACATTTTTGAATTGTAGTGTGTATTTTAAAAATACTGTTGTTAAATAAAAATAAAACTTAAATTGTACTTTCTAGTTGTAGAAGACCAAATAACAGGAGCTCAGTGCAAAATTAATTGTGTTTGGAATTTGTGTTTTGGTTTGCGTGTGACATGCTACATTACCAAGTCTTCTTAAATCCATTGTAAGAGTGGGAACATTAAAATACGCCAGAAATGTATTTATTGCTCTTTTCTCACACAGTAAGACTGGAAATTACATGTTTTTCCTCAAAATAACATGCAAGCTGTGGGAACAGTTACCTCAAGGTCAGTGGCCTTCTCAGAAAAAATAATCATCTGTTTTTGCGGCTGCTTTTTTACTTTCGGATAAAGATGGTAAGTTGATGTCGGATGTTTGGTGGACCTCTTTGACAATATTTTTCCTCGGAAGAGAGACTCATTTACACAGTCCTAACCTCGCCAATGTTTGTATTGTTGGTTTCGAGCTGCTGTAGAACATTTGAAGTATCTGTTATTGCTTATTTAAAATAAAAAATAAAATAAATCATAATTTTGAACAAACCACTATAAAAAAAATAAATTCTATATGTAATAATAAGGCATCTTTTTATTAATTGCACATACAGAAGACCCAAGCTATGCGAAAAATGGGCCCTTCTTCATTCATGGGACCCTGGACCACAACAAGTCATAAGGTGTCACTTTTATACACGGACAATTTATACATCACTGAAGCTGGAGTAAGATAACAGCGTTCCATGAGGTTGGTTGATTGGTAGAGGATTAGGATTGTGGGACAATCTTGTGGCCGAGAATCTGGAAGCGGGGATGTTGCGCAAATCTAGAATATGGAGAACATTGATCCTTTCAAATGTTGTTCCAAACTGGAAGTTTTTGGCTCAATTGCTATGCTCGGGAAGGTCAGCGGAAAAATAAAATATGCAGGGAACCGGGTGGCAAAAAAAACAGCGAAAAGACCGATTGAGGGGGGGCTTTAGGTAATGTAGTCACAAAACATCTAGAGGGTAATGCCAAAGAGAACAGGGAAAAATTAGAACATTGCCGGATCAATACTTGGGCTGGGGGTGGTGCAACGGCTAGGGGGGGGGGGGGGGCAGGAACAGAACCAAAATTTAACGATGGCAGAAACAGAGACGTTGTGCAGTAAATGGTGAAGTGCTCAACCGAACACCAAGGGTTGCACAATAGTAATAGTGCTAAAGGGACAGCACGGACGAACTCAAGGAAAAGAGACCGGGGTAGCGTGTGGGGGGGGGAGGGGTGGGGGGACGAAGCTGTGGGATAAGCGGGCAAGAGGTCAAAAATGCGCATGAGAGGAAAATACTGGACACTTGAGTGGAGGGGTCTCTCTCAGCCCCGCGCGCTCCAAACGCGCGGGTCGACAGGCCCCGCCTGTTCGACAACCGCGCGCCGGAGGGGCCACGACGCCATGCGGGGGGAGGGCGAACACCACAACCTCGCGAGGGGACCCCCGGACCAAGAGCCAGCGCAGCGGTGCAAAGAAAGGATAATTACAGCAAAAGGGGAACAAGCCGGACAGACACAAGATGCCGGGATGTGCGTGGGGTGGCAGTAGCAACCACGGTTACGGACCAGCTGACTCACTGTATTACCGCCCAGGCGCTGGCATGCGCTTTATTGCACCCCAACGCGCGCAGGGATGAGACAAGGCGCGCCACACACCCACAGACCCCACACACACACAACACACCCAGGCGCAACAACTCCGCATTTGAACTAGCATACAAATGACTTGAAACCAGAACAAACCGGACGGAGCAAGCGCCAAGGTCGGGCAAAGGGGGCAGAAGGACCTCCTCGCCTAGTCACGAACGGATGATACAGGTGACCCATACAAGGCTCGGGGCGGCTGGCTGGTGGAAGTACGCGTAAGGAGCGGACCATCGACGTGCGGAAGGTCAAAGAAAGGCGGGGCGTGTCAATCACGGAAACACAGCGGCTCCCTGACATGCTGCTTCAACACTTACTGCGGTTACTGAAACCACGCCTTCGCCAGATCTGCGCATACAGGGGGCGGTCACTGAGGCAAAAGAGGGCCACAGAGGGGGGAGAGGTAGGGGGCTTGTTAGAACGAGCCGTTTTAGGGGGGTTTGGCAGAGTCTTAACTTTGATAAAGAAAATCTCTTTGGGTTTGAGACTTTAGTCTTTGTACCTTCAGGGAGCTTATCTATGCACAATCAGCTTGTAAAACTACAAAGACCGGATACCGAGATTATCAGTGAAATTGCATCATATGACCCCTTTAATATCCTAATGATTTTTGGCATAAAAGAAAAATCGATAATTTTGACCAATACAATGTTTTTTTTGGCTATTGCTACAAATATACCCCAGTGACTTAAGACTGGTTTTTGTGGATCCAGATTTGTCTTTAAACTCGTTTTTTTACCAAAGTCCCCTCATCAGAAATATTCCCCACTTAAGAGGACAGGATCCTTTTTCATAGTCATGTTTTGTTTTTATCCAAGCTCTCACTTTGTGATACATCACATTTATTGGGAGCTCTGTCTCTTCCCATGCTTTGGTTTGTGTCTCAGTCCTGTTTTGGTGGTCTCTGCAGGTAGAGCTGGTCTCAGGCACCTCAATGTCATTATTATGAGCTGCCCGAGTCCCGAAGAGCTCATAAAGGTCCTGGGCCTCACACTAGCCCGATACCTGATCTGCTTCCCAGTGAACCCGCCTTTACGACCCCCTTATTTCCCTTCCCCAAGGGCTCGGGACGGACCAGTGGCCCCATGGAGTCACTCTGTCTCTGGTACAGTAACCGCTAGAGCTTTTGAAGCCCTGTTTGACTAATTTTCCCCATCAAGAGAGGCCCAAACATTTGAGTGTAATGCCTGGACCCTCAACCCTGCTGCTGTTCCATCACCGTGTGCACAGGAAGAGAAACCATGACAGATGGGATAGCCGTTCAAGGTCAGTAATCTAGCCAATCTGTAATAATACACTTCACATATAATCCATTTTGGATTTCACCGTTTTGGCTGCTTTTATTTCCCACTTCGCAGCCGGCGGCTCAGGTTTCAGTCCCTTGTGGTGTCTTCGTCCCCATTTTGGTGTTTGATTTACTGAAGTTTGACTGTTATGGGTTCAATTCACTGAAGAAAAGAATAAAGAAAAACACATTAATGAAACAAGACACATGGTTCCAGCAGATAATCTTTAGTCTGTGTCTTGTAAAGCAGTTTTAAGATTGTCAGCGCAAAGAAAAGCCTTCGTATGACCCATGTACAGATGCAATAGAGTAGGATGGCTTTTATGTGGTGGTCCATGGGGGGCCAGAGGAATTGCGTCCTTTCAATGTGAAGCAGATGTGACTGTGAAGTTGTTAAATGACTTTACAGCCATGTGAGACATATGCTGGGTACACATCACAAAGGGAACCAGGCCACAATAATCACCGAAGACAAACTGCCTTAACATGGGTTTTTATTCCTTCACTCGTCTGCCTAAATTCTTACGTCACGGGAACGTAATGCAATGACTCATATTTTGAGGCTTTTTTGGGTCATTTGCTTTGTGAGACTGTACATTTATACTGTCAGCACTCTTTCAGTCATCAGCCATAAATCTGATTATAATTCAGTTCAGGCTTATTTCATTTCGTTCATCTTGATCCAGATGCATTCACTGCTGCACAGTTTCATAATTTTTCTTCCTTGAATCCAATTGATTACATAAGATTTTTTTGTGTGTGTGAATATATTTAATGGACTGTTCTCAATTCATTTGATAGGAAATTAATAAATTATAAATAAATAAATACCACTCAGACTGAATTATCCAGGCACTAAAAATTACTGCCATTACTGTTAAAAAGTTTCAGAAAGATTTCTTACGAATTTCTTTTACATTTTAAAGAAGTCTCTAATGCTCTCCAAAGCTGCATTTATTTGATCAAAAATCCATTAAAAGCAGCAATATTGTGAAATAGTATTAGAATTTAAAATAACTGTTTTCTATTTAAATATATTTTAAAATGTAATGTATTCCTGTGACCGAACCTTTGAAATTTTCACTCATGACTCCACTGCAGTGTCACATATCCTTCGAAAAATCGTTTAATATGCTGCTGATGGCTGCGCAAGAAACATTTCTATACTATTATTCAATGTTAAAACCTTGTTTACTGCTTACAAATTTTTTTTTATTTTCATTTTTTTTAGGATTCTTTAATGAATAAGCTCAACAGAACAGCATTTATTTGAAATAAAAAAAACAGAAAAATAATGTCACTTTTGTTCAATTTTAAATCTTCTTGTTTAATAAAAGTATTAATTTCTTTCAGAATAAATAATCTTACTGTCCTCAAGCTTTTGAATGCTAGTGTAGCCTATGTATTTTATATTTAAGAGCTATAGGATATATTTACAGCTATAGGATATATAGGATATATTTCATAAAATGAAAGCATTATACCTCAGATAATTTGGTCTGGGTTTATATAAAAATTTCTGACTTTTGCAGACTATAATGGCAAGTCTGTGCAGAGTATTAGACATCAAGATTTTGTCTAAATTTCAGTGTTTAATTTCAGATTGCTGGGGGTCGTTTTGTTAGTTTCTATATAATCTTGTACCTGTCAAGAGGAAACAATAGAGATACTAAAGAGATGGATAGAATCTTTCCTGAATTACTTATACTGCCAGCAGTAGCTCTGTGTGCATTGGTAGGGTCAAAAACGCCACACGATACCCAGACCACCACCTGTTAAACACAGATTTAGTCTGTCTGCTGTCAGCTGCCCCCCTCTCATTGCATACACAAACACACATGCACAGCTCTCTCTAGATGTGCTGCCCTGGTCAGCTGACTGAATCTTCTGCTCTACTTGTCTCTCGATAAGACTGGCTCATTCCCAGGGTCAGTAGTAAACATGCCAGCCCATATATCCACCTACCGGGGTCACAGACCTGCTCTCTTCTAGTGGGAAGACAACGGCGACCGTCCCAGCATTCATTCTGCTCGATATGACCTGACAGCCTTCAGTAAGGCCCTTTAAAAGGCTTTTAGAGGCAGAGCAGGCATGGCCCAACCCTTTAGTTAAACAGGACCCCTATTGTTTAGGTTTTGTCCACTTAACATTTTCGCACCCCATCTCTCCAGGACAGTACCGGATGAAAAACTACCCAGAGTCTCAGTGAATGTTCTCACTCTTTTCTTAGAAACATTACAGGAAGATTTCAGGGGTTCAGTTCAAGTTAAACTCAGTCGACAGCATTTTTTTTGTTGGCATTGTTTTGAATTAAAAGTAGTTATCCACTTGGTCTTTTCCTTTTTTCTTATACAAATCTCCTTGGGTTAGTGGGCCTTTCAAAGGCCAATCCTAAACCATAAAATAAAATAGTACAGCCACAAAACATGAACAACATGAACACTTTTAGTGTAAAAATTGCTTTTCTGTGAAAGGCACATCCAGTTGTACATTTTTTTTTTTCCCAATTTTCGATTTAATTTACTGTTATCTATATATAGATTCTATATATATATATCTAATTATATATATATATATTATCCAATCCCGCTTAAAATAACTGTGTCTATGCAATGTATTTTTAAAGCATTTATTTCTGATATGGCAAAGTGAATTTTCAGATCATTGCTCCCAGTTTTCAGTGTCACAATGGGTCCTTCAGAAATCCTTCGTATCGCTTGTTGCTGCTTATTTTTCCTTTCTTATCAATGTAAAAAACCATGCGTATTTGGGTGGAAACTGTGATACTTTTCCAGGATTCTTTGATGAATAGCAAGTTCAAAAGAACACATTTATTTGAAATGAGAATCGTTTTCATAATATTATAATTATTTACTGGCCAGTTGAATCCATTTAAAGGGGTCGTATGATGCGATTTCAAATTTTCCTTTTTCTTTTTGAGTGTTACAAGCTCTTGGTGCGTAAAGAAGATCTGTTAAGTTGCAAAGATTAAAGTCTCAAATGCAAAGAGATATTCGTTATAAAAGTTAAAAGTCAGCCGCCATGTTGTGAAGCCTCTGGTTTTCGTTGTTAAACGAACTACTTTGTTTGGCCTTGCAAAAGAGGACGATATCCGCTTTGTCTTGCCTGGAGCTGATCCGTGCTGGTCGGTGAGGAAATACATCAACTTCGCGCTTTGGTTCGCCGGATCGGCTTTCACCGTGGATAAGCGGAGCCCAGCCCGGGGTCGTCACATGTGGTTTTCGCGGCCGCAGCCCGCTCACAAACGCTCCGTTTTCGTCACTGAGGCCACCGTGTTTTGTTGTGAAGCAAAACTACTTTGTTTGGTCTTCCAAAAGAGGAGACAACTAGAAATCAGTGGTTAAGTTTTATTTCGACCACTGTTCAGAACACTTCACCCCAAATATTCGATGTGTGCAGCACATTTTATGGAGGACTGTTTTCCTGATCCTGGGAGAGTAGACTACAATATCGGCTGTTCTGACTCGGTCTGTAAGTACGTTTTTTATATTTTAAAAGAATTTGCCACTGACGATTCAAACACGAGTTTTGATCTGTGTAGAGTAGCGCTTGTTGTTTGTCCTTTCTCCGATCACAAATGCAGACATGTTTTTATGTTTACGCGGCACGATGCGATGCAACGTGTAAAAAGACAGTATATTTCATTATAATCCATAATTATGTCCCCAATGGATGCAATGAATGCCTCGTTTATAATTGGTTTTAATGTTTTTGTCTCGTCGCTCCGGCCGGGACACAGCATCACAGTATGTAAGGGGTGTGACATTTCCGTCACACGCTTGAGGTATTCGGCCAATCACAACGCATTGTATAGCTGGCCAATCACAGCACACCTTCCTTTTCAGACCGATGAGCTTTGTAAAACTCGAAGCGTTTCAGTAGGCTGGGCATAGAATAGAAACAATAATGTACAGTATGCAGAGGCGGACAAAGTACTCAACTCCATTACTTTAGTGAAAGTACAGATACTGCTTGTCAAATATTACTTCATTACAAGTAAAAGTTGTAAAGACAAATTTTTACTTAATTAAAAGTACAGAAGTACTTGCTTTTAAAAGTACTTAAGTACCAAAAGTAAATTTACTTTTTTTATGTCAATGCACATATTTTTTTATTGTTGTACGTAATACTTGCAATACCTCTGAAGCAACTTAGAATACATTACACCTGCTTAATACACTGACTAGCTTGTAGTATCTTTGGAATAAAGAGCTTTTAGAATGTTAAAAACCTATGGGGGAAAAAAATTAACACCCCTACCCACCCCCACAAAAGCAGTAAGGTAGTGATCTCACACAGCTCTGACAGTGTGTGTGCACACATTTATGTGTAGCCATTCAACCACATTTGGACAGTGAATCCTGTAAATACAGAGTGATAAGGAGGAAAAAAAAAAAATCAACCTTCTCACTTAAAACCGCGCAACAGATCTGTATCTGACAACTTTACAACAGCCAACACTGCTTTAACAGCAAGACTTAATTTAACCAAAACCAAAATTTAAAAAATGCTGTCTAATCGCTCTCGCTGTACTTTGATGTCACACACAGAACAGTCTGTGCAGTGCTGCTTCAAGTCCAACACCTATTGTGTTTTATTAGGAGACGCACAACAGTTCTTCTGTGGCTTTATAGGTAATATTTTCACTTAAATAATTTAGCAAAATCAGACAATATTGTATCTAATTTTTACCACAATATTAACTTCTTATTATTGTAAATAAATATCACATTTGCAACTGGTCAGTGTTCAAAAAATGCTGGCAAATCACTTAATGTAGCCCTACAAGAGTGATTACTGATAAACTGTCTGAAAAAAAAGAAAGTCACGTTTTAGAGAAGAAAAAAATCACCCACTGACTTTCAAAGCTGCTACATATTAACGACTTTCTACTTCGAGGACCTTAATAGAAATGTAGTGGAGTGAAAAGTACAATATTAAGTTAAAAGTCATAAGTTCCCAGAAAAAATAATACTCAAGTAAAGTACAGATACTCAAAAAGTGTACTTAAGTACAATACTCAAGTGAATGTACTTAGTTACTGTCCGCCTCTGACAGTATGTGGAAAATAATATATACATTTTTACCTTAAACTGCATAAAAACATTTCATTACACCAAATTTACAAAATAATGTTCTTTTTAGCAACATCATATGACCCCTTTAATGCATCCTTGCTAAATAATAATAAAAAAAAGAATAACCTGACCCCAAACTTTTGAACAGTATGTAATATGGTTCAGTCCCCTCGTGTATTATTAGATTTAGGTGGAAGTCTTTCTGAGTCAGAGGAGGCTGGTTAGCTCTTAGTGTATGTGCGTTCGCCAAACTCATACAGTGAACGTGGGAACAGACTGCATTTCCACAGGTTACAGGGTTCCTGATTTCCCACGAGAGAAATCACAGAGGAGCAGGTTAACTTACCACATTTGGACTCATTTAAGCTGCTGTAAGCATATGGGGCTGTTAAATGAAGGAACCGGGCGGCTCAAATGAGCTGTAAAAAGTGTTGTGATATGACATAGACGAACTCCTTTGAGTCTGACCATTAAGTCTTTGCTCATTTTGGCAAAATCGATCCTTTAGTTTATTTTTTCCCCCATGACAGATGTGTACTTCTCATAATGTTTCACTCATAGTGCTTTTCTTGTTTCCCCTCGGTTTCAGCTTGCTAAATATGCATCTGTATGTCAGCTGGTGTGCTTTTAATGTTTAGTTCAGCCATAAAAACTTATTTTATTATTTTACCACAAATATTTTTGTGGTAAAACATCAGCAGTGTAATTCTGGCCACATCTAGAGCATCTGATTTGGAGAGAGGAAACAGCAGGGGATCTTGGCTGTCCTGTAAAGACCAGCATAGTTGGGCAGCATATGTTCTGTTTTAGATGCCAGTCTCCCGTATTAGATATCCAAACAGGTTAGTCACCCAGCTTCTTCAGAAATCTGTTTGACTTCACCAGTTAAGCTTCTCTGTGCTGCTCCACCATCACCAGACCAGCATAAACCAGGTGGTTTTCATAATACTGGTGTTTTCATTAGGGTAAACACACTGAGCAGAAACTCGAGCTCAATATAAAACTCTATGGTAAGGATAAATGCAAACCTGTTAAGGCTCCAGTTAGTCTAATTTTGTATCTATGAATAGAGAGATTCTACACAGAATGAACATCCATAGCTGATAACTGTGTCATCTGATCTGTCCATGTTTCATTTTGTGGCCACTTTGATTTTTCAGAACGCTTGTGGCAGAGTAAACATTCCTCGATCACATGAGGCTTCCAGAAAGACGCTCTTGTCCCTGAGTAAACCGTGTCTGTCTACATCTAAAATACGTAAACAGCTTTTTTAAATGCAGCGACAACAACAATAATAATGACAATAACATGTTTCTTCTTTGAAAATAAAGTTGCTTGATTATTTTTAGGTAACAATCATTTATTAAAAAAGGTTCACTTTACCGTATAGTAGTAGAAGTAGTAGTAGCTATCCGTATATTTGAAAATTAAGTTAGATGATTAGTTAACAATAATTTATAAAAAAAAATAAAATAATATTCACTTTACAGTGAGATTCTATACTATTCTATCATGACGATCATAACAATGAACAATACTTTTACTACATTTCTAAGCTATAGGCTATATGTTTATTCCTGCAATTCTAGTAGATTTTTAACATTCTTTTTAAATAGTATGTTAATAAATGCAGTAAAATATAAAAAATAAAAATGTATACTTATTTTTATATAATCATACAATGTTTATGTTAATGTTATTTATACAACCATTGTAGTTACAAAAAATAGCACATTAAAGTCTCAACTTTAATAAACAAATAAATACAAAGAAGTTAACCTTTTTCTTTTCTTTATTCTTTTCTTCTATCTTGTCTAGGCGCCAATGAACCAGGAATGCCCAAAAAACTGCCTCTTGTCTGCATGCTGAGAAAAAATACAAGGGGCTCCTAAAGAGTGTGGTTAGGCTGACAGAAGTTATGGAATGAGGCCAAACACATGTCCTTTTAGCCACAAGAACAAGTTTGAAGCTTGAACAAGTACCACCTGTTATCCTCAACATACACCCTCATTCCACACAGTCTTTGGGCTCTTGAAACCACTTGATCTGAGGTATGAGACTTATGTAAGATCACTCAACTCTGAGGAAATCCCTCAAACACCTCCTGTCCCGTCCAAATGAACTGGGGTAACCTCATGTCCCGGTCATCATGGAACCGACTAGCGTATTAGGCCCACTATTAATAACCTTGATTATATTCAGTTCGGCCGGCAGCAGCCATAGACAAGGCCACACTTGCTCCACGTCTCTTTCCCACAACCCCCAGGCACCTCTGAGGAAGTCATCCATGCTTAAATGTGCCTCTTTACTCAAAGGCTGAATGTAGAAGTTGTCCTGGAGGTTGGCTGTGGTGATTGCAGCATTAGCGAAGCACATGCTCGCCTTTCAGGACCCAACAATGAGGCCCATTGTGTTGCTCCAGATCTGTCCGTTCTGATTTAGGATGGAGCTCCAACAGAGACAATACAGGGGAGATGGCATGGACGCTGAAGGGACAACATGTCCTAATGAGCAAACAGGAAGAGAGGACGGTAGTGTGGACGTGTTTGTGAGCAGCACAACTGTTTTCAACGCTGATAATAATAAGAAATGTTTCTTGAGCATAAAAAATAAAAAAAAACCAAATCACATTTATGGATTCTAGACATCTGGGAGCCTGGAGAGTAATGATGCTGAAAATTCAGCTTTATTAACATTAACAATAGTTACAGTACAAATATTACCATTTCTTATTGTATATTTTATCAAATAAATGCAGCCTTGGTGATCATAAGAGACTTTTATCACAAAAAAAGTCTTACCAACCCCAGACATTTTAACAGTACACTGTAAAAAATGATTGTGATTTTAACAGTAAAAGACTGTAAAAATGCTACAGTAAAAACCTGTTAACTGGTTAACAGTAAGTTTCCATACTATATACGGTGAATAAATGTAATTACATTTAATGTAATTTTACAGTAAAATACAGTTAAAAATAAGTTTTTTGGAAGTGAAAAAGAAAAAGTCATTGTATAATTTACAGTGAAAAACCGTAAATTGACACTCCCAGAATTCCCTGCATGACACTTCATATTTGATGTTTTTTTTGTTGTTGAAATAACATGTTTCTTCCTCGTTTTTTAGTTATTTAGCTTGTGACATTAGGGTTTTAATCTTTACATCTAATGGTTTTTAAATGAAGGTTTATTGCATTATTTCAGTTTCATGTGTGTCACCATGATGGGCTTTAGTGTTTGTGTGAATGAAACTGTGTGCACCTATATCTAAGAACTACCCTCCTCAGCTCATAGAAAAGCTGTTTGTTATGACTTTGGTTTCTCGTGTGACTTTCCATCACCACCATTATGTGGTGGTTATCAGTTCATTACACTGGTTACACAGATATTACACTCATATGTTGGTTTATTAACCTTACAAGTTAATGAAATAACGGTATTTTATTGTGACTTTAAGTTCAATCTGTAAAACCGAAAATGTTGCTACCATATTTTTTACGTGATGTTCTGACAACCACAGCTGCCGGTATTTTACCGTAAATGTCACAATTTTTTTTTACAGTGTAGTGTATATTCCCTGACATGTAAACAGTAATATAATTCTATTATATGGGTGCTGTACAGGTCTGAACAGTTTCAATGGGGATTTAACCCATAACCTTGGAGTTGCTGGCGCAATGGTACTGTTCAAACGACTTTATTTTATTACTATATAATTACTATATAACTGTTTATTTTATCTGCTGCCGAATGTGTTGACAAGTGTGGCCAATGTTACCCAATAAAATGTGGCTATTTTGAATGAGAACTTTGCCTTTTTTATCACTTCTGACATGCAGTGTTTGTTATGCAATGCTATTAAGTTCCACCAGGCCTTTGTTCTTTTGAACTGTATGTTCTCCACATGTTCCTTCCTCTCTCTAGTGCTAAATATATGAAAATATGATTTCCAGGTTTCAAATGATGGGGTCATCTGAGGAGGTCTGATTCCCTTAATCAAGGCATGAACCCAAAAGGAAGTCAAAATAAAGGTTGAGACAAAAACCGTACATGAGCAGTGTTTTCAAATGTTTCAGTAATCGCAAAAGTTGATTACAAGAGTATGTTTTTATTATCTGATGAACCATTTAGAAAACATAAATGCTGTATTTACATATAACAAATACATAACAAACTACTCAACTGTTTTGTTTAAGATAAACAGACATTTCGCTAACTTCTAGGGGTGCCAAAAGGAAAATTTGGATGGCGTGAGATGAACCTCAACAGATTGTGCCTAGAAAATTTTCTATAAAAATGACTTTTTTTTTTTTTTTCAAGGAGCAGACCTCCCTGAAAGTCATTGTATAGTTTACACTCTGACTCAGGTCATGTGCTGTACATGAGATATGACAAATGAGGCATGTTGCCCTGCGCTGGAACTCGGTTCACCAATGAAAAACACATCTCTCACAGCAAAACTTTCCATGTAGAGTGTTTTTCTTTATGCTAAGACTGATTGTTTTAGAAATGAGCATGCCTCCAGTATGGCATTAGCTGATTTTATTGACTTTGAGAAAACGTGATTCACTTATCACCATTTGTAATCCTACTCTGTTTTCCTCATGCTGTCAAAAAGCGGTTAGTATAATCATGTTATTTTGACAGTCAGAGCCCAGTCGCATTTGCTCGGATCTGTGGTCTGATAAATGCTAACCGCTCACTGACCTCACATTTCAATTCATCTTAATTGCTGAATCAGGAAGCAAAACAAGCATCATGTAGCCTACTGTTGAGCATTAGCAGATTAGCAAATGTATGGATGTAGACGCTTGAAAAAGGATCTTGAAAAATTCGGATACTGCTGCTAATTAATGCTAAAGTATGAGTTGAGGCCAATTAATATTTAAGTAGGCTATACATAATATGAGCATGTATTATGTATGTATATGGGGACTGGAGTAATGGCTGCTGAAAATGTAGCTTTTCCATCACAGGAATAAATTAAATTTTAAAATATATAAAAATTGAAAACAGTTATTTTAAATTGTAATAATGTTTATAATATTACTGTTTTTGCTGTATTTCTGATCAAATAAATGCAGGCTTTGTGAGCAAAAGAGAAATAATTTAAAAAAACATCCTTCCAACTCCAAACTTCATTCTCTCAAATGTTCTGTGGCCCCGGTTTGAAAACCCCTGATCAACATTGACTACTTGGATTTTAATTTATTTCTTCAATCTTTTGGATCATCTCAATGATACATAGGTTAAGACTGACAGAGATACTGTGTTCTTTTAATGTTTTCAGGTGCAAAAAAAATTTTTTTTATCTTTCTGACCCTAAACTTATTATCTATAATACGATATACAACTATTATATGTATCTATACATATTTCTCTTGTGAGGTATTTACTTACAAGGGAAATACATGTATTTTTATTTTCCAGTGGTATCTGGCTAGCAGTCTTAATCATTGTATTTATACCTGGGTATCATCCTTAAAATGGATGCTCTTTTAGAGAAAAACATTGGTAACACTTTAGAATAGGGAACACATGTTCACTAACTAAGAGTTTTCCCTGAACGAACTCCTAATTTGCTGCTTATTAATAACTAGTAAGGTAATTAAGTTTAGGTATTAGGTAGGATTATGGGATGCAGAATATGGTCATGAAGAATAAGGAATTCATATGTGCTTTCTAAGTACTAATAAACAGCCAATGTGCTAGTAATATGCATGCTAATAAGCAGCTAGTTAATAGTGAGAATTGGTTCTTAAAATAAAGTAACCAAAACATCTTGACCCACCCACAACCACAGATAATATTCTGCCTTTATGTAGCCTCATCACATTCTCCCACGGCAAGTGAGATGATGAAGATGCAACTACAAACAAGACTGAAGAAAAATATAGTTACGTTTTGACTTTGAAATAAGCAGTATGTTAGACCAGGGGTTTTCAAACTGGGGTCCAGAGACCCGCAAAGGGGGTCCGCAAAATAATTTGCTGTATGGTGATATCAGGCAAATTGGTCCATCAGGTAAAATGGGCTATTTAAGGTTTGAGTGTCTTTAAAAATTAAAAGCCAATGACTGAAAAGGATTTTGAACTGTTGCCATAACAGTACTTGATATTTAGCTAATTATTTTATTGGTCTGAGGTTGCTAAGGGGGAGGGACAATGCCTCATTTTGAGACCAGGCCAGAAAAAAGCAAGCTGAGTGGCCTGACATATATCCAATCTTACTTCTCAATAATAAGGTTGATAAATCAATAAAAAACAAATGCACAATTAAAAATAAAGATTCATAACCAATGTCTTGATGGCCTCTGTGAGATCAAATGTTTATTTTGCTAAATAATCCAGATTTGTATATATATAAAAAAGCATTTTTAGTTACTGGCCCAATTTATCTGAATGTGTTAAGATAAAATGAGCAATTAATTTCAGTTAAAATGGGCCACCTTCTGAGTTGAGTTTAAGCAGAAATTCTGGTGGTTTCTCTTATTAAAAATTATTTATATGATTAATATATTATATTATTGAATTTGTGACATACCTTTTTCACATTTACCTTCTAAATGTGTTTGTTATGTGTGTATTAATGTTGGCTTGACTATGTTATGTGTGTGTATGTTAGTAGCTGTGGTATGTGTGTTGAAGGTTTGGGGAATTCATGTCCTAATGGTTAGAGTCAGACTTGTAATCTGAAGGTCCAAGTTTGAGTCTCAGTACCAGAAGGGATTGTATGTGGGGGGAGTGAATGTACAGCACTCACTCCCACCTTCAATACCACAACTGAGGTGCCCTTGAGCAAGGCACCGAACCCCCAACTGCATCCTGGGCACTGCAGCAAAAATGGCTGCCCACTGCTCCGGGCGTGTGTGTTCACTGCTGTGTGTGTGTGTGTGTGTACTTTGGATGGGTTAAATTCGGAGCACTATATCCGAGTAATTTGTCACCATACTTGGCCACATGTCACGTCACATTTTTTTTAAGAGTACAAAAGGTTCTTCAAGCGATGCCATAGAAGAACATTTTTGGTTCCACAAAGAACCATTCAGTCAAAGTTCTTTAAAGAACCATCTCTTTATTAACTTTTTTATAATCTGAAGAACCTTCTTTCCTTTTCGCCAGCTTCTTTCGCCACAAAGAAGCTTTTGTGAAACTGAAAGGTTCTTCAGATGTTAAAGGTTCTTTATGGAACCATTTAGACAAAAAGGTTCTTCTATGGCATCGTGAAGTGCCTTTATTTTTAAGAGTGTATGTGGTAAAGAGAATGGCATTTTTGATGATGACGGTTTTATCTGTCAAGACTGTTTTTGAAAAACCTTCTATCCGCGCGCACTCACACACCACACACACACACACACACACTAGTTGTTCAGGTTATTGTTAAATTTTTTTATGAAGTTTATGTTTTATTGATGAAATTGATTGAAAGGTTTGAGTGTCTTACCTCATCTCTTTGAAATTCTTTGCAGTCATTGGCTGTTAACTTTTAAACTGTTGCCATAAGACTACTTGTTATAGTTATTGTTACATTTTTAATGACATTTGATGAAATTGATTGAAATTGATGTTCTAATGTAATTTAAGTCAAGTCAAGTCTGCTTTATTGTCAATTCTTCCACATGTACAGCACATACACACAGAGAATTGAAATTGCGTTACTCTCAGACCCTTGGGTGCATACAGATACCATAAATACAGATTAAATACAAAATAAAAAATACAACTATACAAATAAGGTAAAAATGTAAAAAAAAATATATATATAAAGCACAAGGCATATGTCAGATAGAGTGCAAACCAGTAAAGTAAACAACAGTGCAGATATAATGATTGTAGTACAAAAAAAAATTATTATTATTATTATTTGTAGTGCAAAAGAGCTTATCAGACTGATTAAAGTGACAGTGTGTGTGTGTATTTGGGAGTGGGAGAGTCCATCAGAGGGTAAGAGTTCAGAGGTGCGTGGGGCAAAAAAGGGGAGGGGGGGCTCGGGTGGAGGGATTTCCTTCCTGACAGCCTGATTGGATGGAGCTGTCCTCATCTGCTGGTCCGGCGCTGGAGACGCCGCGTCCCTCCCTGATGGGCAGCAGACTGAAGAAAAGCTTTTTCGTCGGGTGGGTTGATCCACCTGCAATCGATGGCTTTGGGCGGTTGAGACGGTGTTGATAAATGGTCCTGAAGGGAGGTAGAGAGGCACCAACGATCTTCCTCAGCTGCCTCTCTATGCGTTTAAGTGTCTTGCCGCAGACTCGTTGCGGCGCATAGCCACCCTTGACGCACTGGTCAGGATGCCTCGATGGTGGCCTCTGTAGAAGGTGCACATGAATGGGGGGGGGGGGGGGGCCGGGGCTCTGGCTCTTCTCAGTTTGCGGAGGAAGTAGAGGCGCTGCTGTGCTTTCTTGGTCAGTGCTGTGGTGTTGTCAGTTCAGGAGAGGTCCTCTGTGATGTGCACACCTAGGAACTTGGTGCTGCTCACCCTCTCTACAGTCACACCATTGACGGTCAGAGGTGCATGCTGAGTGCGCACTCTCCTGAATTCAACAACAATCTCCTTCGTCTTCTCCCCATTCAGAGAGAGATTGTTGTCACTGCACCACCCTCCAGGCGGCTCCCTACCTCCGCTCCTTAGTTGTCCTCATCTCTGTTGCTAATGAGAACCCACCTACAGAAGTCGTGTCATCCGCAAAAACAAATAATAGCAATTCTTAATTGTACAATTAAATATAATTAAATGTGTTTATCAGAAAGTTCTTATTTCACTTTGCGTTTTGAACTGGCCCATTTTTTGCTGATCATACCGCCCATTTTACCTGAACACTGCTACTCAAAAATGTGAGTGCAGCTAATGTTTCAAAACTCTGTAGAGCCTGAACATTATATTTTATTACATCATTCCACAAAAATATAAAACAGTCCCTTATGAATCTAAGAACACACCGTTACATGTCATACATGGGTCTTTATGTTCAAGTGTCCCCAAGCGATTACCCAAGTGGCCCCATTTACCGATATCCCCCATACCGTATTTTCCGGTCTGCATGAGTTATATTCCAAAGTGACTTATATAAGTGCCATTAATGTCAAATAAGCAAGCGTAAACACTTACAGTTGGGTACGGAAAGTATTCAGACCCCCCTTAAATTTTTCACTCTTTGTTATATTTGCAGCCATTTGCTAAAATCATTTAAAAAAAATTATTTCCTCATTAATGTACACACAGCACAACATATTGACAGAAAAACACAGAATTTTTGACATTTTTGCAGATTTTTAAAAAAGAAAACTGAAATATCACGTGGTCCTAAGTATTCAGACCTTTTGCTCAGTATTTAGTAGAAACACCCTTTTGATGCCATGAGTCTTTTTGGGAAAGATGCCACAAGTTTTTCACACTTGATTTGGATCTCTGCCATTCCTCCTTGCAGATCCTCTCCAGTTCTGTCAGGTTGGGTGGTAAACGTTGGTGGACAGCCATTTTTAGTCTCTCCAGAGATGCTCAATTGGGTATAAGTCAGGGCTCTGGCTGGGCCATTCAAAAACAGTCACAGAGTTGTTGTGAATAGCCACTCCTTCGTTATTTTAGCTGTGTGCTTAGGGTATTTGTCTTGTTGGAAGGTAAACCTTCGCCCAGTCTGAGGTCCTGAGCACTCTTGGAGAAGGTTTTCGTCCAGGATATCCCTGTACTTTGGCCGCATTCATCTTTCCCTCGATTGCAACCATCGTCCTTGTCCCTGCAGCTGAAACACCCCCACAGCATTTTGGAAAAAAATGCTGCACCACCATGCTTCACTGTTGGGACTGTATTGGACAGGTGATTGAGCAGTGCCTGGTTTTCTCCACACATACTGCTTAGAATAAAGGCCAAAAAGTTCTATCTTGGTCTCATCAGACCAAAGAATCTTAATTTTTCACCATCTTGGAGTCCTTCAGGTGTTTTTTTAACAAACTCAATGCGGGTTTTCATGTGTCTTGCACTGAGGAGAGGCTTCGTCGGGCCACTCTGCCATAAAGCCCCTACTGGTGGAGGGCTGCAGTGATGGTTTACTTTCTACAACTTTCTCCCATCTCCGACTGCATCTCTGGAGCTCAGCCACAGTGAGTGGTTCTTCTTTACCTCTCTCACCAAGGCTCTTCTCCCCCGATAGCTTAGTTTGGCCGGACGGCCAGCTCTAGGTAGGGTTCTGGTCGTCCCAAATGTCTTTCATTTAAGGATTATGGAGGCCACGGTGCTCTTAGGTAACCGTAAGTGCAGCAGAATTTTTTTTGTAACCTTGGCCAGCTCTGTGCCTTGTCACAATTCTGTCTCTGAGGTCTTCAGGCATTTCCTTTGACCTCATGATTCTCATTTGCTCTGACATGCACTGGTGAGCTGTAAGGTCTTATATAGACATGTGTGTGTCTTTCCTAATCAAGTCCAATCAGTATAATCAAACACCGCTGGACTCAAATGAAGTTGTAGAACAATCTCAAGGATGATCAGAAGAAACGGACAGCACCTGAGTTAAATATATGAGCGTCAAAGCAACGGTTCGGAATCCTTAGGACCCTGTGATATTTTCCATTTTTTTTTTTAATAAATCTGCAAAAATGTCAACATTCTGTGTTTTTCTGTCAATATGGGGTGCTTTGTGTACATTAATGAGGAAAAAAATTGTACTTAAATGATTTTAGCAAATGGTTGCAATATCACAAAGAGTGAAAAATTTAAGGGGGGGGGTCTGAATACTTTCCGTACCCACTGTAAAGAGGGCACTTCAAGGTTTTATAGCTAAATATATTGTCTCATGATCTGTTTGACAAGTAGAGATGTACTATCCACCCCCACGCAGAGTTTTTCTTCATTTTAGGAAGTGAAAAAAGACGGCAAGCACATTTTGTTTGTTTTCTTTATTTTGTCATTTTCTTTATTTTGTCGTTTTGAAGGTACACAAATGAAAATAGACCGTTTTGAATGATGTCTTGCTCTTATCTGACGGATATCACATTTTTCTGCTGATATAAGGAATCCAAAGAGTTTGCGCTGGCGCCTCCCACGCGTGCACACAACAATTCAGTTCTAGCATTGCAACTTGACATCACAACCTCACCATCAGCAAACTAAATGAGACAACTAAACACACAAAAGGTATTTGGTGACTCAAATTAAACTTCTCTGTTGTACAATATGTAGGTTTTGCAGGTCAGCGTAAGCATTGCCATGCCGTGGTGCTTTTCCAAACACTTTTTTGCATATGTGAAGGATACTGTTAGTAGATATTCGGACATGAGAGAAGTACAAAGCCTTCTTTACTTAGCCTAATAGTTTAGCAACCAAATGTGTTAGCTGCATACGATTCACTCATGAAAACGATTATGCCGATGAGGGTTTGCGAGCCCCTAGTAGTTGACAACAACTTCCTGTAGTCATAACGGCGCAGTTAGTCTAACGTTACTCTCCCAGGATCAGTAAACAGTCCTCCATAAATTGCTTCACACAATCTGGATATTTGGGTACACGTTCTGGAAACAGTGTTGGTAAATATACAACTTAACCCTTATTTGTAGCACTTTTTTGCTATGGTAGGATGCAATGTTAGACTTCATAACGATTCACTCATGGAAACGATTCATGCCGAATGAGAGGTTTGCGAGCCCACTATGTAGGCCTAGTTAAATTTTTGTTTTTAGTAAGTAAATTTAGTTAGTTATGGACATAGCCATAGGCGCCGATTTATGTTTCTGCCAGTGGGTGCAAAAAATGAGCTTTTTATTTTTTTATAAAGCACATTTTCACCGCTGTTTACACAAGTAAATGATAACCGGGCTAAGTTATCATACACATAGGCAACAAATGTTTAACATATTTAAACATTCTCATTACTCGGTAATTAATTATACTGGGTGTTAGGGTTAGGGTTAGGGTTAGGGTTTTTCTAGAGTAGGCTATACTCCGTTCGATGGTGCGTTTGATGAATTCACTTCACAAAATGTATCTTGTGAAGTGAAATGCATGCAATTACCAACCAAAGGGTTGCGCTTCACTAAATAAAATTATTTAATAAATACCTGTTAACAAAAAGCACTTATTCGCACGTACACAGGACAAAATTTGAGTTACACGTTTGTGTTACAGTGTTTATAATGTTTTTCCCCCCTAACATTCGTTTTGTTTAGCCCTATTCAGTATTTAAATTATTTCTGAAAGTAATAGTAAAATGTCACTTACACACCATGGAACTTCTGTTTTGTTTTGTTCCCCCCTGACCTGGTGCAACTTTCCAGAAAATATGGTAAATTTAATTATACACTCTAAAAAATGCTGGGTTGTTACAACCCAACTTTGGGTCAAATATGGACTAACCCAACGTTTGGGTTAAAACTTTAATTTAAAAATGTAACCCAACAGCTGGGTTAGTCCATATTTGACCCAACGTTGGGTTGAAACAACCCAGCATTTTTTGAGTGTATTATGCTGTAGTATTAAAAATGTGGACCATTTGCACCAATAAAATATTCATATTATGTTCATTCCTCTTACCCACATTAAACTTTAGCCTTAAACACTGTTATAATTATGAGGGGGTCCTTGGAAAATCCTCTCCCCTGTAAGGGGTCCCTGGCTCCAAAAAGTTTGAAAACCCCTGTGTTAGACCTTGGAAGCATGCACAGCATGTGTCTGATATAAATCAGATGTATGATAAGGACTATTTCAAGACTTTCATAATTACAGTCTATCCAGTTTTTTGTTGTCCTTGGTCGTTCTCCCGTTAGAATAACCTCATGAGATTAGGTATGGTCTTGATCCTGTATCCGTGATTCAAGCTGGCACTTTCAAAAACGCAGCCTCTGATTCCCAGCTGTCTTACATCATCTTTCTATTTATGCATTGAGTCTAAGCAAACTAGGACTGTCCTGCCAGGCCTTGTTATCTTGTGTTATCTTTAAATAAGCTCTCTCTGTGAGCCAAAACTGCCTAAATACATTTCAGATTCATTGCATGTGGACAAAATAAAAGTGTTTATAACATGGCTGGGGTTTCGCTGTTTTTATTGTGACTGTTTACAGTGTGTCATGGCAGACATGTTAAAGCAGAGGATCTGTGCTTTTAGAAGGCATACAAAGCCTCAGGCCGGGACACAAGCGCTTTTCTTTCTCTCTGTATGTGATTAGGCTCAGTATCAGGCTGTTTAAGAGAACTCTTTCTTCTTGGAGAGAAGGCGGCTTTTAGGGGCTTTATGCAGGGGTGCGCTGGAGTGGTGCTTCTCCTTTCTCTCTTTCGATGAGGAGGCTATTTTGATTTAAATGAAGGCTATCTATCAGAGGGTGGGAAGGTTCTTTCAGGTCTGAAGAAAGGAGATGCTGTCAACAGACCTGTTTGCGAGCTGTACAGACATGCACACAGCAGATGTGTTAAAGAAAGCGCAGCCTGTCGCTACAAACTCTGAATAAGCTCTCTTGCTTTTCTTCAGAACAGCTTTATGCTAATTTCCAAGCAGACGGTTAGAGAACTTGGATTCTCCTGGCTTTTGGGCCTGTGGTGAGCGCAGTCATGACACAATTTAACCACGGTGATTAACTTTTCCCTTCTTGCTTTTATTGCAAACTGGCACCAAGAGCATGACGTGCCAATAAAGTCTGAAGGGGAATAGACGCCTCACATCTCCACAGCTCCTCGATGCTGCCTCTTCATTCATGTGGTTTTAGCCCTCAACTTGAAGTAATGCAATATAACGTAAGCAGATCCATCATGTTCATTAGAACTGATGGAGGCATATGCTTCCTCAGAATTTTGAGGATTTTAAACAGCAAGTAAAACAATTGGAAACAAAAACACATAAAATGTTAGTCATTTGACTATAATGATTTGGAATAAGAACTAATGCTGCGTTCCATTTACCTCAGAAATCGGATGTCGGAGCTGGGAATTACGTCACACCCATGGACCATAATGGACACGTCCGCTGTTAGCAATACCAGTTAAAATGCATAAAAAGTCTGAACGAAGGGTGTATTTGTGGCACAGATCACCAATAGATCCGTGTCCACAAATAGGGGTTGGCTAGTACTGTGTGCATCACTGGGACACAGAAAACACAAGTGCTAATAAACAATATATTACTTCTGCTTGTCTTCTGTTGATGCACTAAGCAGCCATATTGGATTCTGAAGTTGGAGTTATTTCTGAGTTGGAACTCCGACTTGGGAGGGTGTTCCAGTTAGAAGTTCCTACAAGGAACTCGGAATTTCCAATTTCTGAGTACAAATGGAACGCAGCCTAAATATACAGTATATTGACATACAGTATATTTACTTTTATATATTCATGATTTACATTTATATATTCAGACTTATATAAGGTGATAACTTTTTGATTTACGTTTAAATATCAGACATATTCGCTGAGATGCAGATTTAGGCAGGCAGTGTTTTAATAGCACATTTCATACCAATGGTAATTAAAGTGCTTTACATAAAAGGAAGTAAAATAATCATAAAAAAATCACAAAAATAAGACAGGGAACTTAAAAACTTTTAAAATTATTTAAAAATGTATTCAAAATGAATTTAAAACAGTTAAAAAATAGAAAATGATTGCACATAAATTACAGTGCAATCAGTTCGGACATCGCACAGTGCTCATTCACTAAATGCACAGCAAAACAAATGAGTTTTGAGTCTGGATTTAAATGTAGCTAATGTTTTAGCACATATGATCACTTCTGGAAGCCGATTCCAACTGCGGGCGGCATAATAAATAAAAGCGGACTCCCCTTGTTTTGTGTGAACCCTTGGTATCTCTAACTGACTCGATCCTAATGATCTAAGTGGTCTGTTAGGTTTATATTCAGTGGGCATATCTACAAGGTATTTAGGCCTAGGCCATTGATTGATGTATACATGAGTAAAAGTACTTTAAATCAATCCTAAATATAATCAACCGTAGCGTTAGTTCTGGCAGGTCACGTTAGTCAAGTTCGCATCAGCTGACTCTCAGCTGATCAACGTCTACCTATAGGGATGTGACACCTGTCTAAGCATTCATATATGGTCCCTCAGTATTATCAGCAGTTTTCGCATTGCTCAGTAGCTAATTACCCTCCTCCATCCCCAGTTCCTCCTCTGTCAGTCAGGATTCAGCATTCTGATTCTCCTTTGAATCAGACTAAAATGTGTACATAACATTATTGAAATTTAACAATATCTGCAATACATTTATATTGGTTCTGTTCTGTTACCCTGGGGGCTTATCGCTGCTCTCCCTGCTCTCATCAATGCTAGGCTGCATGGATGCGCAGGGAAGTTCTTGCCCCAGAGGCAGAACCATACCGCCCTCCAAACTGTACATTGTGATCTTGACAATAGTAGGTCCTGACGAACTGGAAGCCGTGTAAAGACCTGATGACTGTGTGATTGTCTCAGATTTTCTGGTTCTAGTCAGAATCCTTGCAGCAGTGTTCTGGATGAGCTGCAGTTGTCTAATGGTCTTCTTGGGATGGCCGGTGAGGAGACCATTACAATAGGCCACCCTGCTGGTGATAAAGGCATGAACAAGTTTCTCCAAGTCATGACTGGAAACAAAACATCTAATTCTAGCAATGTTTTTTGAGATGATAGTATGCTGATTTAGTTACTGCTTTTAGCTTTGACATGATACGAAACTAAGTACATTACTTCTATATATATATATATATAATATCTATTAATATATAATATATATTTTTTTTTTTTTTTTTTTTTACATTTTTGCTTGGTTTATTACATCCATATTTGCACCAAGGTCACTTTGCAGTCAAAACAGGGGCAGTACCACTGGACTAACATATCTTGCTTTTCTGTATAACTACCAAGTTGTGTTGTTTTTGTTTTGAAGTTTTATGTTGCCAGAAGCACCAAGTAATGCCTGATGCCCCTTCAACAAAACAGGTGCACGACAGTCAATAAGTGACTGTACATTGCCATTGTATGAGTTCAGAATGGGAAGATCTCCCTTTAATGTCACCGTTCCACAGTTAAGTGTCAGAAAAGGACTTGAGTATTACTCATCCCTGAGGGCATGCATGTTTCTAGCCAGTCATGGACAAGCATTTTATTCTCAGTGCATGAATGGAAGGCACCAGTGGCTCTCTGCCATCTTTGCTCTCTACCAATCAGTCTTCATTTGCCCACCACTGTAGGCAGCACCTACAAATTCAGAAGAGCCTCTGATTTTTCTATGACGGTGTCTCCCAGGATGAGATCTATTGCTCATCTCCCAGTATGGTGCTCGGAGTGACAGAAAAAGAGTGAAAAGGATGACTGATAGAGTGTGCATCAAGCCCAGGGGTAAACAAAAGAGGCTTGGAGAGCCCGAGGCGAGCCATCTGCCAGGGTCAGTGAGAGCTGCTATTGTCCGTTCTAGAGGAATGTTCAGACAGATTGAAGAGGGTTTGCATGGGTCATTCCTACAGGGACATCAGCATGAGCAACAGGGGTCAGACTCTTTCCACACAGCAGATGCGGCCTGCATTTTCAGCAACACGTACCAAGCACTTGTATGCTTTGATGACCCCCAAAGCCTAGGAAAACTTAAAATAAATGCTCTTTGGTGGCATGAAGAACCTTTCCATTGGACAAAAAGATTTTTACAGTGGAAAAAGTTTCTTTAGATTTTAAAAATGTTCTTTATACTAAAGTGGGTCCAAAAATGGATCTTCTAAAATCGTCTTAAAAAATAAACGTTCTTTGTTGGCATCTTTGGTTCCATGAAGAGCCTTTAACATCCTTGGAAGCTTTCCATTCCATAAAAGGTTCTTTATAGTGGAAAAATGTTCTTCAGATTATAGAAATAATCTTCACACTAAGAAAAAAGAATGTTTTAACCAAAATGGAACCAAATATTGTTCTTCTATGACATCACTGTGAAAACCCCCTGTGGGAACCTTTATATTTAAGAGTGTAGCCCATTTTGTGATCTTTATTAGAGCATCGCACACATGGTGTGCAAGATCAACCATTAACGTCGTGAGTGTTTCGTAGTTTAGTTTGAAATAGGCCACCAATGTCGTAGATCAAAGCAGCTTAAAATGTAATCCTCTTACAGTCATCGTTCATTTCAGAGACTTTTCTTTTGAACAATTTGTGCTGTTTTCAGTACTTTGGTGTTTAGTTTGAATGTCCTGAAAACGAGAGCACAAACTGCATGCTACGTAATGCGGTCGACTGGGCTGTTGTCCATAACTGGCAGTGCCTTTGATATTCAAACGAGTGAGAAACCATCTGAATGAGCCACTGAAACCTAGTTTTGAATGATTAGTTGGTGAATTTGTCATGCGCAGTGGAAAGTTCTCCTCAGATGGAGTGGCAAAGCCAAGCTGCGGGGTCATGATTGGACGGCGGCGGCCTGCAGTCAAGCAAAGAGGCAGTAATGTGTGCGTGCTTGGAGGACGACCTCTGACCCTCTCAGCAGGTGTGAGTGACTGAGCTTTCATGGGAGAGGCGCGCAGAGCATGTGGGGCGGGGGCTTGAGAGGGACAGATGTTGTATGGGGAATGCCCCAGGGGAAAGTGTGGCGCTATAGAGGGACAATCGTACAATAGAGAAAGACTCTCACAAACAGGCCTGTCTCCATGGAGACCAGTTGCCGTGACAGCGACAGTGAATGCTCTTGGAGCTGAATGCTATTGGTCCTTCCAACTCTACATACTTTCATATACTCTAGCCAAAACTAAAAGCCTTCAGGCTGTCAAAACTAAAATCTATTATGTGTTCGGTGTTTTAAGTACTTGGCTGATAAACACTTATTATTTCCAAGTCAGATGGTACCAAGATTGCCTTTAAATATTAAATATTTCCCTCCATATATGAAGAGTTCAGACGCAAGCGCCTCTAAGTGATGTTTTTCTTTAAAATAAGCCTTTCTTTCTGGCTACTATGTATAGGTTTCTATGTAAGTACTGGTACTTATGAATGGGTTGAGGCTGGGATTTAGCACATTTGAAATGAAAGAGAGCATTCACTCAGTATCGTTATCTCATTTTTGACCAAGATGGCTTTTAGAGGTTTTTGCATTGCACATACAGTGCTGTGAAAAGGTTTTTAAGTTTTTTGCATATTTGTCACACTTAAAAGATTCAGATCATCAAACAAATTTTAATATAACACAAAGATAATGCAAGTAAATTCAAAATGCAGTTTTTAAATGATGATTTCATTTATTAAGGGAAAAAAGCTGTCCAAACCTACGTGGCCCTACGGGAAAAATGTATTGCCCCCTCCTGTTAAATCATGAAAGAACTGCAATTAACCACATTATTTTAGAAAGCGGAGTTAAATTTCCCTAGCCACACCCAGGCCTGATTACTGCCAGACCTGTTGTATCAAGAAATCAGTTAAATAGAAGCTGTCTGACAAAGTGAAGCTTGCTTAAATGGCAACACATTATGCTGTGATTTAAAGAAATTCAAGAACAGATGAGAACAAAATAGTTGACATGTATTAGTCTGGAAAGGATTATAAAGTCATTTCTAAGTCTTTGGGACTCCAGCGAACCACGGTCTGAGCCATTATCCACAAATTTAGAAAACTTTGAACAATGGTGAACCTTCCCAGGAGTGGCCGGCCAACCAAAATTACTCCAAGAGTACAACAGCGACTCATCCATGAGGTCATAAAAGAACCCAGAACAACATCTAAAGAACTGCAGGCCTCACTTGCTTCAATTTAGGTCAGTGTTCATGATTCAACAATATGAAAGAGACTGGGCAAAAACGTCATCCATGGGAGAGTTCCAAGGCAAAAGCCACTGCTGACCAAAAATAACACAAAGGCTTGTCTCACATTTGCCAAAAAATATTGTTTATCCCCAAGACTTTTGGGCAAATATTATGTGGACTGATGAGACAAAAGTTTAATTTTTTGGAAGGTGTGTGTCCCATTATGTTTGGTGTAAAAGTAACACTGCTTTTCAGAAAAAGAACATCATACCAGCATTAAAATATGGTGGTGGTAGTGTGATGTTCTGGGGCTGCTTTGCAGCTTCAGGATTTTGACAACTTGCCATAATTGACGGAACCATTAATTCTGCACTCAATCAGAAAATCCTGAAGGAGAATGTCATCAGTTTGTGACCTCAAGCTCAAACACACTTGGGTTATGCAGCAGGACAAATGATCCCAAACAGACCAGCAAATCCACCTCTGAATGGCTCAAGAAAAACTAAATTATGGTTTTGGAGTGGCCAAATCAAAGTCTGGACTTAAATCTGATTGAGATGTTTAAACAGTCCATTCATGCTTGAAAACTCTCCAATGTGGCTGAATTAAAACTATTCTGCAAAAATTGCTCCACAGCGATGTGAAAGACTCATTGCCAGTTATCGCAAACACTTGATTGAAGTTGTTGCTGCAAAGGGTGGCACAAGCAGTTTTTAGATTTAGGGGGCAATTACTTTTTTCACGTAGGGCCAGGCAGGTTTGGTCAGCTTTTTTCCCTTAATAAAATAAATAATCAGTTAAAAACTGCATTTTGTATTTACTTGCATTTCTTGTGTAATATTACAATTTTTTGATGATCTGAATCTTTTAAGTTTGACAAATATGCAAAAAAAAAAAAAACAGGAAGGGGGCAAAAAACCTTTTCACACCACTGTATATATTTAATGAGAGAGAAGAGAACAGAGAGAGAGATATCATATTTAAGAAATAACATTACATACTTTTTTTCGTCTTATTTTGTGCTATGACGTAACAACACCTTTGCATTGATGCAATGCCACTGATTCAATGACTTTAATGGGATAGTTCACCCAAAAATGAAATTGTGTCATCATTTACTCACCCTCATGTAATGCCAAACCTGTAAGACTTTCTGCTTATGTTTTGAAACAAGAAATATTTTGGGGGGGGGGGGGGGGGGGGGGGGGGGAAGAATGCTGGTAATCAAACAGTTGATGGTCCCCCCTGACTTCATCAGAACTCTTTCCCTACTATGGGGACCAATAACTGTTTGATTACCAGCATTCTTCAAAATATCTTATTTTATGTTCAACATAAGAGAGAAACTCATACAGGTTTGGAACAACATCAGGGTGAGTAAATTATGACAACATTTTCATTTTTAGGGTGAGGGGAAAAGCTTTAAGGGTCCGATGCTGAAGTGTCCAAATACTATTAATATACATTGTATTTTAAATTGTATTTCTAATACATGTTCAACCATCAATGCTTTTTTAAAAGTGAAACAATGTTAATTTCTAAGTGAATTTGTGCCAGTATTGCTGTTAAAAGTAAATTGCTTAGTAATCTGCCCACTAATTTGGTCTAAACATCAGAACAGCTCATTTCCATGTGTCCTGTTTAACATATTTAGGAGCTGAAGAGCCATGGTGAGTTAATGGCACTTGTGGCAGACAGCAGGGCAGTCTGGGAGGAGACGGGGCTCTGCTGGAGGCCTGCAGCAGTGAATTCACTCTATGAAGTCACTGGCACTGCTTTACACAAGGAACTGTGGAATTCACCAGCCACAGACAATCCCATCACTGAACTGCAGCAGCTCCAAAACCACGGGGAGCCGCAGACACAAGATAAGGATAAAAGCTGCTTGTTCTTAGAACTTTTAAGCACTTGCCAGAAATTTCCTTAGTTGTAGCTTATTAGTGTCAATCAATAAGTTAAGATCCACAAAGACGGCAAACTAGAAGAATACAATGTGTTCAGCCACAGCTTGAGTTTTTACAGAAGACTTTAAGACACACAATCTGATGTGATTAAAACAATCAGATTTCCCACAGGAACATGCAAATTCCATAACTCATTGCCAAATATGTCATAATTCAGAAGTAACAAACAAACATGAAATACCAAACTTAACATTCAAAGCATTATTTGGCAGAAAGCACTGACACAAATCACAGGAGAGAGCTATTTGAGTCTGGATAACTTCAGAATGTTTTATTATAAGGTTTGAAACAACATTTCAGAAGGAAAAATGGGGTGAGGGATGAATTTAATTAGTTTATTAATCATTGCAGAAATTGAAAATAGTAATGCACAAGGAGATGGAGAACTGCAGTGCAAAAGTTCAAAATACAGTGCTGCTGAACTGGAACAAAGCCAAAGCGTACAAGTGCTTTCTAATTACAAAATCAATACAAAATGTATTGTGAAAGGGGAAACTTACACTTGGTGGAAAATGCATTGCTTTAAGTGACTAAACAGCTGTTGGTTCCCATTGACTTCCATAGTATGCATACCATATGTATACAGGTTTGTAACAACTTGATGGTCATTAAATGATGACAGAATTTTCATTTTTGTTTAAACTGCCCCTTTAAGTGTGTATTTCTGGGCTCAGTGTAATATGACTGCATTGAGAACTGTGTTGAATGCAGTCAACATCTTTAATTATAGCTAGATGTGACGGCTAAACTTTGTAGCTTGTATTTTTTTTAAAAACTGATAGATACACTTTCTAGTGAGGAAAATGCACAAATTTCCCTCAGAAAAAAAAACAGGACACGGTAAATTATGAACAGAAAAAAGGCTGCATTTTTTGTTGTTTGCGTGACTTCGCTCAACAAATGCTATTGGTTCATCCAGGTCTCCTCGGCTGGTGCACGCAGTTTCTGACAGCCTAGAGCGACCATTTGTACAGCATCTGTCAGTCTGCTAATGCATGACATAAGTTGAGCCTTGGGTCAGAGAGTGCAGAGAGTTTAGGAAAGCATTGGTCTGGCTGCTGAATAGAATGGAGCAGAGACTTGAACTTTAGCCATTGAGCGAAAAGCCCAGGTCAAGTCAAAAAGTTTTAGCCCTGAATGAACATCCAGCTTTAGTCATATGTTCATCTGGATTGTTTTCAACACATCTTAGACTTGTGAACAAGCTTGAAGTCTTTACTTTTGTTTTTTACTGTAGGTTGTGGGATTGCTGGCACAGTCAGGTTAGATAAAGTACTGATATTTCATTGACTATTTAATATGCAAAGTCATAGGTTGAGGCACTGCTTACTGGTTTTCATGGTGGTCCGAGAGATCTGTGTGGATTAAGTGGTTCAAAAGATAAATTCTCTCTTTGTTCTCTTCTGGAGCAAATAAGCTGCTTGCCTGGGGGCAAACCATGGCCTTCAAGAGAAAAAGACAATAAATGCTCACAATTTTATTCACAAAGTAGGATGTGTTACAAAAATGAATGATCAGTAGTGTATAAAATTGTCTTTTTTATTATTAGAAAGCAAGACAGACCTCAATCAAGACTGGTGGATAAAAAAAAATCCATTGAATAAAAATTGAATTGGAGTGTCGGGGTTCTGAAGGTCAACTTCAGTGAGAGGTCAAAGGGAGCTTAGCTGCAGCATTTTTCAAATGTTATCCAATGGACATTGATGTACTTGAACATGTGAGTCAGTCAGAGGTCATATGGGCCTCTTTTATATGCTGCAAGTGGCAGCTGTAGCTAGTGGGTCTGTTATCTGGCACGCTTTAGGCCTCTTTTATGAACTTCACCCTTCTTTATTGGGGAGTGTGCTCACATATGCTGTTTTTCACATCTAAATCACTCAAACTGACAGTGGAGGAGAAGTATAAATGTGGTAATGTGCAGTTAAAACGTGTCTCATTTTTGCAATGAGGAATTTAGAGTGAATTCTGAAATATCTTGACAAGAGGACAATGCTTCTTATTAATATGCATAAAATTGGCCTGTGCCAGTATTGCCAATGCCAAACACGCCTTCCGTCTTCCATTGTTTGGATAAACAGACAGTCCCATCCTAAATTCAGGCCACATGTTGCTACATCCGACTGCTCATGCAGCTTTGTTTTGAAAGTGGAAAATGGTTTACACTGCCTTCTGAAAAAGAAGTAAACTTTTTTAAAAAGCAATTTTTAAAACAATTTTTAAAATGGGTACTTATAATTGAAATAACGAAAACTCCTAGGACCTAGTGGATATACAGGGTATACTTTAAAGGAATATACTTAAATGCAAAATGAATGTAATGTTTTCAGACACTTAATAGCATATTAATTACAAATAAATCCAATTGAATTATAGTTTAAATTTATATTAAATGGCAAGCTTGATCTTAACTGAGAGTGATTGTGTATTATGATTGAAGACTGATTGACTCGATTGATATCATTCATTCGATTCTGACTGGGCATCGCAAATAGTATGTAGCTTAAGATCCCTGCTATTTCATAAGTAGTTTAATAATTCTATTGTCTTTGAGATATGGTTAGTGTGTGTTGGCGAGTGTACTGACAAGCATTTATTATAAATGTACTTATAATAAAGTATATTTTATAAATTAAATATATAGCTTAAATGTCATTTTAGTACCTATATGTCATTAACTAAAATATATTTTATTTACTACGTTAGTAATTAGGAAAGTTGAGGTTAAAGTACTTTAAAATGATATTATAATAAAAATATGTATATTTTAATATATTTAAATATATATTTTATGGGAATGTAATTATCTTGTAGCTACAGTTAAAATTATAACGGCAGTCACAGTTGTGCTTTAATATTTAGTCAGAGGCACACATCAAAATAAGTGTACTTCTTCAAAGCAAGATTGTTAAAACAATGATTTAAAATGTACGTATGTACATTAATACTCACGTATGTTTTTATAAGCTCGAGGTTCTAGAAACAAGTTCGTCATGAAAGATGTACTCCATTTAAAGTGCAACTCAAGTACTCCTTTTATTTCATTATTATTATATTATCTGCAAGTACAGCTTTTTAAATATAAACTTTAAATATTTGAAGTACGCTACAAGGGCCCATTCAATACAATTACGTCCACTTTTATCACAAGGGCTAGACAAAGAAAATATTTTAACATCATAAAATTGCATACAACATCTTTAAAGGAACTCTCCACTATTTTTGAAAATAGGCTCATTTTGAGTTTTACCGTTTTCGAATCCATTCAGCCGATCTCCGGGTCTGGCGGTAGCACTTTTAGCTTAGCTTAGCATAGATCACTGAATCTGAATAGACCGTTAGCATCTCGTTCAAAAATGACCAAAGAGTTTCTATATTTTTCCTATTTAAAACTTGACTCTTCTGTAGTTACATCGTGCACTAAGACCGACGGAAAATTAAAAGTTGCGATTTTCTAGGCCGATATGGGCTAGGAACTATACTCGCATCCAGGCGTAATATCAACTGTAAAGCTTTGGCTGGGCCATAACCAGTGGATGCAGCAGGCGCAATGATATTACGTCAAAAAAAAGAAAAAAAAAAAAAAAAAAAAATAAGGATATTTGGGCCATTTTTTGAGCGAGATCTACCGGTCTAATCATGATCCCATAGGCTAGCTAAGCTAAGGGCAGAAACAAAAAAGTGTTACGCCAACCAATCCTGCCAGACCCTGAGATCAGCTGAATGGATTTGAAAACGGTAAAACTCAACTGTTTAACTCTAGGGGAGTTGGAAAATTAGCCTATTTTAAAAAATAGTGGAGTCTTCCTTTAAGAACGATTCTGGGATATAACAATTTTATTTTTTAAGTTTTTGTCTTGTATCTCCTCTGCCAGTTCACATAATATTTGATAGATTTTAAAGAGTTCGAGAGGGATCACAATTCAGTCATTCATAAACTGTCTACATAAGCAGTCAGTATATGGCGATCAATCCTCTTCACTGTGTTTTTCATTGTAAGCCAAGATAAACACAGAGACCTTATCATAGGGCGAGGGTCCGTGCTTTGGGAGGAGGTTTTTCCTTCCAGCCAGCCAGAGACTGATTATTAGGGCAAAGTCATCCTCCTCTGACATCTTGTCATATTCTTCTTTGGGGTAAAATGGAAAAAACTTCCATTTCCGTTCAGGTTAGGGTGTCCACAGGAAGCTCTGTTTTCATATCAACCTGACCAGCCACTGCTCCTCTGACCCACGTAATGTAAATGTGTTTAAATTTCCAGGAAGACCCCTGATCACAAAAACACCCAGCCATTTGCCTGGATTCCACCCTCGTTTCCCTTTCAGCCGGGACATGGACCAGGACACTCAGAGGTCTCAGATGTCAGAGAAACATTCCTCATGCGCTTCCTACTGCGCAACAATCATAATATCAGTCATCCTCTGCTGAGACAGAAGCTCACAGAGAGCTGAGATGGCAGTCATGCTTTATAGTGTGGTCAGTTGTTTTTGTACACATAAGCGCTTCATCATCTACGTGGAGAGTTCCCAGCCACCAAAGAAAAAGAAAAAAAAAAAAACAAGACGCAACGGCACGGCACGACCCACCTCGGAGACAGTGCATTCCACATTTTTCAATAGAAAAATAGGATGTTTTGGGAGTTATTTATCACATCCCTACTGTCTCTTGGACTGCTTACATGGAGGCTCAAATATATCTGCTTGAACCATAAATCCTGTTTGGCAATGTATTAAAGGCCTTGAAGGAGCCAATGTGTTGGCTGTTGTTATCATCACAACATTCGACAGACAATGCTAGCTTACTAGCGAGGATAAAATAACACTTAACATGTTCTATTGTACAGTTTTAAATGCTTTCATCTTATTTCAGTATTATAACCAAAGGTAGTGATGCTACTAACTCAACTACAGCATAACATATTTAACTGTTTTCAAAACAGTACAGTTTTTCTACTAACTAGCTGTTTTTGCTAACACTTGGCAGTGCTGCATGAAGCATGACATCTCTGTTTATTGTATGCAATCCAAACAAGTGGACACTGATCACAGCAAATTGGGTGATTTGTTTGAGTCCTCATTCAGTAGTTCTTGAATTGTAAATGTTGCTTTTACATTGTTTTTGCATTTTTTGCAACAAACTGTTCAGTACTGCTGTTCTAGTTTAAAGTAGCTAGCTTTGAAAGCAAAAGATCCCACCCTCCCTGCATAATCACTCTCCAAAGCCAAGCTTCTAACAAAACACATAACACAGACAGACCAGAGGATAACAAGCGACATGATGAGAGATAGCGTTGTTGGAGGGTTAAATGCAAAAACCAGTGAGAGAACATTATAGTACAAAGCGCATAATATTATAATACACTCGTTGCTTCCGCTTCCAATCGGCTAGTTCTGCAGTTAGTGTAATGGAACGTGCTAAAGACATATCATGTCTGCGCGAACAGGGTGCGCAGATTATGTATGTCAAAGAGCATACATTACATCCAGACCCCCGCGTAGGTACAGCCTATCGTAGCCCCGCTCTCGGACGAGGAATTTTAGTGATTGACAACAATTATGGGCGCTACGCTTGCTGGCACAGAGCGCGATATAAAAATAGATATAAACCCATTTAGACCACTTAATTTAGTGATTGCTATCGGGATGTGAAGAGACTTTCAACCAGCATAACAAAAAAATGTTTTGAACCAAATCACCTACCCTGCTTTTAAAGTTTTATCTTCTCACCCTGTTTGAGGTCCTCATTGTTTTGATACATTTCTTAAAGTTTTATTCTAAGTATATAATCTATTAATCCTACAATTAAAGATATAATGCCTTTTTAGATAATTTTTAATATAGTCCGCCTTTTTGTTAGTCAATTGTAAAGTGGGTTACTTCCGTTTTAAAACTCAACTGCTCAGCAATCCAAAAGTCAACAAGAAATTAAAATTCACAATTTACTTTATTAATGTACATTATTGATCTTTATTGTACGCGTTTCATCAGTGCATGTTATTCTAAAGGAAAGAAATTGTTTGTCTTTGCAATCTTCCTAAAGGATTATCTAATTCCCTTTAGATAAAATCAAGTCTTGCCCTACATATTTTTCTCACTGAATATCCTGTTTCACTTGGAAATACATCACATGTAAATGTAGTTTCATGTTTAACTGCAATTTTTAGCAATTGTTCCTCATCAGAGAAAAGAGTGGAAGGCATTTATAACTGAAAATAATACTGAACTCAGTTGTTCCCCTTATTATCTGACTTGTTTTGCTAGCTGATGTTATGTGTGGGAACATGGCGTAAATTTATTAGTGCACGCTTTGATTCGATAAAGTCTTACTGTCTGTCTCTCGCAGAGGAGCGAACAAACAGAGCGAGCACTGTGAGCGAGGGCCCGGCGCGACTGACCACCCTCCTCCGCTCTTCCCCTTCCCTCTCCATGGGTGGGACTCCCTCAGGACTGCAGAACCAAACACACCATCTCTCACACTGAACATTATCATTGTTCCTCTAATCACACGAACCGTGAACTTTGACTTTTTTGGGTAGGGCCCACACGGCGAGTGGCGTGGAATCGGGGCCGAAGATCGTATCGGGCCGCTATACCGTGAATACTGAGGGAAAACTTGTCAGATTGTTTCAGTTGGGCTTATGCCATATCAGATAAGAAGCTGCCTCTTTGAACAGGAAATGAAAAATGACTCTGGAATATACTTAAAAGCACTGATTAATAAAGTGAAAATTGCCATTGAGAGCGACCTCAGCGTGTTTGAGCTCCAACATACTCAACAATCTAAATAAAGCAAAACGTTTTCAGATAAGCAAATCATAATTCCTGTTGGTGGTTTGATATAATTTTAAGTGCACTTTCCTGAAACACCCATGCCAAGGCAAGTGTTTAGTTAGTCTGCTCAGTGCAGCTGAAAAGCTCATAATGGCGCATATAACCTCCATTCATCCTTGCAATTATGACTTCCCACCAGACGTATTTGTCTGAAGCACCAGTTCAGTCATACGGACTGAGAACCAATGCTAGGAATGTAATTTTCCCTCAGCAAGAAATGTTTTTGCATCAATGCACATAGTGGGAAATTGACACGGGGCTGCTGAAGGGATCTGTGTTTATGTTGTGGCCGGCACAGCAGCAAGGCCAATAGCGTTGGTGGGCTTCCCGAGCCACACCATGAGTCAGTTTTTCCACTCGATAGCCACTAAACAAACAGATCAGCGCTGCTGGACACAGATATGCAGAGAGCACAGGAAGTGCTGCTGTGGAACATCCAGGGGATTTTTGTGTTTCCATTGGTATGCCTCATTAAAGTCTCGCTGTGTTTGTGTCTAATCACGCAAGTCTGAATGATGACTTAAAGCTTGGACAGATTTGTTGGTAAATGATCTGCATTAAACCGAAAACCACCATTAAAAATTATTAAGTAAGACATGGATTGTAAGTTCTAGAAGGCTCTTCTATACGACTGAAATTATAAATGCAGCCTTGGTGAGCATAAGAGACTTCTTTCAAAAACCTTTAAAAAATAATAATAATCTTACTGACCCCAAAATTTTAAATGGTAGTGTACAGGTGCATCTCAATAAATTAGAATGTCGTGGAAAAGTTCATTTATTTCAGTAATTCAACTCAAATTGTGAAACTCATGTATTAATTAAATTCATTGCACACAGACTGAAGTAGTTAAGTCTTTGGTTCTTTTAATTGTGAAATGATTTTGGCTCACATTTAACAAAAAAAAACCAATTCACTATCTCAACATATTAGAATACTTCATAAGACTAATAAAAAAACAGTCAATAAAAAAAGAGGTTCAGGTCTGGTGAGTTTGCTGGCCAGTCAAGCACACCAACACCATGGTCATTTAACCAACTTTTTGTGCTTTTGGCAGTGTGGGCAGGTGCCAAATGCTGCTGGAAAATGAAATCAGCATCTTCAAAATGCTGGTCAGCAGAAGGAAGCATGAATGCTCCAAAATTTCTTGCTAAACGGGTGCACTGACGTTGGTTTTCAAAAAACACAATGGCACACCTAGCTGAGATGACATTGCACACGCCAAATCTCACAGACTGCAGACTGTGGAAACTTAACACTGGATCTTCAAGGCAACTGGGCTATGACTCTCCACCCCCTTCCTCTGCAGCAACCTAGTGACCTTGGCTTTTCCAATGTAAATACAAACCTTGCTCCACCTGAAAAGACTTAGGGAAGCCCTGGGGCAGACGTCCAGTTCTTCTTCTCCTCTAGCCCAGGTAAGACGCCTCACGTTGTCTAGTGGTTCAGGAGTGTCTTACAAGAGAATACTACAACTGTAGCCAACTTCCTCCTTGACAACGTCTGGTTTGGTGGGCTCTTGATGCCTTGACTAGCCCGGCCAGCCTCAGCCCTCCTATTCGCTTGTGAAGTTCACCTTCAATTCTTGAATCGTTGTGGTCTTGAACATCCTTCATATGGCTGCGTTCTCTCATGGTTGGTTTGTGGCATCTTTTTCTTCCACACTTTTTCCTTTCCACTCAACTTTCTGTTAACATGCTTGGATACAGCTCTCTGTGAACAGCCAGCTTCTTTGGCAATGAATGTTTGTGGCTTACCCTCCTTGTGAAGGGTGTCAATGATTGTCTTCTGGACAACTGTCAGATCAGCAGTCTTACCCATGATTGTGTAGCAATAGTGAACCAAACTGAGATACCATTTTAAAGGCTCAGGAAACCTTTACAGGTGTTTTGAACTGATTGGCTGATTGGCATGTCACCATATTCCAATTTGTTGAGATTTTTGTTAAATGTGAGTCAAAATCATCACAATTATAAGAACCAAAGACTTAAACTACTTCAGTTTATTATTCAATTTATTTAATACACGAGTTTCACAATTTTAGTTGAATTTCTGAAATAAATGAACTTTTCCATGACATTCTAATTTATTGAGATGCACCTGTACACCTTCTGAAAAATAAATTTTGAACTCAATGTAAATATTTATGCCAAATCTTAACCAGCACAGATAGCATCTGGTCAAGCTTCACCTCAGGTGGTTAGTGAATAAGATGTTGGTTTTTCCCTAAAATGCCACAAGCTCTTTAGTGAATTCACCCTTATAGTTACTTGGGATAAAAGCATCTGTTAAAGGGCTACTTACTAGTAATACTCACTAGGAGAATGTTCCTGCTGTCTTTATCTGTACTGATTAGTCTCAGATGGTTGCTGTTTAAAGATCCTAAGATTATAGCTCTCCTTAGAAAGTGGTGTAAATCTTCACTAATTGTCATTGTGACAGCTTTAGGGAGAGTGTGTAAACAGAACTGCTCTGGCTCATGGACTGAAGGCATGTGTGACCCCATCTGACTGCTCCGGGCGGATGAGAGCTCCTGGCCTGAGTAAGATAAGAACAGAGAGACTCTGACTAAGACCAAGACCCACTTCCTGTCCTAAGCCACTAACTCAACAGTTTTATTGTCATTCTGAGAACCAATCACCTATCCATTCTTCTTTCCCTTTCCTGTCTGCTTGTGCATGCTTGAGCTTTCATTAAGTTCATTTTCGTGATTAGTGCTAGCTTTCTGTAAAAAAAAAAAAAAAAAAATCAAATATATGGGGCTAGGCCAACTTGGGCAAGGCACTCCGATTGCCTCTAATTCTGTCAAAGTTTAGCTCATCTTATGCTATAAAACCGAACTATATTGATAATATAGTATAAAAATAGTGTTGGTTAACAGTATTGATTAAATTATTCACATTTAATCGTACTTAAAAGTAAAGATTTGTCTTTTTTTTTACTGACGGATTGTGCAACTTTGTTCAATCAGAATTGTCTTAAATATACTTTTAAACACTCTAGGACACACCAGATGTTAAACTAATAGCAATATCCTGAAATTGTTAGCTGAAAATGTTGGTAACACTTAGACCAATTCTAACTAGTTGCTTGTTAGCATGCCTATTATTAACATATTGGCTATTTATTAGTACTTATAAAGCACATATTCTCCATGACCATATTCTACATCCCTAACCCTACCCAATATCTAACCTTAACAACTACTTTACTAACTATTAATAAGCAGCACATTAGGAGTTTACTGAGGCAAAAGTCATAGTTAATGGTTTGTTAATAGCGAGAATTTGACTTTAAAATAAAGTGTGATCAAAATGTCAATCAGCATCTGATTTTATTGTTGTTTATCATTTGAATATAGATGTCTTCAGACTGATCATCAACTATGATCACGTTTGAGTCAATTTAAAGCAATATCTATAATTAACACAAAGTTGCTTTAGGTCAAAGACTGTGTTTTGGTGATTAATGAAATGTCTCTTCCCAACACCAAATAGCTATACACTCTATGAAAAAAAGGTACAAAACTGTCACATTGGCGGTACAAATATGTTTTTTAAGTACTTAAATGTATGTTTGAGGTTCTACTATGTACCATTTAAGGGTTAAAAAGGAACAAAACTGGATCATTTCACTTTTTTTACATTAGGTTAACACCCAAGTGACTGCTTTGTACCTTTTTTCTGAGAGTATAGTTGTGTCCCAATGCAATGTTTACTTAAACAGATGTCAGTGGCTATAAAATTTAATTTGAAAGGTGTAATTTGACATTTGACATGAATGGATTCATTTGGCAGATATGTTTATAAAAATGATATGTGAGTTTTGAGTGTTTTAATTTTCAGTCTAAGTTGGACACAAGTACTGATGCCATTTCTTGCCCAGCAGCCCTCAAGTACTGCATTAAGATGACAGGAACCATTTTATCCTAATGTTTGAGTTAGTGTGCTTGTAGATGTTATCATCTAAAAATAACAAGGAGAGATGTTTGTTTTGACATCAGGAGAGAGCAAGGCTTTGTTTTCTCTCTCCAGCAAGTTTGCCATGAGTTTGTTTTTTGTCCACACAGTGTGCGGAGGGCGGCAGAGAAATGTCCTGCTGTCAGCAGCAGCATGGTTTGGCACAGAGGCACGAACGATCTCACCTCAGCGTCGAGGCCTTTCTGGTAGCAGGAAAAACGGGCTGATGTCAGGGGTCAGAGAATGGTACTGAGCACTGATTACTGACCATCATCCGCTGCCATGACACATTTGAGAAATATCATCAAAACTCAGAGAAAAAGCCAGTTTAAGAACCACAATATCACAGTCCTCATTTTACTGTCAGATGAATTTTCATACTCTGTGTGAATAGATCTGTAGGGATGCAGTGTTTTGATTCAAAGTCTTGTTGGCTGTGAATATTCGCTGAATAGGCCTTTACTTAGCCAAGCATATTAAGAGCTGACAGAACTAGTTACACATTAGCATCTGTTTATTTTATTCATGCCACCAAATAATGATCCTACTGAATGTAAATGAGAGTATCTCAACCAGAAACCTGCTGCTGTTCTGCAAGCCCATTATAATGTAGATGAGATACAATGGCATGGTAAAAGCACATTTACAAATCAATATACTGCATAAGAATGAGCATTTGATTGATTAGATCTGAAAGTATCTGAGATGTGAATGCTGAACTCAGATTTCTCGGCTTTCTAAGATGGGAAGGGTGGTATAAAGTAAGGCAAGGAAAGAGGGTTGCAGGAAACGGTCATCTCTAGAGACGTTTAGATAAGAGGTAGGACAAAGCTCTGGGTTCCAGTTTCCTGAGAGCCATCCCTCTTTGTGCCAGTCTGTACTGCTAATGGCTGTTCTACAGAAACAGTATTAGGTAACTAACTTTCAATGGAGTGTAGCCTATCATAGAAATATGCATTATATTTGTAATTATTTGAGAAGGAAGAATTAAAAGACTTATCGTTGATTTATTATGTGAGTACTGTGACTGTACTGGTTTAGCTTGTGATGTTGTTCAAAAATGCAGCTTAAAAATGAAGGCTTTTTATTGGCATTGATAGTTCCATTCTTCTTCTTCTTCACACTAAGAAAAAATATTCTTTTGAGAACTTTTAAAATCTTCCTTTTGGAACCTTTCACATCCATGGAATCTTTCCATTCCATAAAGGTGAAAATAGGTATAAAGTATTCTTCACATTAAGAAATGTTGGTCACACTTTATTTTAAGCTCCAATTCTCACTATTAGCAAACTATTAACTACGACTTTTACCTCAAAGAACTCCTAATTTGCTGCTTATTAATAGTTAGTAGAATAGTTGTTAAGATTAGGTAATGGGTAGGATTAGGGATGTAGAATATGGTCATGCAGAATATGTGCTTTATAAATACTAATAAACAGCCAATATGTTAATAATAGACATGCTAATAAGCAACTACTTAATAGTGAGAATTGGTCCCTATACTAAAGTGTTACTGAAATGTTCACTGAAAGGTTCTTTGGGGAACCCAAAATGGTTCATCTATGACATCCCTGCGAAAACCCACTTTTGAAACTTTTATTTTTATTAGTGTAGTAGTTCACAAGATTATTGAAAGATTAAAAAGAAAATGTTACAAATCCAACTAGGTTGGTAATTAATACAGATTTTTCTTTTTAAAAGTTCTACAATTGATATGTTAACTGACAGTACCTCTAAAAGGTACTCCGCTCCACCTGTCACATGATTCATTTGTTCTCAGTAACGGTTTTGTGCCCCAGGTGCTCTTGTGAAACCCCTCAGCACATAGAAAGAATTTGAACCACTTTGTTTCTTCTTAGCCGCTTCTTTTTTTTGTCAAAGAACAGTGAGCGTCATTGTTCGGCAAACCTACATTGCAGATTAAAGACCAACACAGTGATTAGCACTGCTATCGGGGAGGACCTGTGGATAAAACCTCCCTCTGAAGCTACTGGAGATAACTATTCCAGCACTGCACTGGTGCTGTGTTACAGAAGAATAACACCATAACTCATTCAAGATAGATACACCCAATAAAACCGAGGGTCACAGATATTCTGTATGTTGGCTGTTTATGTGAAAGTTCACTTGATTGCTATTTAATATCCGAGGGGACCCTTGTTTCAGCACATTCCAGGCTGGGTCAGTCAAACTCCATGTGTGGATTTAAGTCAGTGGGGAGAGTGCAGGGATTTGGGACAGTGCCTGTGTTTGGGCTGATAAGGGGGATGTTAAGGCGTGATGTGTCTCTGTGTCATATCTCTTCTAAAGTTTACAAGTTTCTGCTGAGAAAAATACTCCACTGCAATGTTGAAAACAATCAGCTTTTATTTTGAATTTGCAGGGTTTTTTTCCAATTGCTTTTTCTACCTCTTAGCTTATAGTTACAATATGGCATACAATATTTTTTACAGTGTGCATTTGGAAAAATATCAAAATGACATTATTGTACAGACTTTATAGAATGTATTAAAAATCTTTATAAATAAATATTATAAAGTCCGCAGTCGGAGACCTTCACATGCTCTGGCATTGTAGCTTGTGTTTGGGTGACCTGAGTTCGAACCCGGTTTGGGTCATTCCCTGATCTCACCCCTTCCTTCTCCCTATCATTTCCTGTAACTGTCCAATCAAAAAGGCAAAGTCCCCAAAATTAAAATAAATAAACTGGTGGTCATGTTGAGACAACTAATTGCTAGATCAACAGAACATATGTTTTCATATCTATATCTACACATTCAAATGCAAGACAAACAATGCAAATCCAGGCTGTATATAGAGTTAGCTTTTTCTTTGGATTTTACAATGGACATCAAGTGGTGACCCTGGACAGCACCAAAAAAACAGTAGTAAACAAAAACATCCTTAAAATCAAGCATGAAAATGTATTAACCCTTGTGAAAAAAAAAATTCAATGGCATCCAGCAAATGTTTGGTTACCCACGTTCTTCAAAATATAATTTTCTGCTCAACAGAAGAAAAAAATCATACAGGTTTAAAACAAAACGAGTGTGAGTAAATGAAATTTTCATTTTTGGATGAACTGTTGTATCCAATGTACAATTTTGGTATTGTACTTCAAAGCTGTCACGGTTGCACTACTGAGTGGAGTGCGGAGCAAGGAACGGAGGGAAATGAGGAGTATATCAATCCAGAGAATTTTAATATATCAAGGAAACACGGAAAACTCACGTAGCACATGTAGACATGAACAATACTGGATGCTGAACTGAAAACAGGGAACACCATTTAAACACATGACAAGACGAGGGGATGATGAGACACACCTGGGATCAATGGAAATAAACGGGGAACACCTGGAATTAAATCAACATAATCAGGACAGGAACAGGAAACTAACCAAATATGGACATAAACACTGGGACACCGGGAGCACATGGGGAACAAAACACAACACAAGCCTGACATGACGTCCTTGCGCCATACAACATCAAAGGGGTGGGAGTGTGGGTGCCTTGGAGATCCCTCAGGAAAGGCTTGGATGGGACGGGATGCCCCAAGGCAGTCCCAGATCTGGGCACCATGGCGGAGCAGGGGACTCAGGAGACCATGGCAGATCAGGCAGTCCAGGGGGCCATGGTTGGTGGTGGGAACAGGCAGACTCAGAGGCCATGGCAAAGCAGCCTCGTGGCCACTATGGCTGGAGCCATATACACCCAAAAAAAGTAAATTGGAGAAGGATTTGGGGACTGGAGCCCTCCCTGGGCTTAACTGTGGATCTGGAGCCCTCTCTGGGCTTAACTGGGGATATGGAGCACTTCCTGGGCTTAACTGGGGAACTGGAGCCCTCCCTGGGCTCAACTGGGGATCTGGAGTCCACCCTGGGCTCAACGGGGGATCTGGTGCCCTCTCTGAGCACAACGGGGGATCTGGAGCCCTCCCTGGGCTCAACGGGGGATCTGGAGCTCTCCCTGGGCTCAACGGGGGATCTGGAGCCCTCCCTGAGCTCAACTGAGGAACTGTGAAGCGCTTACGAGGAGCTGGTACTGGAGGGCGCTCTGGAGGAGTTGGCACTGGAGCGAGCTCTGGGGCTGAAACCGACACTGGAGCGAGCTCTGGGGCTAGGATGAAGGCAGAGAACAGTCCTTTTCTCCTCATCCTCCTCCTTTGGTTACAGGGGAACTGGGCAGCCGGCGGGCTTGTCGTTGCGGTGACCAGTGGGCTTGACTCGGGAACGGCCGGCGGGCTGGAGGATGCTTCGGCTGGTGGGCTGGTTCTGGCTCGGGGCCGGACGTTCTCCGGACACCGGAGGATTCCTTTCCTCCAGCTTAGTCCCGTAATGTCTGGGAGGTCCATGGGGCGATGGTAATTGGCCCTGTGCCAGAACAGCGAGTTGAGGGTGGAGTCATCCAAGGCCGTAGCCATGGCAAGCCTGCAGATCTCCCAGGAATACTCAACGAAGGGGAGATCCATGCGAGCTAAGGCGGCAAACCGAGCGGCAATTTCCATAGCCGCGGGGAAAACAAAAAACGTTCAAAATGGAAAAAAAATAAGAGGGGGATAAGAGGCGCCGCTCACTTTCAGTCTGGTCCAGTATTCTGTCACGGTTGCACTATTGAGTGGTAGTGATTTTAGGTTCTTGAACGAATCGTTCTTTTGAGCGGGTTCTCAGGAAGTAACTGGTTGAGCCGGTTCACAAATCGAACTGAATCGAACTTTAGTTTCAGGTTGATGACGCAGGATGCACAGCCCGAAGTACCACGTCCAACTCAAAAAGAACCGAATGAGCCGTGGCGAAGTTTGTCGAGGATTACAGAGGACTCAACAAGAACCGAATGAGCCGTGGCGAAGTTTGCCGAGGATTACCAAAGATTCTGATTGAGTTGACGATACTGTGCAAGCCTAAGGCGCGTACTGGAAATATGCTTATTACAACTGTTATTAATTTACATTAAAAAAAACTGCAAAAACCTTTCTGTCGAGTGATATAAATAAATTTTACAATAGTTTATTGCGCATGCATATTATATTTAAAGTTGCTTAAGCGAAATAAAGGAGTTTATAAGACTGGTTTATTCATTCGTTTTACTGTAGACATGTAGAACATATCCACATTTGTGCATCAATGTCTGTAATGTGTGCTGTAGATGTGACACTTTTAGGAATCTTATCCAAGTTGTAGGCTAGTCAATATTGGTCAGTCAGTCGTATCTGACATAAAGGATCAGCAAATGAAACTGACCACAAACACCATTAACCCAGAGAATAAGTGGGCAAACATTTGAGTTTGACCTACACACATACAATGGAGGAAATTTTAAAAAATGGTTTCATTGTAAAGAAAACCCTTTGAACTACAAAATATGAGTGGAATTCTTTATAAATAACCTTATATACTTTTCAAATATTACTATAAACACAAAAAAAAACATAGGCGCTTTTTGAGTTTTAATTCAATATATTTTTTTGAAATTCTGTAATTCAGGTTCTATTAGGCTCAACTCTCTGGAATTTACTTTGTTTGATGCCACTACATGCCAAAAAGTACCAGAAAAAAGAATCTTTCAAATAACAGCTTCTAAACAGGAGTTAGAACATTATTTGTGAAGCGATTGAAAATGTCAAATTTTGCATCGAAATGTGTCATGGTGAGTTTCCCTTGCAAAAACAAGCTTTATAAAACACATTAACCCCACAATCATATTGTACTCTGTGCCATAAGCACTTTAATTGATTATTGATTGAATTATGTTTCATTTTTATGTTTTTCTAAGTAATAATATACAAAATGGCACAAGCGAATTGGACCAAATTTCTCATATTGTGATTTCTACACTCAGTTTAATTCTTTCAGGATGCACAAAACTGTCTACATTATAATTTATAGCTGGTCTATAACAACCTAAAATAGAATCCATATCCTCCAGCTTTATATCATTCCATTTATATGCCTTCTGTATTGGGATAGTGATCACAGCATCCGCTCACCTCAGCATCAGTTGAGCACCGCATCTCTGTCTCATCCTGCATCCAGCTGTGCTTGCCTCCGTGGTCCAGAGCTGGGCTAACTCGCTAGCATGCAGCTACATTCTACATTCACAGCGTCAAACAAACATATGTTAGCTCATCTACACACCACTGTAATAATCCATCTATATTTACTGTACATTTACTGTATACTTGCTGAAATGCATAATGTACTCTACTTTACTGTCAGCAAACAGTGTATCTGCGTGCTACTATAGCCAACACGCTTCATAACAAAGAAACAGCTCTCAAACACACGGAGAATCGCTCCTAAAGCCTCCCCAGACGCGCGCCCAATCCTCTCCACGGCGCCGCTGACCGTTCTTCATCATATATAACTTGTAATTTGATAATCATAGACTGAAAGGATCCGAGTCGCGTTCGCTACAACTCTTCCGTGGAGGAGAAAAGCCTTCAATTCTCGCGTTCACGAACTACAACATCCACAGACCACTGGCTGACCAACCGGATGGAGACCCCCCTCAATCGCCCACCCTCGTGACGCAGCGGTGTCAGAGTTCACAAAGTCCGTAATGGCCGATCTGAGTGACATGTAAACTGACCAATTGGAGCCCAGAACTGACCGCAGATCTCTATAACATCAGAAGGGCTCAATGCGCGCTGGAATGAGATGGAGAGCCGTGATCCTCTGACGCGCTGGATTCCGTTACCTGGGCAGAACGCGAATATCTCACCGATGGAAGCACGCAGAAACGTGAAAATGGTCTTGTTTGAAAGAAGAGATCCTAATCTAAAAGGTAATATAGAGGTTATAGAAATGGCTGTTTGCGGCTAACTGAAGCAGTGCTACCAGTAGAAATATTACACAATAAAAAATTCCGTGTTTTTTTTTTTTTTTTTTTTTAATCGCAATTCAAATGAAGATAATCGACTTAGATTGTCACACAATGAAATAATCTACATCGTCAAATTTCTGAGAATGAGAGCTTTCTTTTGATATATGACTTGACTTTATTGTGAAAAATATATCAAATACACATTCTTCGTAAAAAAAGTTTGCAATGGTTAGGCGGAAAATCGTGTGTGGGACGAATACATTTCTAAGCTTAATTTTACTGCTTTATGAATATAAAAACCAAAAGGAATGGTATTCTTTGTAAAGAAGACACTCCAAGCTTTCAAATGAACCCATATATGGGCTGATACCATATAAGGAAGGCTATGCAAATGAAGCATAAACATTTTTAACGTGACTTTGGACCCGTAAAATCCCACACCTCCAATTCACCCCCCAGGGGTCCGCAGGTTGAAATGTTTTAAGTGAATTATATTGCAATAATCAGCAATATGCTTTCACACAAATAATTTTATTTTTGAATGTTTCAATATGTGTTGACAAATTAATTTGAATTTTGCATTGATTAAACCTGCATTGAGTTGTAGAAAAATAAATGGTAGCGACGTTATTGTGATTACATCCGAACCGATTGAACGGCTGTTGAACAGGTCAGTGAGCGATCTGTCCGAAAAAGAACGGTTCGCGAAATGAAAGGACTTTGATCATACTGAGTGGGGCAAGGAACGGAGGGAAAGAGAATACGTCAACAGAGAATTTACTAAACACGGAAAACGCAAAGTAGACATGAACAATACCGAACGCTGAACTAAACACAGGGAACACCATTTAAACACATGACAAGACGAAGGGATGACGAGACACACCTGGGATCAATGGAAATAAACGGGGAACACAGGAATTAAATCAACATAATCAGGACAGGAACAGGAAACTAACCAAATATGGGCATAAACACTGGGACACAGGGAGCACATGGGGAACAAAACACAACACAAGCATGACAAAAGCTTTATTACAAAACTATACTTGTAGATTATATAATATTAATGAAATAAAAAGACAATTAAGTGCACTTGAATAGAGACACTTTCATGACTGCTTCTTAACACACTTAAGTACACTTTTAAAAAAGTGCACTTTGTAATAATGTCAAATTAAAAGCAATTACTTAAATTACATTTAAAAAAAACTTTTGTCATGCTTTAAGAAGGTGCTCCATTTATGTCTGCTAGTGCAGTGTTATTAATATATATTAAAGTTAATATATTTTAGATGTAAATTTCAACGTCATCATTACAAATACATGACATTCAAATTTCTAATTGAAATGACATTAAAGCATATTTTAGTTTACCATAAATGTGTACATTTAGCAGTACACTTTAAGCACATTTCAAGAGTAGTTTGAATTACACAAACATGTACTAAAAGTCCTACTTTAATGGTTCAAATTATAGGTTACTATTTCTGTACTCTTTTTAAAAGTATAAAAATGTATTTATTTTTCACAAGGAAATATTGTCTCTATGTCCAATAGTATGCACAATTATTATCTTATCATGGGTGGAAAAGCAAAATGGATCATTTTGGTTTTAAGGGTGTCTTGGATTTTGGTAGTTTCATACTCAGGGCAGTCAGTAATTTAGCCCACAAAACACACGGTGGTCAGCAAAAAACACATTTATCCTTTTTGCAAGTGAACCCATATTTAAAGTCATTCACTTTTTACCTTGCATAGCTTATGTTTATAGTTTTTGAGGACAAATTCACACAACCCATGCACGTTGGTGTCAAATGACAGATAAATTTGCACAAAAAAACTGTTTCGTTTTAGCTTTTTTGAACAAGAAAACAACCATTTTGGGGTCACAACTCACCAGCTATAAAGCACTGTTCAGGAATTAACCCTCACATACGAATATGCAGTTTGCATGTCTCTGTGTAGATGACTGACCCTCAAAGATCTCTATCACATCTCTGTGCATTGCTGGTGATGTTAATGGTCGGGTGTAATGGGGAGACTGCATTGATTGTAGAGCCGTTCCCAGGGTCTGTCTCTCCAGGGAGAGATCTGGATTATAGTGTGGATCTCTCCACCATCATTACAGCCAATGAGACGCACAATAGGTCAGGGAGATGAGATAACATTGTCTGCTGGAGAGCCGCAGGTGGGACGCTCAACAGGGCATTATTAGGTGTCCTGGTCTCAGGGTATAGCATTGCTCTTAGCCTCAGGGGCTCTGCCCCACCATCTGCCATCACACTCTCTCTCTCTTTCCCTCCCTCGCTCCTCAGACATGCTCATGCACATTCTCTCAATGTTCCTCTGGTCGCTTTGAGTAAAACGTATGATAAATTTGCACTTGCTTCTTCTGTCATCAAGCTGTACACACAAAAAGTTCAATAAGACTGTTCATGTCCTGAATCCAAGAACTTCTGGTTCTCCAGAGCCTCTCCCTACTCTGTCTCTTATGATTTTTGTTCTTTGAAACAAATGCTGTCTGTCAAATAACAAAGGAACAGCAACAGCATCAGAACAGTAGATAACAAAGAAAGCTGTAAAGGATATCACCACATAACGCCTCTCGTTGACCTGTTTCCGCATTTGTTCTCTTTGTTGGATCTATTGAGCGTAAAACAGTTGGAAAACAATAAGTGATTGCATGTGTCTGTCCTCAAGTTACCCCCGGTTGAGTTTCAAAAACAGTGAAAATTAAATCTTACACGCATTTTAGACACCCTGGAGCTTGAGAGATTGATAGAAACTAACAACAACTTCACTCCAATAGCACTCAAAAAAGACAAAAAAAGTCTTCGACATGCATCTCTTTATTTTAATTGTAAATGTTCAGTAAACACCAGGCAGCACTGAGCTCTTGAATGGTGGAATAACGGTCTGTTTGGAAATCCATTAGTAGTTAAGGGAAAAGGAAGTGCTCTTGTAAGTGAGAGACCATTATATAAGAATGCAAACAAAAGTATGTGAGGAAGTGTGGAGGAAGAAGCTTTCAGTACCAAAATTTACATTCAGATGGCTAACAGGATGAAGACAAGAGAGCACCTGCAAACATCACAGCAACATGGTATCTCTGTCAGTTTAATTTATTTATAATAATGATAATAATAAGAAGAAGAAGAAGAAGAAGAATTGGTTGATAAAACAAAATTAATAAAATTATGTTTTCCAGACATTGTTTCAATGATTTATTTTGTATTTTAGTACAAAGACAAATGCAAGCTAATCACTACATTTAGCATACAACATTATATCTTTATAATATCACACTTAACGTTTTTTTCCAGTAAGTGTAAACATTCACCACTGTTCAAAAATGTGGGGTCTGTAAAAAAATGTTTTTATGTTTTTGAAAGAAATCTCATATGTGACCCTGGACCACAAAAGCAGTCATAAAGTAGCACGGGTTTATTTGTAGCAATAGCTAAAAATACATGGTATGGGTCAAAATTATAGATTTTTCTTTTATTCAAAAAATTATTAGGATATTAAGTTAAGATCATGTTGCATGAAGATATTTTTTAAATTTCCTACAGTAAATATATCAAGTTATTAGTAATATTAGTAATATTTGTTGCTAAGAACTTCATTTGGACAACTTTAAATTTTCTCAATATTTTGATCTTTTTTGCACCTTCAGATTCCAGATATTCAAATAGTTGTATCTCAGCCAAATAATGTCCGGTCCTAACAAACCATAAATCAATGGAAAGCTTAATTATTCAGTATAAATTTATTTGAGAATAATGCATTTATTTGATTATAAATACAGTAAAAACAGTAATGTTGTGAAATATTATTACAATTTAAAATAACAGGTTTTTTTATTTGAATATACTTTAAAATATAGTTTATTCCTGTGATGCAAAGCTGAATTTTCAGCATTACTCCAGTCTTCAGTCAGAAATCGTCAGAAATCATTCTAATATGCTGATTTGCTGCTCAAGAAACATTTCTTATTATTATCAATGATGAAAACAGTTGTGCTGCTGAATATTTTATAGAAACCATGATACATTTATTTCAGGATTCTTTGATGAAACGAAAGTTAGCATTCTTTGTACTTAAGTATTTTGGAAATTATAAAAGGTATTCTGTCACTTTTCATCAATTTAATGCAGCCTGAATGAAACTCAATTAATTTCTTGTATATTTGTACATAGCATACATAGCTTCCTTTGTATTTTTGGAAGGTGGTCCCTCTCAAAGGGCATCACCATATCCGGGGGTCCTTGGCTTCAAGCAAGCAGGTAAGCTCTTGCTATGCTTGAGATGAAGAATGGTGGTGGTGGTTTTCATCTCCAGGTTTGGTGTATGGATCAAATTATCTTGGGTGTCACTCAGTATAATATGTGGTGCATCCTGCACAAACTGTTTCTTCAGGTAGAACGGCTGGTCAGAGCGTGAATCTGTCAGCGGAGTGCTTTTTGCACATTGTGCCCAGACCTCCAGTCCTGGCCATCCTTTGATCTGAGGCCAAGGTGTCAAATCAGAGATGATTCCTCTAACACACGTGTGGACCATCACTCCAGATGTGACGCACAGCAGAACATCAGGGATATTGAATTAAGGCTTGCTGTCTGGCCTGCAGGCTTCAGAGCACGAGGGTCATTATCTCCATGTGGACAATCACAACATAACAGCTCAGAAGAAATCCAAAAACCACCGTGGGACCTTCACAGCTTCTTGGTCACATGGTGACTGTACTTTAAAACAGGCAAAACACTGTCTTCTTAAATGTTGTAATGTTGGTACCCTTTGAAGATCTCACATAACAGTTGTAAGTGTTCCTACCTGTTTTGATTTTCAACATGCCAAGCACATTTTTCTAGTTCTCAGTCAATTTTCCGTGTTTTATAAACATCCAGGAACTGCAGACTTGCTGTCTACAAGACCAAAAATTGTGCAACAAACTGGTAGTATGATTTGGGTTGTGTCTGGGAAAATACTCAAAAATTATTAAAGCAACTCACCTCGTGCTCCCACACATGGTATATTCGTCAGTAACAGACACCTCAAACCTGATCTGTGACCTCTGAACCCTGGCTAACATGCTTAGAATTGCTAATTATCAACATATCCCGCATTTGAACCATGTCGCCATATATCCTGAGACTGTTCTCGGCTTCTTTCTATTCATTAATCTTGCAAACATGTCTAATGGTGGGCCGTTTGGAGTGCCTGGTTGTTGAATGGGTGAAATGGATAAGCGTCTAGGCCAGATTTGTCGCAGGATGGTGGATGCAGTAGATGTGCTTGTGCACATCTTAGAGGCTAATGATTTTAGCAGATGACTCCACTCTGACCCTAAACACAGCTCTATGCCCCAGAAGACCTCCAATATCATGATTTACGCTTGTCTGGTAAACAAAACGGCTAAACACGGGCTAAAGCAGCAGAGCACATTAGCGCAGGAATGCTAGTCTGACACTGCACAGACTACATTATACCAGTTGTCAATTATATAAAGAACTATTTAGCCATTGTTCTTTTTCATAATCTAATGATAATATAGAAAAATAAGGTAACACTTTAGTATAGGGACCAATTCTCACTATTAACTAGTTATTAGCATGCCTATTATTAATATATTGACTGTTTATTACTTATAAAGCACATATTCTGCATGATCATATTCTACATCCCTAATTACCTAAACTTAACAATTACCTTACTAACTATTAATAAGCAGCAAATTAGGAGTTTACTGAGGCAAAATTTGTAGTTAATGGTGTGTTAATAGCGAGAATTTGACCTTTAAATAAAATGTGACCAAAAAGGACAAACTGTAATATACATAGTTTTTTTTTTTTGAATACATTTTGATTGAATGAGTCATATTTGGCCCTACTCAAAAATAGTGACAAAACACACCTCTGACTGCATGTTATTAATATTATCTTATAATTAATAATATATAATAATATACAACAAATTTATGCTGCTTGGCAACCATAAAAAGGGTTGAACTGTATTACTTATTAGAATAATTGTTCGTTCTGATTTTAAGTATTTGCAGTTCTACTCATAATTTTGGCAGATTATCCCAGATGTTAATAATTTTACCAAAATAAGAGGGATCATAAAAGAAAATAACTGAATTTACAGAGATAGACTTTGGAACTAGTGCATTTGTGTAAATTCTCTTATTATTTTGTCTTGTGAACTATGTGCAGCATATGTTGTGTGAAACAGCTTCACCAGGATGATACTAAAAAATAACATGCAATTTTTATGATCCTTCTTATTTTGGTAAAATTATTAACATCTTGCCTATTCTGCAAGAGGTATGTAAACTTGTAAGTAGATCTGTATTTAACATTGTGTCTTTTGTCCATTCACATTAGCAACACTATGATTATTGGTCACTTTACCAGTGATAAAATCTCTGTTATAACTCACAGCCTGTCCTAGCTTATCACTTCATTATTATATAAAAGATTGTATATTATTTAACGTGTCTATTATGTTTTTATTATGTTTTTTAAAGGAAAATACCATGATATTCTCATATTCATATATCTATGCTGAGTTAATGTAAATTTAAAGATCAGATTATTTTTGTAGTATATGGGACTGGTTGTGGGAATTGAGTGAAGAAACAATGTCTTCAGACAGCAGTGACAGACGTGCACTGTTTTCAGAAACAGAACAAGTCGAGCTGTCAGGTTTAAGAGGCCTAATCTTATCAAAGCGCTTGAAAAAGAGGGCCGGGGCGACACTACGACTGTCTCAACGGGTGTGAAATGTCACAAACACGGCGTTAAGTGCCACACATTGTGGCTGAGAGTACTTTTTTAAAAACTATGCTAATTTTCAAGATTTATGTTAGAGTTCAGTTAAAGGAGACATATTATGCCGCTTTTTACAATATGTAATATAAGTCCCCAGAATGTGTCTGTGAAATTTCAGCTCAAAATACTCCACAGATAATTTATTATATCATTTTGAAAATGCCTATTTTGAGTGGAAGCAGAAACACGCTGTTTTTCATGCCTGTCTATTTAAATGCAAATGAGCTGCTGCTCCCCGCCCCCTTTTCCAGAATAGAGCTATTATAGCTGGTACCTGCTAAAACACATCTGAAAACGCTGAAATCATGCGTTTTGAACCATATTAGTTTAAATTTCTGATATAAGGTTTTCTGAGAGCACACATCTGAAGCACACGGACAGAAAGCGGCTGTCACAGCATTTCAATACTAAACTAAGTTCTCATTCACACACAAGTTTACGTTAAAAACACACATGAGTTACAAAAAAACAGTCGGTTATGTCTGTGAAGGTAAACAGCTGGGAAACAAAGCGCATGTTTTATTCTGTGAGATCTGTGTGGCAGCAGCAATATACAGTAAATAAATCAGTAAATCCACTGCTCTGTTGTCTCCTCTGAGGCTGGGGGAAAACTTTTTTGGTAAAAAACAAAAAAATAGTGTTCTGTGCTTGTCAGTGCAGCCAAAGACAGAACAGTTAGCATGTTTTGCTTAAACTTTCACCATGGCATTGGAACTGGTACACCATTATTGCTTGCGAAAACAATTACGGCGCCGTGGGTGTAAACTTACAGATTAAGGGGCGGTAATATTATAATGAGATCCCCACGTCACTAGGGGAGTGAAATCAGACGCGCTCGTTTTCTCAGACGCTTGCAGAAAAAGGCTTCCCAAAATAAAGTTACTGGGTTAATCTTTTTCACATTTCCTTGGTTGGTAGATGCACCGGGGACCTGATTATAGCACTTAAAATTTTCAGATTTTCATGATATGTCACCTTTAAAGTATTGCCACACTCTGCACTACAGTTTCCTGCATAATGCAACAGCTGAAACAAATACAAAAAATATATATATCTGAATTTAATACAATGTAATCTATCTTAAATAATGAAACTGTGTCATTCTTCATGTCCTTGTCATCATCTTTTCTCTTATTTTGGTGAAAGCAGCTCATCCTCTTCCACAATGCCTGCTGTTTACTGTCCTGGTGATCTACCACCTGTAAATGTCATTCATACAGCAGTGCTGCCGGAAAACAGTTTCCATGCGTCTGAGGTCATTGAAAATAAATAGTTGGAAGGAAAGGCAGAAAAAATAGAACCGGAGGCCCACAAACCTCTGGTCCCTGTTTCTGCAGGAGCCCTGCTGGGCACCATAAGGCCTCTGTTTTGCTTGCTGCCATTTCATTTTCTGAGATGAGGCCATTAAAAGCTGAGCAAACAGAGAGCAGCCCCCATGTACTAACAACTCACTCGCCCAATACACGGATTGTCAAATGGGCAGAATTATGAGCAGGGTACCGGCTCAATGCTTCAGTGCAGAGCTGGACTAGTAAATGATGCTAATTATGGTAAGTGCTGTATTAGTGTTCAGTGTCAGCTTGACAGAGTGGGTCTGGGTTTCTGTGAGGACAGCAGAAAGCTTTGGTTTCTGAAGGATAAAGCTCAGTCCTAATGATCCCAACGCAGTCTAATCTGAGCCTGTCAAGGGCAGACCGGAGGGCAGGTGATGTGCCTCTTGTTGATGGGCCGCTCAGTTCAGGACTCTCATGTACTGTTAGGGCTGCACAATTTAATCGCATTTCTAATCGCAATTACAATTATGGATGCCACAATTACGTAATCGACTTATTTTATTCTGCACGCTTAAGATATGTTTTTTTCTTTCTACATGTTATCTTAAGGGTTTTTCCATTGTTTTAGTTTTAGTATAACATTATAATACCATTCATATTTTTACTTTGTTTATAATTTAAAGAAGAAACTAATCCGATGTATATTTGACATTTGAGGCTTAATACTATAGAAAAACAGTAAAGGTTTTTCAGTTAGCGTGTTTTCAGCTTGTTTATTTTCATATAAAAATACGGCATGCAGTTGCATCAAACAATGGTATAAACATCATTCAATGTAAATTGTGATAATCGCAATTACAATTTCAAGGGAATAATCGACAATTATGATTTTTGTCATAATCGTGCAGCCCTATGTACTGTTTTACCTTTTGGGAACTGACACAAATGTTTTCTTCCTATCTTACAAAAGGCATTTGCAAACATTCCCATGCAGCACCTAACAGAGAGTGTCCCAGTTTTTACTCTCTTCTCTTTTCAGTTCTTCTCTTCATTTCTCATCTCCTTGTATTTCTTTTCTATTTTCTCTTCTCTTCTCTACTCTTTATGTCTTGTCTGGGCTCACCTTGTCTTCTCATATATTCAAATTTCTTCAATTTTCTTATTGTTTCTTGTCATATCTTTTCATGTCTCATCACTTCTTTTATTATTTTGATTAGTTTTGTTTTGTCTTGTCTCTTGTTTCAAATTGTTTCTTCATCTCATCCCATTTTTTCTTTTTTTGCATAATTTCATCTCTTTTGTCTCCATTTCTTTACTTCTATCAATGCATTGTTTCATCTCATTTTGTCTCTAATTTTTCATCTCTAATTTATTATCTTCTCTTCATTTTTTTCTAATCTCTAGCCTTCTCATTCTCAATTTCTTCTTCTTTTCATGTTTTGTCTGGTCATCTCTTCATGTCTCAACTCTTCTTTTATCATTTTGTTGAATTGAGTTCTGTATTGCTTCTTATTTATTATTGTTTCTTATTAATGTTTCATTAGTTTGTTTCTCATCCCATCTATTTTTATCTTCTCTTATCATTTAATCTCATCTCTTCTTTCATGTCCTGTTTTATCTCATCACTAAAATGTTATGTTCTTTACTACTCTTGTTTCATCTCATCACTGGTCTCTTCTGTTTGCTTCTTTTCTTTTATAATTTTATTTCATATATTTATTTGCATCATTTACTCATATCTCATCTCTTCACATTTCTTCTTATCTTCTTTTCTCATCTCATCCCATCTCTTCATATTATTTTGTCTTGTTTCATCTCATTTCTTCTGGTCTCTTCTTTTCTTGGGGATTTGCTGGTTCAGTAGTAAAGACAGCATGTTTCCTACTGAAAGGGTCTGTAAGTCTTACCAGACCATGAAGGAGTTTGTTTAGCTGAGATTTAGAGGCTCAAATCCTGTGAGTCAACAAATGAATGAGCTGGAAAAGTCCTCCTGGGTCTCTGTCTCCCCCTCACAGTATTCCCTTGAAACAGAAGGGAGCAAAGAGGAGCATTACATCATGACAAGGAAACATTTGCCAACCTTGTGCATTATTCCTTGAGTGCAAAAACGTGTGTTGGATTTATAGCTGTTCCAAGTAAGAAAAATATCACAAAGCATATCTGAACCTACAAATGCGATTATTATTTCACAACTTACACTTCAGTAAACACTAAATAACCATCTCCAAATGTTGAACTGACAAACTACAGGGTAATATTAGTGCTCTTGGCTTGCAGTTCAAGTGTTGCTTTATCTGTCAAAGTGTCCTTATCATTGTCTTGCACAATGGCCTTATTGTTCATTTCTTGAGCTGACCTCAATGCAGACAGCCTAACAGAGTCTGACTGTGAAAAACCGCAGCAGTATTGTCTGACATGCTTAACAAATCCAGGACTTTGGTCCAAGCAGATAAGGAAGACAGCAACCGAACATGAATGCTTACAACTTTATTATCATTTATATAGTCACATCTGTGCACTGTGCACACTTCAGTACCTAAAGATCAGACACCTGTGCAATAAAGCGGTTATGATAAAGAAATGTTAACAGTGCCACACTATCTCACCTCCTTCGAGAACAATGCATTCATTTCCTTCCATGGGTCCTGAGCAGGCCATGTTAAGTCTTTATTAGTGGAGCCAGGGCTGTTTATGGCTCCTCATAAAAGAACGGAAATTAAAGAGGATATGTGATAGGTTTTACACTGTGTATATCTCCTGCTGTTTTATACTGTTTCAGTGAATGTAGTTTATCTTTTAACAGACCAATATAGATTTTTATGTCTTCACCATATATTCCCAGAGGATATTTTTTGTTCAGGGGTTGCTCGGGTGTTACAGTCGTATTGACTTTGTCACAGTCGTTTCTCTTGACATTCTTAAAAATAAGAAAAATGTAAAAAGAAACAAATGAGGCAATTAAATTAAATAAAAAAATCTAATAAAATAACAACATAACATAACACATAACATAACATAAAATAATGATTGATCTCTGTGAAAAATGTTGAAAATTTTGGCAAATCTGAGCAGTTTGATTGAGATATCCGTCTACAGGAGACCCATGAGGTATCTCCAGCAATCTTCTTCCTTTTTTTCCTTTTTTTCCTTTTTTTTGTGAAAAGCAGTACATCTCAGCAAAAGTCTTCAGTTACTCTCATTAATGTGTAGCATAAACAAATATACTGTAAGGAGATCTGATTTGTACATCTGAGATGTATGGGCTGTCTATGGTAAGCGTGTTTGCATATGTTCCAAACTAGTACCTTATCACTATAAAGGGTACATTAGTTACCTATAGGTGAACTCTAGTACTAAAATGGACATTCAGCACCCTTTGAATAGGTACTGTCCCAGAAGCTTTTTCTTTGTTTAAGAGAGTGATGTTTGAAACATAGTAAATGTGACAGATTTTTTCATTTGGTGGAACTACCCTTTAAATATCTCACTACATATCATAAATAGTGGCTAAACAGAAGTCCGGACAGCCCTCAGAACCTGTGAACAGTTTCGTATTAGCGTGAGACGCATGCGCCGTCACGATTCCAATGCGCCCCACCCCGTGCTGAACCAATTTAAAAAAAATACTTTCAGTTTACAATTAATTTTGTTTTTACTTTAATTAAAAATGTACTAAACTCAAATAAGCTATAGCCCTAATGTTTTATGTAAATAATTTTGTTTCATAGTATATTTTTCAGACACGAGCAGTCTCACATAGCTAATGAACGGTAGCATTTAAAGGAACGACTAAGTGGCCAGCGTCAGACAGTGAGTTGAGCATTATGTTTAATCAATTTAGCCTTCTCAAATCATCAGGACTTGACTAAAATAAAATCTATAGATATAAAAAAGTTCAAGCATACTGTATAACAATGTTTAAACGTTAAACCTAGAAAAATGTGCGCTATATCCAATAGTTTGTGCGGAGAGTGGAAGCTAAAGCGCGCTTTGCAGGACATGGAGGCGCCAGCGCGATCACTTGCATTTTTTTCAGTGGGATTCGCCGTCCATTTTGCTCATCAATGTTAAGAGGTAAAGGGTCTACTTTATTGTGATGCAATTCACAATATCACAAACAGTTGTGCTTTGATAAAATAAAGAAAAACAAACATTATGCGCTTCGGCGTCTCGTCTGCACCAGGAGGCGCTTCACAAAAAGAACCAAAACTCAGCGATATACATGCCTCACAGACCTGATAAATATATCTATAGAAAGCTTTAAATTACTACTTAACGGAATGAAACAAATCAAAAACAAAAACTCTTTCATTATAATCATAATCCGTAAAGATGCACTTCTCTCTAAGGGTGCGTCTAAGAGGAGATGGCGATCAGGATCGGGGGGCAACTTCATCCTTGCGGCACACAGACCAGAAACACTCGTTGAGTAGATAAATAACTCAGAATATCCTAATATTCCCCGCGTCACATTATGGTAATTACTTTTGCCGGTGCTTTGCGGGGAGTAAAACTCCGCCTATATTGTGCTGTTACTCCTTTCGAGCCGAAGTTCACAAAACTGGGTGTTATTTATGAGGAGTAGAATTATTTATTTATTTCAATGAATGCAATCTATTAGATATCATAATATTTAGGCTATAACAGGCTATTATAAATCTAGTTGGTTTGTATTGGTGACATAATATGTAAAATGTGTGTGGCTGCGAGACTTGCACTTGGACCATAGTGCGGCCCGGTGGAAAAAAAGGTTGAGAACCACCCCTCTTCAAAGGGTCCGTATTTGATCAGAGCTGTGGTCATAAGACTCACCACAGCGTCTGCAGCTGAAGGAATGCATTTCTGCAGGGGGGTCTCCCCTGGGATGCCTATCATCTGTGATGGGCAGGCATGCCACATGCGCTGCTCGAGGACAGACAAACACACATGAGCCCTTCTCTCCTCTGCCCCGTGATTTGTGAGGAGTCAAGAGTGTGTGACCTGGAGAGGGTCGGGGGCGGTATCTACATAAACAGTAGCTGAGCGGCCCGCTGCCCTTTACTGGGCCCTCCTGATGGCTTAGTCAATAGGAAAGACACATCTCTTTAATATCTCAATGATTTCCCCAAGACAGCACTGCGATTAAAGGGAGGGTTTTGCTTAAAAATGACAAATCTGACATCAATTGCTCACTCTCACAGGTTCCAAACCTATATGACTTTTTGTTCTCTGTGGAGCGCTAAAGCAGACATTTATTGAATATCTAAATGTGTGAATTCAGTGCACTGACAGTGACTAATGCTTCATAAAGCACACAAAAGTGTGAATCAAAAGACATTTGAGCTGTGTTTCAGAGCGTGTATAAAACAGTCACACAATTCTAGTAAACGGGGCTTCGTTACGTCGTAACTGTTTCGAAACGTCTTTAATTTCAGTGGTTTGTTGCTAGGGCGTGATGATCACTATGAATCCATGAACCAATGTCTATATGGTTTTTACCTGATCTCAGATCAGTTTTAGAAATTTGTAGACATTTTTAATGACAATTTTGTATAATATAAATGAAGAGTTGTAGTTATTAGTCGGTTATTGACATGTTTAGCCAAGCCGTTCATAAAACAAACAAAACAAGCCCTACAATTCAACAAAATAACCCTTATTATACAGACATTAAATGGTAGGCTATTGGATGATGTGTTAATTGCATTTAATAGACTACACATTTCAATGAAAATAAAAAATATATATAAATTAAATACAATTGATTGCCCCATTTCTGAAATTTTAGATTCGAAACAGTGAATCGTTTAGTGAAGCACTGGTTTCAGCTCATTCAAAGTTTCAAAAAGCTTTGTTTCTCCCATCATTACAACAAAGTGCGGCCTGCTGATCATTTTTGTGCTCTGATAAATTTTTGTGAAAATGGCCCAATGTGCAAACAATTTTTCCTGTGCGCCATGCAGTGCCTCATACTCCAGTCCAGTAGGTGGCAGAAGTGTTCACCTGCTTTTGTTGTTGTCCAAAATTGTCTTCTATACCATTGTAATGCACTATTTGAGGGCATAGCCATTTGTAGTGATGTCCGAACCCATAGTGAACATTTTCAAGTGCACTCATTCATCCTCATAATGCACCACAAAAACATGGAAAAAAATACTATAGTAATTACTATAGTGTTTTTGAACCACACTATAGTAAAGTACTTGAATTTGTACTTGAATTTGTTGTGGTAATATAACAGCTATAGTAATATAAACAAATTACTTTACCCAATACTGTATTAAGTTTTCTACAACAACAACTATAGGGTATATTATACTACAATACGCTACAGTTTACTGTAGTAAAAACTAATGTATACTACAGTATTTATTGTAGTTTATCAGTTCACTATAGTTAATACTACAGTATGCTGTAGCATTCATTAACATAGTGTTGTAAATACTATCATATATACAGTATAATACACTTTACTATAGTATGGTTCAAAAACACTACAGTATTTACTATAAATGACTATAGTATTTTTTCCTGTGGGCCTGTACAACCAATGTACACTCAATGACTATAAAATACAAGTGCACTTTGAGAAAAGCACTTATTGAATTCCCACCAAAATCTTGCCAAAAGATGGCATCTGTGGCATTTCTGCCACACACAGTGTCTGAATTTGCACCAAATCCTCATTCTATTTCATTGACTCCAAGCGACTATATTAGTAAACTAATGTTATAATGAATGAGGGTATAAGGGCCATTTTTGGATACAGCCATTTATTCTCCTGAGAGTAAAAAGTAATGTAAAACAACGTTTCTCTGGAGTAGCTACTTAAAAATCAGATATTTCAATATGAACTCGCACAATTTTTTTTCTAAAACCAAATTATTTGAGCTATGCAATCTGCATTCATTTTATAGGTCTGCAATTTTACTTTGTCAACATGGTCTCAATTGCATCTAGAGAAACATCTGAGACAAAGGTGACACTTAAATGAAACATATCTGAGAACACAATTAAGTCTCATGGGCTATAAAAGAGCAACCTCTATGCAATTCAATTTAACTCTGGGTGCCCTTTCCCTCTGCATGTCATGAGAAGTTAGAGGACTGTCATCTTCAAAGGATCCCCAGCCTTTGCCCCATAGTGAGACACAAACAGAGCTAAAGAGCAGGAGGCCAGTTGGCCAGTCAGCCAATCAGAGCGCTCGATACATGTGTTTCGCCCCTTTGCTCTGTTAGGCACATGTGATCCTGCTTTTGAGGGTACCAGCCGAGGCAGGCGAGCTGTTGCCATGGCTATGAACAGGCCACTGTCTGTTAGGGTAGGGCAGCTGACGGATTTTGCATAGTCATGTTCAGACAGCAGCTGGGGCTAGTAGAGCTAATATAGCTCCCATCTGGACTTAGTTACCCTATTGTAGTGATGCATCTGTCCATCTGTTGTACATGTATATCCATGTGAGCACATATTTGTGTGAATCTGTGCATTTTGTGAAAAACAGATCCATATGAAGATGTGTTTTAAATCAGAATTTGAGTCATAATGTTGCTTTGGGGAAGATTATACTTATAAACAGCTTCATATGCTGTTGATTATGGCTTGGGAGAAAAAAAATGGTTGGAAAAATGTCCTGCTAAAAATAAAAAAAAAAAAAAAAAAAAATGTTCCCATAAGGCATATAAATCTGGCAAAAATATATTTTAATGATGTGTAAACAGGGCAAGCTAATGAAATGTATTTTAAAAATATAATATTATATAATATCTATATATATATATATATATTAATTATATATATATATATATCTATATTATTTTCAATATATTTTATTTTGCCATACATACCAAAATATATTAAAAGTATTTTTTAATTAAATAAATATATTATGATTATTATTATATATTAGACGGTTTCTTTAAATGTGACGGTGAATGCATGTTCTTGGATGAAATATGGAAGCAAAATATATTTTAAAATGTTTTGTCGCTACACATAACAAAAGAATAATTATTATTTCAAAAATGTATTTAAAAAAGACCAAAAAAATCTATTAGAAAAAAATTGCCCATTATGTGTATTTGAAAGCATTGTAATTCTCACATTTATTTTATTATTTATTTATTATTTTTTATTTTTTTCTTTTAGAATTCTTCTTAAGTTCAACTCATGAAAGCAGATGGCTAAATTTCAGGTTGCAAAATTCAAGACATGCAAGATGTGCCTGTCTTTCTACACATGAAAAATCATAGGATTTTATCATTTAAATGGCTCATTCCAACACAGGTGGGATGATTCATGATGCTTTGACTGTCACAAAGAAGAGCACACAAGAGCAGCCTGTTGTGTGACCTCTGTCAGGCACAGGGTGGGAAAAAGCCTGTCAGAGCTCCATCAGGCTGCCCTCCCTGTCATGCTGTAGTCTGGTCCCATCTGCACCATATGGTACATATTCACATGCCTCTGAGAGAGCGGAGACTCACTGCATCATTATGTAAATGAGATGCTGAGATCAGTGGGGGCCTTGCATACAAGGCTGAAACTTCATCCTCCTTTCATTATTATGCACACAGGACAGAGCAAACTCAAAGACACAGCATAATGACGCAGTGGAGAATGGAGGCCTTTTAAAAATGGAGACATGATCGACGCATGTTTGGCTTTTTGTCTAGACTCTCTTGGGAATGAGAGCTTTAAACCCTGAGACAGGACTGAGATGTAAACAACAAACTGGGGTTTGAAGAAATCAGGCCTTGAGAATCATCTGGGAACACGCTTGAGTTGTTTAGTGTCCTGTGTAGCTCATGTGTCTGGTTGTGTTTCTCAAAGAAGCATTTTATGGGGTGTTTTGTGAAGCGGTAAAACTGATCTGTGACATATACTGGAATAACGTATAGCCTGATTGTTTATAAGGGAAAGACGAATTCAGATGGGCCCTTTTTAGATTTTACTTTTATTTATGGAACATAATATCGCTTCAGCAAAGACCAGGGTAGCTTGCTTTTTGTACACTGGGAGTATTGGTAGCCTGATGACGCAATTCACAGGAGTTTTCTCCTAAGCCCTGATGTTTGGTGATGTTAAACTCCATCTTGTGTGAATTAAAGCCTATTAAAGTGGAAAACAAGAATGTATTTGGCTGCCTAGCTAAACAATAAAATTAGGTTATGGAGATGAATTGCATCGTTTAAAGGTCAATGGAGACAGTGGAGATGATAATAATAAAAAAGGCCAGTAGAAATGTGTGTGTGTGTGTGTGTGTGTGTACTGGTTTATATATCCTGGTGGGGACTTAAACCTGACTACACACAGACTCATGGGGACTCGTGTCATGGTGGGGACCTAACTTGTGGTCCCCACGGGTACAAAAGCGTATAAATCATACAGAATGAAGTTTTTTGAAAATCTAAAAATGCAGAAAGTTTCCTGTAAGGGGTAGGTTTAGGTGTAGGGCAATAGAATATACGGTCTGTACAGTATAAAAACCATTACGCCTATGGAATGTCCCCACTTTTCACAAAAACAAACCTGTGTGTGTGTGAGTGTCATCACCACCAAGCATTGTCCTTGTGCTTCAGTTTTGTGGTATCTATTTTGGTTTGACGCCATTAGCAACAGGGTTTTTCCTTTCACAGGTTAGGCCTTTCATGTATTCATTATGAATATAAGTGAATATTTGTCGCCCTCTCCTGGCCAACTGTATACCTGCCTATCCCTAATGTTCTGTTAGGATTGACAATATGCAGGACTGCCTCTAAAATGTATTTGGTCATAAATATCCATGGTTTCAAAAGTTTTTACCACGGAGGACCTTAATAACATTTAATTAACACTTAATAACATTAGTAATAGTATAGCTATTACGAAGAGTAACAGTGATAATAAACGTTTTTTATTTACCTTTATTGTCGCTTTGTAAATATTTTAATGTATAGAAGCTTTAGAGAAGATATATATATATATAATTATATATATATATAATTATATATATATATAATTATATATATATATATATTTACATAATGTTTTTATTTATTTTGGGTATTTATTATTTATTTTATTTGGGATTAGTGAAAAGTTCCTCACATATTTGAATTTCTTGAGAATTTTTCCATCAATATGGATCATGAAAGCAGGTGGCTAAATCTCAGGTTGCAAAATTCATACATACTGTATATAGTGCTTAAAAAAAGTCTTCAGGAATAATAATGTCGCTGGTGACAAACAAGATCTTTTCAATTCCATAATTTTTTTAAGCAATGACCCTAGAAAAAGTGTGAGTGAGTGAGTGAATCAATGAATGAATGAATGAATGAATGAATACAACATCTAAAGTGTGTACACCAGTCAGAGGGTCTTACCATGTAAAAATTCACTGCACTTATTCATGGTTTATATTAAAGGTCTCTGAGACCCAAACAGATACAGCAAGTTATCAAAGTTTCATAAGATTGGGACAAGTAATAAAGACGCAGAACATCAAGGTCAGTAATGGTTTCACTGTGCAAAGCCCTGATGAAATCTGTAATATTGTGATCACACTGTATAATGATCCCAGACAACATCTGAACAAATGAAGGTTGATAGGGGAGAAATACAGCATATGTGTGATGTTGGTGACTCAAAGGTTCCTCTTCTCCACAGATTTCCCCTGTGGCTTAGATTCTCAATAAAAATGCATGTATGGTAATAAATGGAGAATGAAATTTCAGCCCATGCTGATGTGTCCACAAGTGATTTTCTGTGATGAGAAAGTTTACAGTATGAGCACGTGCAGCCAACACAAACACTGGACTCAGACTTTCATGAGGACATACAGAGGTCATGAAACTATAAATTAGAGGTCATAAATTAATATTTATTATAAATAATGCTGTTTGAAAAAGGGATATAGTGGATTTTTTCGTTCTCACTGCATGACACAGTGCAACCTTCCCCCCAACCTCCACCATATTACACCACTGGACAATTCATTTCACACTCCTTGACCCAGTGCATTCATGCATGTGTGGATTCAGATATGCACTTTATGTAACGCCTTCAACTGGGTTTTAGAAATACACTATCTGTCTTTTTATCTATCTATCTATCTATCTGTCTATCTATCTATCTATCTATCTATCTATCTATCTATCTATCTATTGTCTATCTGTCTGTCTATCTGTTTGTCTATCTATCGACTATCTGTCTGTCTGTATACCTATCGATCTGTCTGTCTGTCTATCGTCTATCTATCTCTTGTCTATCTGTCTGTCTGTCTGTGTCTATCTACCAATCTATCTGCCTGCCTGCCTGCCTGCCTGCCTGCTGTCTGTCTGCCTGTCTGTCTGTCTGTCTGTCTATCGTCTATCTATCTATCATCTATCTGTCTGTCTGTCATCTGTCTATCATCTGTCTATCATCTGTCTGTCTGTCTGTCTATCTATCATCTATCTGTCTGTCTGTCTGTCTGTCTGTCTGTCTATCGTCTATCTATCTGTCTGTCTGTCTATCTATCTGTCTATCTATCTATTGTCTATCTATCATTCTATCATTATATGTAAATGTGAATAGCTTTTCTCACAAGACTCATACACTTAATTTCAAGATTCCTGCACGCCTGAAGCAGACTTCACCAGAGAGTGTTTGATATCACTGCAGCACCGACATTAGAAGCGAAACGATGTGTCACAATGCTTTGTTTGTGTGTTGTGGTTGATAGTTCATATTAGCATTCTGTTTAGACCCCCACCCACTTCCAAGCCATTTGTTGTCCCTGTGTGTGTCTGGGCTTGTGGTACCCGAGAGGCACCTCACAGCCTCATATGAGATGTAATCTAGCAGGACGGAGCCCCTGGCATGCATGAAGATGACAGCACTGTGATCAGAATGCTGCTGTGTCCATCCCTACTATCTCAGGGGTGGAGGAGGGTATTTAGGGTGGGGCCCCCGGTCATGTAACCGCCTGGTCAACTGATGAGAATCCAGAGCCAGGGGCCATGTGTGTAAACACACACACACTGAACTATACAAACTATATACGATCACTGGGAGAGAGTAGAGTGGGTAATTTTGGACATTCAGTCTCCAAAGGCCATAGTAATAAGAGTCTGCTTAGAAGAGCTGTCTGATTTTGTTACTTGCTTTAACTTGGTGCAAAGTTTGAATGATATTGTGCACAAGACCATGATGTTTTATTAATGAACTTCAAGTATTGTTAAGGCCTAGGTGGTATAGAAATTCAGAGTATTTTGCAGCTGTAAGCAGGGACATACATATGGCCCTGATGAGCTTTAGCGAATCATTGTGACTAAATGCAGACAGGAAATTCCTGAGGGCTGGCAGATTTGATAGGCTATAAAGCCCAAACAGACACCCACACGGATAGTTGTTTAATCCCCAGGATCAGCAGCCAATCATTCACCGCTACAGAAAAAAAAAACATTGCAAAACGTCACATGGCACCTCTCGCACATTGCTGATGTCAACAATTCCTCTCCGCCAACTCCTACAGGAGTCCCGGGCGGCTGAAATACGGCCATCAAAATCACATTATCTTCCCCCAGATAATGTATACACTCCATTGGCTGAAAAACAAATCCTGTGATTCATTTCAATAGTGATGTTTTGTGTTGCATAATGAGCGATGGATCGTTAACCACATCATTATTTCCATATACTGTTTCCATTGTATCTGCAATCGTGTTTATGCAACTGGTGAAGTACCTGAAATGCTTCGCCGGTAATTCTGACCTAATGTTATTTCTGGTTGCCTGTCACAAGCCTCCCATGTGGCCTAAGGCAAAGCTATTGTATTGCATTGTATTTCTACGCTACATTGTTTTTAAATGCATGAACCTGCCACACACAAAAGCCCATTTTGCAGCCTAGATCCTGCTAAGCTCACCCTCACGTGGTGTTGCCCTCTCTTTAAATGACCCCTCACTGCCAAAACTCATCCAGCTGGAAGCTGATCAATAGACGGCCCTGCCGACAAGATGGCATCACGGGTAAGGAAAACACCGTCTGCTAACCTGCGAACAGAATCAGGTCAAGTTTGCTTATTGTGTTCAAGTAACAGCTAAGTATTTCAAGATTTAGTGATGCTAAAATGTGCTTGAGCACATAAATGGAAAGTTGCTGATGTGATTAATGCAGTTTTCGGTCTGGCATTGGTCTTTAATTTTAATAATTTAATATTTGATTTAAAATGCATACCTTCTTCTCCTCTAAGATGGTGGCGTGACACTTAACTCTTCTGCATAGCTCATCACTCTCTCTCTCTCTCTCTGCAAGCTAAACTAATGATACTTTAATTATTTTCCATGCGGCTGCACTTAAAGTAATGGGGGCATTAAAACAGGCTCAGTTTCGATCTGAAGAACACTCCATCACTACCTGTGAAACTCCAGAAATCAGCTTGCTTTCCTTTCCAATGTCATTGAGAGGCTTTTAAACAACCAATGATTTTTGGTAAGGCTCCAAATCTGCACTTTTCTAGTTCACAGATACTGGTTGCTGCTTGCAATATATGTTCATATATGCTGCATGAAATCTCAACCATATCTCTGCAAGCAGTAACCGGAGTCTGACGCCTAGCAGTGATGAGCACAGGAAGCATGACGAGTTTTGCAATTCCCATCAGTTACCCAAACAGTCCTCGCTCTGTGGCACCAAGCACTATGAAAGTGGCTCATAATCCAGATAACAGAGCATGCGGCACAGCATAGTAGCACATGAACGTCTCAGATAAAACACGTGCTGGCCAATGGAGCTGAACTGATAATGTGGACGCAGGCGACGTCTCACCTATGCTCAAAGGAACGTCATCCTCTAATGTTCTTTCAGTCATTGCTGAGTTCAGTTTTCTATGTCTGCCCGATTTCTGCCAGCTAGCAAAGTATTTGTATATGTCCATGTGATATCTAAACTGCTTTCATCAGCATAACATCAGAGAAGCAAATACTAAGTGTTCTAACAAAGGAGGGTTATAGATTTCAAATAAACGTTTTTATTTATGCTATGCCTTTACATATTTTGCATTTTGCAAACTGGGATTTTGCTGACTTCTTTAGGCAATTCATTTTTATGCCTTGCACGGCAAAAATAAATAAAAAAGAAGAAGAAGAAAGAAAGATGGGATTTCATTCAGCAGTGACGAATGGGATCAGTTACTTACAATCCTTGCAAGCTACTGTATCTGCATGAAAAACTACTGCTTGCTTGATTATTAATGTCATAGCTTCAGGCTACAGAATATTACTTTATCGTCTTCATTTCTTTCTTAAACGGTGATAGCCATGCAGTAAAACACAGGTCTGTTTATTCATGATGAAGTCAGAGATGAGATTCCTGAATGGAAGCCTTTGGTAATTGGACAATTATAGCTCCTAAGCACCCTGGGTCGCCTGAAGCGTAAATACTCTACTTTAGTGATAGATCAATGCTATAGGCTTATATATCTGCTGATATAGGCCATCTGGACATTATCAGCATTATCCAGAATCTACCTACAGCCAAGTCAATGAATTTTATTTTTTTAAAAAAAGATATATATATATATAGTTATTTGTGTATAAATACATTATATGCTGGAATGTTATTAGCCTCCAGTTATCAGTATTGTCATAAACATCATCCTTTTGAAAAACCCTAAATGTACACTCTACTATTCAGTGAAAATGATGATGCTTGTTATGTTTTTAATGTTTTGTAACAGTTTGAGGCATTCTGTCCTGATGGTCTATGTCCAGGATGGAGTGTCATCCTTACAGGAGAGACCCCAGCAGAAGCCAGCAAGTAAGTCTTCAATCCCTCTCCAGCTAACAGGGAACGTTCTCAGAACTTCAGCTAACGTTCTGGCAAGCTTCTCTCAAAGTTGAACAAACACTTATCCAGTAATGCTAACAGAATGTTTCTTCAGAGCTATCTGGTTTTTATTACAATTCTGAAAAGTTAGCACAAAAACATTTATAGAAAGTTTTTCTGAAGTATGTCATTGTCTAGTCATTACTACTTAATAGTTTTGGGTGGTTTGAAGCCTAGGTCTTCAACTCTGCTCCAGGAAATTCACTGTCCTCCCAAGTTGATTTCCAACTTGTTTTATCACACGTCTTTGATGCTCCAAACAATCTTGAGGGCCTTAGTTAGCTGCCTTCAGGTGTGTTTGATTAGGGTTGGAGCTAAACTCTGCAGGACAGTGGGTCTCCAAGAGCTGAGTTGAAGATGACTTATTTAGAGAACATTCAGCAACTTTCCCAAAATGTCTGCAAAATAATACAATTGAACATTCCCCTTAATGTTGTCCTTAGCGTTCACATATCCAAGAAGAAAACAAAAATGAATTATTTATAAATGTTTTCAGAACTTAATGGGAATGTTAGGAAAACTTTGTAAGAACATATATTTGTTATCTGGACTTTAAGTGTTATGCTAATGGAATACAATAGATGAAAGTAACTTTTATTCAGAATGGACCATATGAGCCATGCAAGAGAGAGACCATAGCTAAAGAAATCTAATAAGGTCATCTGCTTGTTTGACCATGTGTTTTAATATACCTGCTTTACGTGACTTCAGTGTTTACGTGACTTCAGTGACGTCACACCCTCCTCCTCATGTAAAACGTGTTCTTTGAGAATGAAAATATCAGTACCGATCTTCTCTTTTTCTTTTTTTTTCTTTTTCTTTCTTGAAACAGAAACATCTACAATCTCGGAGTACGAATAACTCATACTGATGAATTACTCATTCATCAGGTTGATTATAAAGAATAACTGCAATGAAACCAAATACACAGCTGTAATTAAAGAGAAGTATATGTAGCAATAATAATGTGACAATCATAGGAGACAAGCACATGCAGCAATTAATTTATATGCTATACATGACACCGAATGGAAGAGATTTCTCCTGGGATCCATTCAGATGCGGTTCAATTATTATTCCTATACAGATACAAGCTAAAATATCGTCTGGGTCAAACATGATTTTCTCCCATCATTTCTCGTTTAGCATTCACTTGTAGGAGAGTGATGGAGAAACGCTCAAACTTTTCCTCATCTTAGTGCCTCATCTTAGCGCAATTATAGGCCTTCAAGCAGTGGTCTCAGATTCAGTATTGGTCAAAATGATTTGTTCATTATAGCGTATGTGTCTTTCTCTGTCCTCAAGGTTTGAGATCAATTTCCTGTGTGACCGCGATGACAGAATAGCCTTCCATTTCAACCCACGCTTCACTGAGTCAGATATCATCTGCAACTCCTACATGGCCAACCACTGGGGGCAGGAGGAGAGGTGCAACAGCTTCCCCCTCGGGATAGAAGAGCCTTTCCAGGTGATAAAGCATAACGAGCACATTTTTATTGACAAAGTATCATGAGCAGCAGGAATTATGTTTGATTATGAGTGAGGATGATTTAGTCAGCATCGACGCCTTGTCTCTCAACAGATTGAAATTGACTCTGACAATGATAACTTCCATGTTTACATTGACGAAACCAAGGTGATGCAGTATAAACACCGTGTGGAAGACCTGAAGACCATCACAAAATTACAAGTGGTCAATGACGTCAATATCTCCTCTTTAGAGATCACCAAAAAACATTTTTATTAAGTGGTGGGCATAAGGCCAAACAGATGATTCATTTGGAGTGAGCCTTGTGTTTGTTTATGGTGGGTTATTGTTTTTGCATTTCTGTTTACACATCTTTCAATACTCATAATTATCCTCTTGGGTTAATTATCCTCTGTAAAGGTGTGATTATTGGCATTGCGATGCCTTACCTCCTAAACTTCACATTCATATGAATTTGTGAATAAATGGAAGGTTTGAAAAGATTGCTAAAGGACTCATGGGTGACTCAGAATTTGTTTTTCCACAAAATCAGATCCTCAGTCAAAAGTCAAAAATAGATGCTCAGATCCATCTGGGTCTGCTTATGATGAAACATCCTAAGAAATCAATACTAAAATATGCTCACAAATAAATATGCTTTATTAATACATATGATATGAATATACATTTCATTGAAAAACAACAAAACATCAATAGTCTTGTTCTACTGTGACATCACGTGTTCTCAAAGAACCCTGAAATATGTTTTAATTTGTCTTTGCACATAAGCATTTTACTGTAGCATGAAAGTTTCAAATGTTACAAAGCACACATATGACAATTAGTCAAACTAACATAAAACTCATAGTACTTAAACCAGTCTTCCAATATAAAACATACTTATAATGAATAAAAATAAGTATACAGCATGTAGAAAGTGTACAAATGAACAAAATATGACTAGCGAACTTTCTCTTAAAATAAATACATTCATTTTTAGACACATTTTACTGTTCGAAAAATGGGGTTGGAAGGTTTTTATTTTTTTTAAAGACATCACTAATGCTCACCAGGGCTGCATTTATTTGATCAAAATACAGAAAAAGATAGTAAATATATATCTATATATATATATATATAGATATATATATAGTTTTTTTTGATATAATGGTTATTAAAAAAAATTTATATAATATTATATATATAGATAATGTAATATTAATAAATACATATTTGAATGTATTTTAAAATGCTATTTATTCCTGTGATGGTATTTTCAGCATCATAGTCTTCAGTGTCACATCATTCATCAGAAATCATTCATATATGCTGATTTGCTGCTCACAAAACATTTCTTATTATTATTAACATTGAAAAATGTTGAAATATATGTAGATTTTTTTCACAATTAACTGATGAATTGAAAGTTGAGAATAGAAAGAATTTTGTAACATCATAAAAGTAAAAAAAAAAAAAAAAACTTAATGACCCCAAACTTTTGAAGAGTAGTACAGTGATAAGTGGTCACAAATCTTGCTCTAATCAATGATAATGCACTGTGTTCTCATTTTTTTGTCAGAGACTCCCCATGACGTCAACGATTGGTGAGAGTGCTGATGTGTAGCCTAACAGCAGGCTGGCTAAACATAGCTCAAACAAAGTGCTTTAACAAAGTACATTACATCATAAGGGCATCACATCATATAATATTTCAGCCTAAAAAGCCATTAAAAGCTGATAATAGACTGTATACTTGCAGGTTCCCACTGACAACTTACCCCACACAATGTGAGAAAGTAAATGTCTATATAAAGCAAACTTTCTTCAATAGCATTAATGCAGCTAAGTCTTCGAGCTGTGCCTGTAATGAACTTTAAAAAATAAACCTTCCCAGCGCAATATTAAGTAAAAACCAGTGTCTCCTGTGGCTGTGGCTGCATTTGCTTGATGGTGCAGCACTCTGTGGCTTAAGAGCAGTGTGTTATCACAGTTTGTTTTATGTTTTCAAAGCAGGGTCTTCTTGCGTGGACGTTTTTTCCACTCATACTCATTAAGTTTGGACCGGTGGATCACACACATACATGCTGATCAATATCATCACTCTGGACTACGCTATTGACTCGAGCTCCATTGATCAAACTGTTTGGTGTGCTTGTTTGTTTTTGGTTTTAGGCATGTTTGTGTGTTTTTATGTAGGCCTACTTTTTGTTCCAAGTAAGGTGAACATATTATTATTATTATTTAAATGAATGACGCAGCTGGTCATGTGATCTCATGGAAGCACCCATGATGTGGCGACCCCTTACATGTAGAATAAAACAGATTTGTCTTGAACAGAAATGTCATTTGTAGAGTCTTCATTTTCTGCGAATATGCAAAAACCTATTAAAAAGTGCTGTTGCTTTGGTTATGTGTACAACTTTTTTAATTAGCAAAACATTGGTGAGTGCCGCTTTAATTACACAGCCACTACACCTCGGTGTGTGCGGAGCGATGAGGTGAATGAGAAAACTGCTCCCATCACATCAGACACGCAGCAGCTCCGCCAGCAGAGAGTCGTGTGCGCCGCATCCGCAGACTCTCATTTCTTCCCATCAGCTGGAGATGAAGGAGAAGCACACTGAACCCAGTCCTTCCTCTGACTGCACATGACTCGCTCTCACCTGCTACTGCACACATATCGTCGGTATGTAGTAATATTTCTCAAACTCATTCATTTTGATGCAGTTTATGCTGTATTGTGCATTCAATAATTACTCTAATGCATGACAGAAGTAAATAAGGAGAAAGTGCCTTAACTTACGGAGACAAACAGAGGAAAATTTGCTTTAACACAGTTGGATTTTCGACTCAGTACGCAATTTATTCAGTTCAATCAGCTAGATTTAGAGATTTATTGTGGCTCCAGATCATTCGTTCCTGAGAGTTTGCGTATAGGCACAGTTTAATCATATTTGCACATATTTATTATTAATCAGTACTAGCCTGTGCTGAGAGTTAATTTTAATTATTTCTGAAGACCAATAACACAAATGCCGGTTTTCCCTTGTGGTTTTGTTTGTTGGTTACAAAAACGTAGCTCAAAACGGTCTGAAATGAGACTATAATTTTGCTAAATGGTGCTCTTAAGAAGCATCACACAATGTCACACACAATTTATCCTGCTTAAACAGCTGATTTATTGTGGTTTGCATAATTCACAATGTAATCTAGCTGGACAAATAAGAAGAATGTGGAGAAAAAATGAAAATGTAATATAATGTAAAAGACTAAGTTATTTGTGATATTTATCATTAATCAGGCACTGTATTTTAAGGCTTACAGTTTAGTCAGTGCAATTGCTTGGATTTCTTGTTGTCTTGTAATTTAATTTCCTTGCTAATGTGTGTCATGTTTCCGTAGAGGGTGGTTAGCTAAATTATGGATTTCATTACCTTACTGGTTTTGGCTGAAGATGAAGATGCCTTGAGCTTTAGCAATCGACTCTGGGATGTCTGAAGCAGCCTTTGGATTCTAACTACCACATATCAAAACATCACAAATATCCCCCGAACATTTACGAGAAACAAAAGGAATATGAATTTCACCGCAGGCTTACTGAAAAAAGAGCATCTGCTCTCAAACGCCTTGCTGTCCTTGAACGCCTCTTTCCCCGGTGCCGAGGACTTCGCGAATGATGTTTACCTCCACCAGAGTGGAGAGCTGGAGAGACTGCTGCTGCTGACAATCAAAGAGCCCACCACTATCGCTCTCACCGTCATGTATTCATTATCATTTGTGGTGGGCTTCATTGGAAATCTCATGGCCATTCGAATGCTCACCTGCCAGAAGAATAAGAGGATGCAGAGCATCAGTGCCACCCAGAGTTTACTCATCAACTTGGCAGTGTGTGATCTGATGGTGGTTTGCATTTGCATGCCTATCACGCTCGGCCACACCATTTACACTGCATGGGTGTACGGAGACCTCCTGTGTCGGGCCGTTCCCTTCATCCAGGCTGTGTCCGTGTCTGCAAGTGTCCTCAGCCTGACCGTCATCAGCATCAACAGATACTACAGCGTTCACAGCCCGTTCAATTCCCTCTCGTACTTCACCCAGAAGAAGATCTGCATCACCATCGTGTGCGTTTGGATCCTGTCCTCGGCCATTTGCGCACCTTTACTCTTCATGATCAAGCTGGACGAGATCCACTTAATCGACATCGCCGTGCCAATCTGCAGAGAGCTTTGGCCACAGGCGAGACTCAAGCAGGTCTACAACGTGCTCCTCTTCGTAGCTCTCTACTGCATCCCTGTAACCTTCAACCTCATCATCAGTTTTCTGACGGGAAGGAAGCTCTGGAAGGCTTCTCATCATTTTGACGATTTTGATCCACACAGCCATGCCATGCACGCTTCACATCTGAAGATGCGCAAGAAGATCGCCAAGGTGGTGGTAACTTTGGTCCTCTTATTCGCCGTCTCCTGGCTCCCGCTTTACGTTGCAGACATCCTGATTGACCGCGAGATTCATCCACCTCACTGGGTTCTGCAGAGTCGTCCTTTTGCGCAGTGGCTGGGCCTCACTAACTCCAGCCTCAATCCCATCTGCTATTGTTTCTTGGGCGATTTGTACCGCTCTGCCAGAGCAGTCAGGTCCAGGTATCATCAGAGAATGCTTTCCGTCCTTAGATCCTCCAGCTCTTTTAAACTGTCCAGTTTGCTTTCTCTCAAAAAGCAGAAATCTGGCCGGCGACAGGGTGCCGTGAGCCAGGTGTCAGTGGAGACTCTTTCTGATTGGTGTTCCAACAACAGCCAAATGGTGTCTCTCCAAAGCCTCTCAGAGAAGATAGTGTCTACAAGCAATCCTGAGTTATCGAACTTGTAGTCAGGGTGCATAGTACCTAAAAGAACGCAGGGCACTTATAATTTGCTTTGTAGTACTGTCAAAAAGCATGTGATTCTGATGATTTGATGCAACATCAGCATAGTTTGTATTCATAACTAACTGTCCACAGTTACATTGTATCGTTGCATATATTGTACATGAATAAAAGTTGCTTGATGTAAAGTGGGACTTCCTGTAAATAAAGGACGGTTTTGTATAGACATCACTGACACAGATTGTATATATATGCCCAGTTAAGGCCTGTTTACACCAAGACAAATGTTTGAATGCGAAAATTCAGTGCGATAAATATTTTAATTTGAATGAACAGCTGTTCAGACCAACATGAACATTCGTATGCTGTCAATGTGATATAATTTTTTTTTCGGGGAGATGTTCTAATCTCTTTTCAGTTGAACAGCGAAGAAAACCGTCCAACCAATGAGATTCTCACTTTTGGTCACATGCCCAGAGCCACTGCTGTTATATGAAACTACTACATTTGTCTCTGTACTCTTGTATTTGGTGTTGTTTGGTAAACACCATATAGTGAATACAAAAATCTGAACAGCAGTTTGAAAATATGTACTTTTGACTTTGATTCTTCATGTGTCGGAAATGGAAAGTTGAGCAGCACTGCTTTGTGTAGTGAAGAAACCAAGGTATTTACGTTTTATTTCTATAAGCACTATCTACTGTCAGTGAATTTGCCTGTGCTGTTTTTTTGTTTTTTTTTTACTCACAAATCACATGCAAACATGAAACCAAATGTTCTTATAAAACAGTTGTGGACAGGCCTTTACTTGGCACCACAAAGCAGGAGAGGTGTATTTTAAATCTGGAGTTTTCAAACTGGGGGCCCCACAAAGGCTCCACAGAATAAAAGATTTTACATAGCATTTTAATATAATATTTTAATTCATATTAATGAAAATGTTAACACAAACTCAAACACATTTACTGAATTGGATATTATTAGTTTCATTCTGCTTTCTACTGACAGCCAAGTTTAAGAGACAAATTTGCATCAAGTTTTGTGAAAATATATATTTATTCAAAGTAGCCATATTTGTTCCTTATGATTTACATATGTTAAATACTAGTTTATATTTGTATCTTTCTGAAGAGTTTCTCTTTGCCACCATTGCCTTTAACGTAAAGCCATTAAGGCAAAATTAGCTAATGTATAAAGCTGCTATGAAAAATATTATTTATTGTGAAAAGCACTTCTGTAATTGGAAATAAAAATAAAGTTATGCATCTAACTGTACTTTAATAGTGGTTAAATAGTAAATAGTGGTTAAATAGTGGTATACTCTGTAAACTTAAGTGAAGTGAATATCTTCTAGATATTTAATTATTTGCTTTGGCTTTAGTGCAATGACAATATAAAAGTCAGTTATTTCTATATTCTATTCATTATTCTATTATCTCTTATTTCACACATTTAATGTGCTTCTCATACAGTGTAAATATGTCAATGTATGAATACATGCCATTATGTTTTAGGAAAGGAGACCCTTACAATCATCATATCGGGGTCCTTGACTTAAAAGGTTTTAAAACTCCTGTTTTAAATTATGGTGGATGAAAAAAACTTTAGTTATTGTACAGTGTTTTCAATCGATTTTCCATTCTATCTCTATAATCATATAAACGTACATTTGCATTCACAAAAACATTCCTACTTGTTCAATAGTTTCAAGCGTGCATGAATAAAACGAAGGTCAGGCAGAATGTAAAGGTTCTAAATGCCATGTGAAGATTCATAGCAATTCGATGTCATTAAATGTACTGTGCTTGATTGTGAATTATTACTTGCCTTCTTCAATAAAAACAAACGTGAATAGAATCAGATATATTTCACCAAGCAGAGCTGCCCTTAGATCTTTTGGTATGAATAGATCTACACACCAACGTATATAAGAATATATCAATCATCAATGAAAAATCTGAATGAATTATATATATATAATATAGAAAAAAATTTAATATTTTGTTTACACATTATCAATGACATTGTAGGAACACTACAATAACAGTAATAAAAGAGTTTACATGAAGCCATATATATTACATGAATCCTCTTCTCAGCAAGAGCTCCATCTTTATCTTCCCCAGACATGTGATCACCAACACTAGCACTGCCCTTCATATTCATGTTAATTCTGATTAGCAGCTGTCACATCACTCAATATGCAGAATGGGGCTTGATTAGCCTATAAGTATTTCACTTTAGTAAGAATGAGCGACTACTGAGAGCAGATATTGGAAGCTGATGAATAGTAATTCTGTTCAGGAGAGATGCCGACTGCAGTAGTTATTAGCCTGAGCTCAGTAGCACGTCTTTCACAGGAACGGGGTGTAATAGAAAACACAAGGAGCACTTCTTGAATAAAAGGGGAAAAAACTCAATCAATGAATATCTTCGAGAGATGGCAGATGTTATCATCCCTCAGATGCACTGGCATTATAAGCTTACAATCTGAGACTTTCTGTATAAAATGATATTTTATATTTACCATAAAGAATATTCAGAATCAAATCGTTGCTTTCATCAAACTTGACTAAATATGACAAATTAATTGCTTTGTTATTTTAGTATAATTCAAAAACAAACTAATTTAATTTGTAGTCCAAGTCTACACTGAGATCTATTGTCATGGTTTTAATGAAGAGTTACAAAACAAAAAGTACAGGTTAATTTTTTAATCTTAACTAATATACCACAAGTTTATTGAATGTCTTGCAGGGGGTTTTTTCTTCATTAAAAAAATAATAAAATGTTTAAAATGAAGAAATAGTTAGGACATAAAACAAATTGAGAATTTCATGTTCCAGATCACTAATGAAAGAAGCATATGTGTGACACTGATTGTGTTACTCTATGTTCAGACGGTCTTCCACTGAAGCTCTCAATGCTCTATGGATCATCTCAAATCATGCTGGAGAATATCATCTTCAGGTTTGCTCATCAAGTAACAAATCAAGAGAGCCATGCTATAAAATATCAAATATCAGATGAGTTTGTTCTGTGTTATTGTTGTGTATTGAAAGAGTGCAATTGCCAATTACACAGCATGTTCTCCAGTCCAAACCAGGCTGTGCTGCATTTGATCTTTTTTCAATTATGTAGTCAACTAATTCTATTCACTCAATCTTGGCATGGCTCAAATGAAAATCAGGCATTTCAAATTCATTTTCTGCACACTTTATATTTAAGAACATTATATGCCAAATCTGCTTAAAGTATAAATATGTCTACATAAAAACAAAAGTGTTACAACCACTGATCTATATATAATGACTGGAATATGGCGGCACGGTGGCTTCACTTTCATGATGTCATGAGCAATCCAGTTTTCTATTATAGATCAGTGGTTACAACCCACTACACACACTATATACACATACACCAACACACTATATGTGTGTGAGTTTTGAAAGCATTTTAAAAAACAACCTTGAGGGGGTCAACTCCTGTCATGTCAGTGGGCTCTAGTCTGTCACTGAACAGATCATTTCAAAGCCCTGTGTATTAATAAGGAGTTGATTCCCCCAACTGCTTCTACTTGGACGTTCTCCACTAGATGTCGGAACATGGCTGCAGAGATTTGCTCTCATCAGTGCACTGATGTTGGCTGATGGAGGCTGGTTCGCTGTCATTACAATAATCCATTCCAAAGGCCTGGGCTTTGTGCAGACCAATAAAAGTTCCTCCAAGATAAGTTAAATTATTGTGCAATATTTTTATAATGTTACAACCCACTCCAACTATTATTTTAGTACGCAATTCAGGAATAACAACTTTAATCTGTAGCAAATTAATATGGGAACAGTATATGCAAAAATAGTGCAAAAAAATTGTACAGTATCTCACAGAAGTGAGTACACCCCTCACATTTTTGTAAATATTTTATTATATCTTTTCATGTGACAACACTGAAGAAATGACACTTTGCTACAATGTAAAATAGTGAGTGTACAGCTTGTGTAACAGTGTAAATTTGTTGTCCCCTCAAAATAACTTGACACACAGCCATTAATGTCTAACCGCTGGCCAAAAAAAAGTGAGTACACCCCTAAATGAAAATGTCCAAATTGGGCCCAAAGTGTCAATATTTTGTGTGGCCACCATAGGGCTGGACAATAATTCAATATCAATATGTATCGCGATATAATTTTTTTCAATAACGGTGATATGATTTTTAAACACATTTCCGATATTTCGATATACATTCCCAGTGTTTCCCATACATTGATTTATTTGTGGAGTTTGACTTCGTTGAATAAACGTGAGCATTGCACGTTTCAAAATCAAACCGCTTTGCGGGTGTTTTATATGAATGTATCGCTGAAGGGAACCGACTGTCTTCAGAATAGTTTAGATGGCATTTTTATCTGATAAAGTCAAGTCAAGTCAAGTCACCTTTATTTATATAGCGCTTTTAACAATACAGATTGTGTCAAAGCAACTGAACAGCATTAATAGGAAATATTGTCAATAATGCAAAATGACAATAGTAAACAATTTTTTCAGTTAAAGGCAGTTCATCATTGAGTTCAGTGATGTCATCATCCAGCTCAATTTAAATAATATCTTTGCAATCATGTCATCGATAACGCTGGAAATGAAGTGTCCCAACTAAGCAAGCCAGAGGCGACAGCGGCAAGAAACCAAAACTCCATCGGTGACAGAATGGAGAAAAAACCTTGGGAGAAACCAGGCTCAGTCGGGGGGCCAGTTCTCCTCTGACCAGACGAACCAGCAGTACGGAAAAATCAATTTAAGACGTAATAAAACAGACGATGAATAATATTAACAGCAATTATTGTATGATGCAATCAAACTTATAGCAAATGTGGTAGTTTCTTAAGTTGTTCCAGGGTTGGCATCATCTGAGGTCCTCTGAGGGGTTGCATCATCTGTTCTCAGGTGTTCTGGATCCAGACTGAAGCTTGTGTAAATCCTGTTACCACGGGATTTGTCACTCCTGATACGGTACTTAATAGGTAGCCAGTGCAGAGACGGTAAAATTGGCGTAATATGATCATATTTCATCATTAGCTTGTTTATTGAAGAAGCAGGACAACCACCTAGCAGTGCATTACAATAGTCCAGTCTAGAGGTCATGAATGCATGAACTAGCTTTTCTGCATCAGAAACAGGTATCATGTTTCGTAACTTGCAATGTTTCTAAGATGGAAGACTGCTGTTTTTGTAACATGGGAAATATGATTTTCGAAAGACAAGTTGCTATCTAATATAACTCCCAGATTTTTGATTGTAGAGGAAGTAACCGTGCATCCGTTTAGTTGCAAATTGTAATCCACGAGATTGTGTGTACTGTCTTTTGGTCCCATAAGTAATATCTCTGTCTTATCCGAATGTAATAGGAGAAAACTATTGGTCATCCAATCTTTTAAATTTTTAACACACTCTGTTAGCTTAGATAATTTAGAAGTTTATTCTGGTCTTGTTGAGATATATAGTTGAGTATCATCGGCATAACAGTGGAAACTAATTCCGTATTTTCTAATAATATTACCAAGGGGCAACATGTATATCGAAAATAGCAGAGGACCTAGGACAGATCCTTGTGGCACTCCATATTTTACTGGTGATTATTGGGATGACTCCCCATTTAAATGAACAATTTGGTAGCGATCGGACAGGTAGGATCTATACCATCTTAAAGCCTGCCCTTGGATAACTGTATAGTTTTGTAATCGATCTATGAGTATGCCATGATCTATAGTATCGAATGCAGCACTAAAATCAAGTAAAACTAGCAATGAGATTGAGATGCAGCCTTGGTCTGACGCAAGTAGCAAGTCATTTGTAATTTTAACAAGTGCAGTTTCTGTGCTATGGTGGGGCCTGAAACCTGACTGAAATTCTTCATAGATATTTTTTTTGCAGGAAGGAGCACAATTGAGCAGACACAACTTTTTCTAAATTTTAGACATAAAAGGAAGATTTGAGATGGGTCTGTAATTTGCCATTTCACTAGGATCTAGTTGTGGTTTCTTAATTAGAGGCTTAATAACCGCCAGCTTGAATAGTTTTGGAAAGTGACCTAAAGACAACGACAAATTAATAATATTGAGAAGTGTTTTTTTCTGCTACAGGTAACAACTCTTTTATTAATTTAGTGGGTACAGGATCTAATAGGTATGTTGTTGGTTTAGATGCAGTGATACGTTTATTTAGCTCTTCCTGTCCTATAGCTGTAAAGCACTGCTGTTTATCTTTTGGTGCGATGAATGAAGCTAAACTAGTGTTCATGAGCGGAGCTGCTTTGATTACAGCCGTTACCGGAGAAATCGCAAGTTCTACCGTTCTCACAGCGCCTCCTGCTGGCAGACCAGCAGTTTGCATTTTCAATAATAAACCAATTTCCAACAACATGCTTTTGTTGTTGCTCTATTTTTTTTCTGAAGCAACTCGGAGCGTGTTTCATACTCGTTATCCTGGTTAATGCACTTTTCAATCTATAAGAATAATCAGCCTACGCTAGCAGTCAAAGGTTTTTGAACTGCAAGATTTTTTATGTTTCTTAAATAATTATCTTCTGCTCACCAAGCCTGCATTATTTGATCCAAAAACAGCCCTTTGTGAAATATTATTACAGCTTTTAATAACTGCTTTCTATTTGAATATATTTCAATATCTAAATTATTCCTGTGATGCAAAGCAAATTTTCAGCATCTTTGACTACTCCAGTCTTCAGTGTCACATGATCCTTCAGCAATCATTTTAATATGCTGATTTGCTGATTATTTAAAACAGTTGAGTAAATTTTTTTTCAGGATTCTTTGATGAAATAGAAGGATCCAAAGATCAGCATTTATCTGAAATAAAAAGGCTTTGTAACATTATACACTATACCATTCAAAAGCTCTTTATAAAATTTATATTATAGAAATTATTCTTTTATTTAGCAAGGATGTGTTAAATTGATCAAAAGTGACATTAAGGACATTTATAATGTTACAAAAATTTCCGATGTCAGATAAATGCTGTTCTTCTGAACTTTTCTATTCATCAAAGAAACCTGAAAAAAATCTACTCCGCTGTTTTCAACATCATAATAATAAATGTTTTTTGAGCAGCAAATCAGAATATTAGAATGATTTCTGAAGGATCATGTGACTGGAGTAATGATGCTAAAGCTCTGCTTTGAAATCACAGGAATAAATTATATTTTCAAATAGAAAACCGTTATTTTAAATAGTAAAAATCTTTCATAATGTTACTGTTTTTGCTGTATTTTTGGATCAAATAAATGCAGGCTTTGTGAGCAGAAAATACTTCTAAAAACAAACACATCTACTGTTCAAATAGTTTTAAGTAAAAAAATATTAATATGAATATAATAAGGAGAGTCTGAGATTTATTTGACAGTGATTTCACATTTCTTGTTTGTATGAAGGCTAAATACCAATAAAAGGTGAACATTTATTTGCGCCATTTTTTTCCTAAAATATTATATAGTTTTATAGGAGTAGGTTTCATAGACTTGGCAAATTAATTTTTCAGAAGTTTGTAGGTACAGACATCTGTATTGGGTGTTCTTGGCCGTTTTTATGAGGCTTTTCTTGGCCGTGTTCATATCGAATTATATCGTATCGACTGAAATTAAGAAATATATCGTGATATAAATTTTGGCCATATCACCATTATTTTCCAGCACTGCCTTCACCAGAACTTCACAGGTTGCCACTGGAGTCCTCTTGACGACATCACGGAGCTGGTGGATGTTAGAGACCTTGCGCTCCTCCACCTTCCGTTTGAGGATGCCCCACAGATGCTCAGTAGGGTTTAGGTCTGGAGACATGCTTGGCCAATCCATCACCTTTACCCTCAGGTGTGTTTGGGGTTGTTATCATGTTGGAATACTGCCCTGCGGCCCAGTCTCCGCAGGGAGGGGATCATGCTCTGCTTCAGTATTTCACAGTACATGTTGGCATTCATGGTTCCCTCAATGAATTGTAGCTCCCCAGTGCCAGCATCACTCATGCAGCCCCAGACCATGACACTCCCACCACCATGCTTGACTGTAGGCAAGACACACTTGTCTTTGTACTCCTCACATGGTTGCCGCCACACACGCTTGACACCATCTGAACCAAGTAAGTTTATCTTGGTCTCATCAGACCACAGGACATGGTTCCAGTAATCCATGTCCTTAGTCTGCTTGTCTTCAGCAAACTGTTTGCGGGTTTTCTTGTGTATCATCTTTAGAAGAGGCTTCCTTCTGGGACGACAGCCATGCAGACCAATTTTATGCAGTGTGCGGCGTATGGTCTGAGCAGTGACAGGTTGACCCCCCACCCCTTCAACCTCTGCAGCAATGCTGGCAGCACTTATACATCTATTTCCCAAACACAACCTCAGGATATGACGCTGAGCACGTGCACTCAACTTCTTTGGTCGACCATGGCGAGGCCTGTTCTGAGTGGAACCTGTCCTGTTAAACCGCTGTATGGTCTTGGCCACCGTGCTGCAGCTCAGTTTCAGGGTCTTGGCAATCTTCTCATAGCCTACGCCATCTTTATGTAGAGCAACAAGTATTTTTTTCAGATCCTCAGAGAGTTCTGCCTTGTTGAACTTTCCAGTGACCAGTGTGAGATAGTGAGAGCGATAACACTAAATTTAACACACCTGCTCCCCATTCCCACCTGAGACCTTGTAACACTGAGTCACATGACACCGGGGAGAGAAAATGGCTAATTGGGCCAAATTTGGACATTTTCACTTAGGGGTGTACTCACTTTTGTTGCCAGTGGTTTAGACATTAATGGCTGTGTGTTGAGTTATTTTGAGGGGCAGCAAATTTACACTGTTATACAAGCAGTACACTCCTATTTTACATTGTAGCAAAGTGTCATTTCGTCAGTGTTGTCACATGAAAAGATATAATAAAATATTGACAAAAATGTGAGGGGTGTACTCACTTCTGTGAGATACTGTATATATACTAGTACCATTCAAAAGTTTGAGTAAGATTTAATGATTTTGAAAATCTCTTATGCTTTTGAAAGTTGCATTTATTTGATTAAAATTCAGTAAAATAGTGATGTTGTGAAATATTTTAGTGTAAAAGTTAGACTTTTCAAATTTGTAAATAAAACAGATTATTGAAGTACTTTTTACAAGACTTACACATTTTTACTTAAGAATTTCCCCATTGTAATTCATGTGTTCTTGTAATTAGTAGTGAAATGTAGCCATTCCTGAGTGAAATTTGTTTCAAAGTAATCTCTACATCATTTTTTCTCTGTACAGTTTAAAATAACTGTTTTCCATTTTTAAATATACTTTATTACTGTGATGGCGAAGCTGAATTTTCAGCAGCTATTACTCCAGATATTTAGTATCACTGACCTTAAAAAGTAGTTTATTAGCTGCTTTGCGCTCAAGAAACATTTCTTTTTATTATCAATGTTAAAAACTGTTTTTTGCTGCTTAACATTTTTGTGGAAACCATCCTACATTTTTTTTTAGGATTCTTTGTTGAATAGAAACTTCAAGTATACACCTCTGTTGAATGAAATTATTAAGTCTTTCTTTAAAAAAAAATACTAACCTTATGAACGCTAGTGGGTAAGGTTATAACAATTTGCAGTATCCTCTATACAGCATTCAATCAACAAAATGGGTTCATTAAAAAAAACATTGGGAAGCAGTGGTAGTAATATCTCAGTGGTAGTAATATCTCAATTACCTAACCCCTAGATCAGGGGTGGCGAACGTCGGTCCTGGCAAGCCGCAGCCCTGCAGAGTTTTGCTTCAACCCTAATCAAACACACCTGAACAAGCTAATCAAGGTCTGAACGGTTATTAGGAAGCTACAGGCAGGTGAGTTTTAATTAGGGTTAGAGCTGAACTCTGCAGGGCCGGAGTTCGCCACCGCTGCCCTAAACATATATTTAATTATTAAAAAAAAAAAAAAAGTTTACATCATTCTGATGGTTTCAGATGTCTACAAACTGCAGAAGAGTTCCAAGGCCATTATGTATTTAAAGTAAAATACATCAAGCTGCTTTCTTAGAAATGGTATATGTTTATAAATAAAATGTATTGGACAAAGCCATGTTACATCATTACGAGAATAAGGGAAAGACAGAGGAAGAGAGTATAATGGGCGACTCTTGTGCCTCCGTTCGTTACCCTCCTAATTACCGTGATCATCATCATGTGAACTCCATTGATCCAACCTGCAACAATCAGTTCAGTGGTTTGAGTGATTTCCAGTGATAGATCCTCCTCCTTCACAGTGCTAAAGTCACTTCTACGATTCATGTTAACCTTGGTTGCATTACCATTAACCTCAGAAGGATGAGACTGTGAATACAGGCAGTCGCACATCATCCAACCAATTCTATCTACGGCATTCCCTTTAATGCCACTAATTTCCTGGGATAAATCCTAGATACGATACCACCCGCTTCCCCCGAAAAACATCCAGCATAAACAATGCCATACCATGGCATAGCTTGAAAATATCCAACACACAGGACATTAGTACCCATGTTGTGTTCCAATGCAATTACAGGACACGATACTCTATATGTAAGTGGTTTCGCATCAAAGCCATCAGTGACATCAGAAGACACAGATTATATACGGCTAATACAAATACTCAAGAAGTGGATCCCTAGAGCTCCTTTGCTTTGATCCATTAGCTGTGCCGCATCAACTTGTGTCCACAAATTCTCTCAAGATGTCAAAGGGAAGACCAGAGGGAATATAAATATACCAAGGATGGTAGCTGCAGGACATAGTTAAGATTGGGCTTTCGGTACATTAGGATGCAGTCAGGAGACAGATGACTTCATCATCAGTAAGGATGCCAAGTTGACCTGAATCTCCAGCCTGAATCCCATCTAGAGTGATAAATTATCAAGTAATACAGTTTAAGTGCTATTGTCTCAAATGTTTAGATCTTTAGATGAGTTTTTATGATAACAGACCAATTAAACATTTGCAGTTTTCAAGAAGGATGTCATGTGTCACAAATGGTCCATGTGTAGGATCCATTTAGAGGTATAGAGTAAGACCTTTAGGTAAGACTAATGACAGGGTCAGTAATGGAAAAAAAGGAAAATCCTTTGTCCTTATACACTGATCAGCCATTAAAACCAACAGTAAGTTTTTGAATTTCATGTGTGGGAAGCAGAAAAAAATGGGCAAGTGAAAAGATCTGAGTGACTTTGACAAGGGCAAGATAGTTGGGTCAGAGCATCTCCAAAACGGCGAGTTTTGTGGGTTTTCCCGGTATGCAGTGGTTAGTGCCCACAAAAAGTAGTGCAAAGAAGGACAACCGGTGAACTAGCTTTCCACTGCCGAAAGCATCTACAATGGGCACGTGAGAGTCAGACCTGGACCATGGAGCAATGGAAGAAGGTTGTCTGGTCTGATGAATCACATTTGATTTTAGATCTGGTGGATAGGTGCGTGTGCGTCGTTTACCTGGGGAAGAGATGGCAGCAGAATGCACTAAGGGAGGTAGACAGGCAGGCGGAAGCAGTGTAATGCTCTGGGCAATGTTCTTCTAGGAAACCCTGGGTCCTGGCATTCATGTGGATGTTACTTTGACATGTACCACCTATCCAAAAATTGTTGCAGACAATTTCATGGCGATGGTGTTTTCTGATGGCAGTGGCATCTTTCAGCAGGATAATGCACCTGTCACACTGCAAAAACTGTTCAGGAATGGCTTGGGAACATGACAAGATGTTGCTTTGGCCTCCAAACTTCCCAGATCTCAATCCCTTTGACTATCTGTGGGATGTGCTGCTGAACCAACAAATCCATGGAGGTCCCACCTTGCAACTTGCAGGATTTAAAGGATCTGCTGCTAATGACTTGGTGCCACACAGGACATGTTCAGAGGTCTTGTGGAGTCCATGCCTTGACGCATCAGAGCTGTTTTGGCAGCACAAGGGGGACCGACACAATATTAGGCAATCAATAATGCCAAACTAATGTTTTCTTTTCAAGAATGTTATTCTTGTAGAAAGTTTTTTTTTTCATCATTATGATATCATCATTTTTTTACTTTATGCCCCAAAAACTATAATTTCAGATATAAAAAAATACACTCATCATAGTAGAGGTGTATTCATTGCATTTATAAAATGCATTTTAAAGTATTTTCGAAAAAACTAGAGATCTGGACAAATAAAATCTGGGTCACGTCATTGACCCCTTTTCTGCAGACATAGTTTCAGCATTTTTTAGAAAGCCGTTGCACCGCAGGCCATATGCCCAGCCTGACATCTTTTCAAAAACATGTTTACAGGACACTTATGTCCTATGGAGACAGCAAAGTGACAACAACTCCATCCCTGTGATGCTATCACCTCCTCTGCAGAGGGGCAGAAGCTCTGACTTTAGTGACATGGCAGATGTGTGATGGCTTGCTCTACCCTCAGCTGTAATAGCATTCCATCAAGAGGAGAGAGAGGATGAGTGCTGCATGTAAACATCTGCAATCAGCTCCCTGGGTTATGTCCTGGGGACATGCCAGCTGGCCTTTCAAAAAAAAAAAAATACTGACAGCAAGGTCAACTAACACCACTATTAAATATTCAACCTTGAAGTAAGCAACATCCACAGATATTGATGGAAATCTTCCTTATATAAATATAATATTTAGGGCTGCCCTCTAATAGTCGACTAATCGTTAGTCGACCAGAAGAAGCTTGGTTCGACCAAAATTTTATTAGTCGCTTAGTCGCAGAAAGAAAAAAAAATCCACAGGCGATTTCACGCAGTCCGTGATGGACAGATCGTTAACAGCTAGTCTTTGGTAGTACATCGGGCAGGACATCCAAACGCTCATCTATCATTCATCGACCTCAAATATGGCTTACCATCTAAAATATATAAGTAGCCTATTAGCAGCTTCACATGGCTCAATCTAATGTTAACCTAGAGAAATGTGCGCTGTTCAAGTGTCTGTGTGGAAGCTGAACAGTAGCTCACTGCAGGATGGAGGCGCCGGTGTGCTCACTTGATCTTAAAATACTCCGTAATTTTTGGTCATACAGATAAATGCAATACATCTTACGAATCTGTAAAGACTATACGTTTATTTGTGTTAGCACAATACTGCTCTTATGTGAAAGCAAACAGGATGCGCTTTCTGCCGTCTCGGTCTGTGAACTTGAGCGCGAAACTCAGTGTATATCTTTGCCTTACAGACATTAAAAACCATAACTATATCTATAATGCTACTTCAAATGAAACAATTCAAATGGAAGACAAATATTCTCAGATTATGTAATCCTTATGAAACATGCATACAGGCGCATCGCTACTGTGGAGATGACGAGGCGGTGTCGCCGACTTTATCTCTGAAGCTGAAAACAAAGAAAGCGCTAGTTTATCAATAAATTATTAAAATATTAATGCAGTCTCCTTACTGTTTTTCACTGACATATTCATAATCATTACTTCTGCCGGTGCGCTGTGGCAAGCTTTATGTGTGTATGTAGGCAATTAAAGGCTCATTATAATGATTTAAATAGTTTATTAATAAGCGTGCGATTAGTCGATTAATGCTTAAAATTAACGACTACTAGTCGACTAGAAAAATCCTTAGTCGAGGACAGCCACTATATATACATTAGCGCTGTCAACGATTAATCGCGATTAATCGCCTCCAAAATAAAAGTTTTGTTTACATATAATATATGTGTGTGTACTGTGCATATTTATATGTATATATAAATACACACACAAACATGTATATATTTAAGAAATATTTACAAGTTTCCATGTTTATATTTAATTCATATAATTTAAATTTAATATATATATATATATTAATATATAAACCTTACATATTTTCTTAATAGATACGCATTGTGTCTTTATATATACACATTTGTACACACATATATATTAGTAAACAATACACAATCACGATTAATCGTTTGACAGCACTAATATATATACATACACCTATATATATATAGATAATACATAGGAATGAATAAATATTGACAGCAGAATCCATGCATTTATCTACAGGCTTATGAATTTACCGATTTAATTGCCCATATTTTATTGAAGATACCTCACAATAGTAACCTATAAATAAAAATTAAATGATTCCACTCAATTAGCCCTTATCGAAGCCTCATAGCCTATAGAAAAGCGAAGATGTCTGAAATGTACATCTAATTCATGGAAATATTAATAATTAATAAAAACTTTAATAAAATAATACTAATATAAAATATACAAATAATCAATCATAAAATAAAATGTAATTTTTAATTACAATAAGTAATAAATGTAAAAATAATAACATTATTAACAAGATGCCACTCAGGGCGTAATTTTATGTTTTTATTTCAAAATAAAACTACAATTTTTAGTGCACAAATCTATTCCCACAAAATTGGAAGCGCAGGATTGTCCAAGATGTCTTGGTATGCTGAAGCTTAAAAATTTCCCTTCACTGAAGGTAAGGGGCTTAACCCAGCCCCATACAGGAAATAGGTGAACTAGGAAAAAGTGGCTAGAAAGTGATTTTCTTTCCCACACCTGGGCACTACTTTTTCAATGCATACCCTTTTGGACTTGCCCATCAGACTGCCAATCAGAGAAGCGTGATTTGTAACTCCACAGAACAGGTTTCCACTGCTCCAGAGTCCAGCAGTGTGCTTTACACAAGTCCTTCTGACGCTTGGCATTGTATTTGGTTATGCGATGCTTACACGCAGCTGCTCGGCCATGGAAACCCATTCCATACAACTCCCGCCACAAAGTTTTCGTGCTGATATTAAGGCCAGTGGAAGTTTGTAACTATTCAGCAATGAAATCAGCAACGTTGGTTACTCTTACGCACCATGCGCCTCAGCACTCGGTGACCCCGCTCTGTGACATTGCGTGGTCTTCTGCTTCATGGAGTTGCTGCTGTTCCTAACTGCTTCCACTTTCTAATAATACCTTTTACAGTTGACCATGAAATAGAAGGGATCAAATTTCACAAACTGACTTACTGCTAAGATGGCATCCTATCACAATACCATGCTTGAATTCACTGAGCTCTTCAGAACGACCAGTTTTTTTTTTCCAAAAGTTTGTAAATGCAGACTGCATGGCTAGGTACCTGATTTTATACACCTGTGGATCTGTGAAAGATCTGAATACAATCATTAAGAGGTGTGTCCCAATACTTGTATGCATATAAGAGAGAATACACTCTTAAAAATAAAAGTGCTTCAAACGGTTCTTCAAGCGATGCCATAGAAGAACCATTTTTGGTTCCACAAAGAATCATTCAGTCAAAGGTTCTTTAAAGAACCATCTCTTTCTTACCTTTTTGTAATCTGAAGAACCTTCTTTCGCCACAAAGAATCTTTTGTGAAACAGAAAGGTTCTTCAGATGTTAAAGGTTCTTTATGGAACCATTTAGACAAAAAAGGTTCTTCTATGGCATCGTGAAGCACCTTTATTTTTAGGAGTGTATGGTTCTATAGCTCTGAGAAAAACTTTTGAACTTTCTCCTTCCTAATAACACCAGCTAAAATTAAACCTGTTGTGACATTAACATTTGCTGGGCCCTTTCAGATGATCTAATTCAATCAGAGGGGAGTACATCGGTTGACACCACTGATTTCATTGTGAAGGGAAAAAACGTGACTGACAAGACTTTATGCCCTCAGTCCATGCGACCTATCGGCAGACCGTTTTCATTAGCATTTCTCATTAGAGTTCTGTTGAAAATGATCACTGTGACATGCACAGACACCACTGAAACACTGACGAAAAAGAGTTGTGTCTACATTTATTAGAGTTTTAAAAAAATCCCTGTAGTTCAGAGAAAAAAAGGGAGCGGCAGAAAATCAATTGACTGTTCTGATTAAATTAATAAAGCACAAAATACCGCCATATCATTTTGATGTTTACCAAATTAAAATGCCAATCACTTTGCAAAACTCTTGTGAGGCATCTCATCTTCTGTATAACCCGAGAGGTCTATTTGATATTGGTGGGAGTCAAACAGCTCTTTTGGTCTCAGGATCATGGTGTACGTTTACATTTTTGCAGTTTAAATCCCAAATCATTTAATTATTTCCTATTTAATTCAAATGCGCTTTTGTGCGTCTGCAGCGAATAATTAGTCAGATTCCCACAAACCAAAGCTGATTCATAAATTCAGAAACAGAAACAGCTCTGGAGGCCTAATTAATAGGGTAAATATTGATTTTTAGATTATAAAATCCAGCTTTTTTAAAGCATGTAGCAGACGTTTTTAATTAATCTTTCTGGTATAGCCTGTGGATGAAAACTATATTAAAGGAGTCATGCTGCATATTGCATTTATCTTTTATTCCAAATATCTTTAGAGTTTATACCCAAAGATAGAATTGCAAACTACCCAATACGGCTTTGCATATTACACCTATGATTATGAATAGAAATTCTGATTACTGAGAATAACATTGTGTCAATCTCCTTACACTACAATTGCAAAACACAGCAAATATGCTGCTTACACCCCTGCATGATCCTGAGTGAGAATGTCTAATTTTGCAAAGAGCCTAGAGCTAACATCAGCAATATCATTCATAACATCCCTTCCGATTTCTATTGTAAGTTTTGTGCACTTTCCTAAATATGGAACAAATCTGTGTAGGAATCAAGACAGACAAAAGCCTGTCTTGTCTGAGTGGTTCATGTAGCCATGGAGGGTGATGTAAAGGAAAGAGCTCAGGCCATGTGTGACCGCTGCTCTGTGTGGCCCTCGTGACCACACTCTTCCACACACTGATATTTCCTTACAGTCAAAGGAAGAAGCTTCCGGTCTGCTTCAGTACATTGGTAATACCTACAACACACAAAGGAACACTAAAAATACCAGTAAGTGTTTCCTGACACGTCTTAAACACTCCTGTTTTCTCAGTAGCCAGTTTACCAAAGGTAGTGGGGAATGTTACATAAAGATAATGTAGGTTCAGAATCAGAATGCCTGGACACTGCATGATCACATGACCACACTTTTCATGCCTATGTAAATTCTCAACATGCAGTGGACTTGTGTACTTCTGTGCCATCTAGCGGCTAGGACCTGCCAACAATCCAATATTCTGTAGAAGGCTATATCTTTCTTTGGGATGAACAGTACCTAACAGTCTGTATTTTTTTTTTTTTATCTGTATTGGGCTGATACTGGATATTTAATTGCGCTCATTTCCTGTATTTCCTTATACAAGACTCAACTAAAGTTAAAATGAAAAAAAAAAAAATTCAATGTAATCCTTAGCAAATTTAAAAATGAATAATTCACGTTTACACTGAAAAGTGGAGTAAAAATATTTTCACTCAAACTGCTAGAAATAGATTTGCTAGAAGTTTCACAATTAAAAAGAACATTAATTAAACATGACATTTTGATAGAAACACTAAAATAGTATTTTCTATTCCAGTATATATTTTTTCCACACGATTTAGTTACATTTCTAGTATTTTATTTCATTTATTTTTTCTGATCGGAATTGAATTTCAACATGCATCCCTAATCCATAATTTAAATTACAATGACATAAATATACTTATGTGTGTGTTTAGGGTCAGGATGAACTTCAGAGCTCTTTTACTGAATAAACACAGTTCTTTTAGAAATTAACAGCATTTCCGTAAGCCAAATAAAGAGCAGATAACAATTTTACAGTGTTTGCATCATGCATCGAACTTTATTGAACTTTTTTCTTTTGAGATTGAAGCATTAAATAATACCATAATAAATAAAAGAGCTATGTACATTGCCCAAAGGGGGAAAAAAGCAAACCAAACCAAATGTTAAGAACACACTTGCTAAGACCTGATTTAATGTAACAAATGCTTCCCTTTTGTTCTCGGCATGATCTCCTGAAAATATTTCATGCAACTAAGAAATTCCTATGACTGAAAAGTACGCCAGGTTAAAAAAACCAAACTTTTTTTCTTAATATTGGCATCAAGACGATCACTAAACAATATAACACCTTTCTTTGTACAACGTTGCACCAAATGTATACAAAACAGGTCCTAATCTTGAAACAGAGGTCAACAACATAGGCAACTGCACACATAACAGAACTTGTGGTTTATGAAATAGGAAAAGTTGGAACTGATCTGACAAATCTCAACAGCACAGCCAAAATTGTGACTACACATCTTTTCCATGATGCAACACATATTAGAAGCACAACTACACTTTTTAAGTAGGAGCTTTGATTGTTTTGACTGCAAGTCAGAGACTCGCTTACAAAAATACTTGTTTTTTTTAAATGTAAACTTTTCTCCAAAGGCACTGCTACCTAATGAGCCCAACAGTGCGGTAATTCAGAATCGTGGCTTCCCCTGAACTGGGATGTCCCATTCCTTCAGGCCCGTCACTTCCACAACAATCATGCTACACTTGTACGCCACAGTATTATTCCCTACTACAATATACAATCAAATCCACTTTCTTCCATCCTCTTATCTCTCACTGCCTTAGAGATCGATTTTATACATGTGATCAAATGTGCAAAATGCGGCACAAAAACATGATGGAAAGTAAAAGAAACACTTTCTTGGTACAGAAAATACTTTTAAAAAAATAACCCTAATATATTTATTTTGCACATGCCCATGTTCGACTATAAACAATACTGACATTTGTGCTGCAATGATCTAAAGCAATTACACCAAATTACTCTTGCTAAGTAAGAAATAAATACCCTGTGCCTGAAATTATATTCCTAACTATATCCAAACAAGGCCATTATTTTACCCTCTAAACCTAACAGAGCAAAAAACGGTAAGTTTGCTACAATATTCATGAGTGATGCATATTTATGAATGACTGCAAGGCACACATGCTAACATCTATAGCATGCTGCAGATCAGGGGGCTCATCCAGTCCCTGCTACACACTAACAAAATAAAAGGACCAAAATGATGAAAGGCAAGATTTGCTTGACAAGAACAGGCCATAATATGAATACTCCAGCATCTATTACAAAGAAATATCTTTTTGATCTCATTTACTCAATCTAATTGCTTCACTGTAGAACACTGGCAATTTTGTGCAAGAAAGGACCATGAACTACTTTAAAAAGTTGAAAAAGGACAAAAAAAAAATCCATGGAAACATAAAAACGGAGGTTTCTGTGTTTAAAAAACGCGCCATCTTAAAGAAAAGAAAAGAAGCCGCTGTAAGAGCAGTGATCCCTTTATGATTAAAAAAAAAAACTGTAAAACTTTTGCTTGCATTTCAAAATATTATGTAGCTTTTTTTCCAAGGACAAAAGTGCCTTAACTTTTCACATTTAACTGTAAAAGGTTACAAAAATATTCTAAAATACTCTAATATGTGCACTTGCTAAATGTACAATACTTTTTTGAAATGTCTTGTGATATTTTAGTTTGGTGGTTCTTTAGGTAAAACATACAACTATACAACTTAAAATTGAGGGACAAAGGTCTCTTGCTGGGATTATCACATCCATCCACATTATGAGAATAATACTAATGAGGTGACGAGTTTGTTTTTAAACACTGTTGAGCATATCAAAAAAAGAAAATTATGCAGGCTTCTTTGCGTAGGTAACCATCAAAATGTCTCTCAAACTGTCCATGAGATCCATACAAATAACAGTAACACATTTAATGGGATACTGGGAAATGGACTGAGGAAATATAACCTGTGTGCAAGGAATGTATATTCACTTTTCAATGCCCACAAGCTCCACAAAGGCCTAAAGGCTCTTTCACATGACTCAACATTACCCTCAGGACAGAGTAAACTGTAACGCAACACCAAAATTAAGTTTGCTGCACCATTTATCACTGATCTATTCAAAGTGCCAGTGACAAAGTCAGCAATGCTTTTCATGTTTTTTCCAAGACTTATTGATCATCTTTACTTACAGTGTGTTTTTGGCCAATTACCTGAGCTGTAAGATCAAGGCAATGCCGATTGGTTGACTGCATTAAACCCTTCTCTAGTGATTATAATGAGCTCTGAGGAAAAAAAATGTAATAACCATGTCCATATTATGATTTTAAGTGCCCTCAAAATATAAATTCAGAAGAAAAAAAAACAGGCACTGCTAAAACATTCACTATAATATTTGCGAATCACAAATACTTTTGTATGTATGTGACACGTGGAAGAAAAAAATAGATATCATGGCCACAAAGTAAGAAAATCGTTCCCATAACTTATTAATTTGTGGCCATGTTGTACTCATTCGTTCCCTCATTTTATTTAAATCACGGCCATGGTGTACTAATTCACCCACTTTGTATTAAATTATTCGCTCATTTTAATTTAGCTAAATCATGGCCATGTATTAATTCGTTCACTTGTTTTAGATCAATCGTGGCTAACTAATTAGTTTCCTCATTTTAATTTAGTTCAATCGTGGCCACAATCGAAAAAGGGAACAAATTAGTAGAACATGGCCACAATTTAACTAAAATGAGGGAACAAATTAAGTTGTGGAAACAACTTCTTAATTTTTTTCTACTGATGTCATGTGTGGGTGCCGTACTTTTAGCTGTCAATGGAGAAAGATGCTTTTTTGGAAGCAGATGATTCAATCACGGTATCTACCAACTGGACCATGTTAACTAGCCAAACATCTGGACGCCGGTCATGTGAAAGGGCCTTTATAAACAGCATCACGTGAAAGAGCCATTAAGAACCAAGCAGCAGGAACTCCTATTGCCCTGTTTCTTGTGCTGTGAAAATCTTGTCAGCACCTCAGTGAAGTTGGCGAACAGCGTATCACTCATGTACCAGCTTGTCTGGTTTGGAATATCCAAATAGTTTAAAGTCGGCTTCATACAGCCTGTACAGCTCTTTTCTGGACTCCAACGGTAAGTTGGCGAACCAGTCCTGCTCCCAACTGCTGACGGTTTGGTTGTGATGACTTTCCGGGAACTCGACGACATTGTCTACGCGGAGAATCCGCAACAAATGCTCAGCGTCCTCATCCAAGGTCTCCAGCTTCCCCACAAAATCATAATTTATCTGGCAGGGATGGCACAGACGGTACATTTGTCTCCAGTGCTCGTTGAAAGGCATCTCTTTCTCAGTGTTAGGATCCAATAAATACTGAACGAAATTGGAGAAAGACGGTCGAATCCCAGCAGCGAAAGCGTCCACGACCGATGCCGGTGGATCCGTGTAATTGCTGTATTTTCTCAACATGACGACTGCGAATCTTTTGTAGAAGTCCTCGTTCTCTTGTTCGAATTTGTTGCGAAAGGCAGAGATCAGTCGCACGAAAGGATCCCTGACGAACAAAAACTTGGTGTATTTCTTAAGCTTGATTTTCATGAGGTGCCGTGAGAACTTTCCATAGCGCTTCCAGAACTTGTTGAAGGTGAAGTGCAGGCTACTGTTATGGATGAGCTCCTGAGGAATATCCAGAGGGTCTTGATAGGGCACACCGTCCAATAACAGGCTCTCGCTCAGCACGATCATGATGCGCTTCCAGTTTGTGCAGGCCACCTTGGGAACGTAACAGTAAATAATCCCATGCCTGTCATCCACGATGAGGTGATCCAATTCTTTATTGGGTATGTCATCAAAAGTCCTGTTCTTTCCGGGGAAGTCAAAGTAACTTTTGTTACCGCACACATCTTGGATCAGCTGCTTTCTACTCTCCTGCCTTTGTTTTTTCTCAGGGCCAATTGGAGTCAGATGGATCTTCCACTCTCGTCTCGGGACAAATTTCTCCTCCGATTTCTCAGAAGACTGATTGTGAGGGTCTCCAGGGGGCGGTTCTCCTCTCACCTGTTCCGTGGGGTCCGCGGTTCCTTCTAAAAACTGGTTGACAAAAGCATCAATGTCCGTCAAAAACGAGCCCTCTTTGTCTTCCTCTACTTTCTTTTCTGGGTCACGACGGCTCTGTGGAGAGAGGCGTGATGGTTGGGGCCCAGAGATAGTTGTGTGCAGGTAAAAATTTGAGGCCCCCACATCATCCCAGTATATGATTATAAGAAGGATCATGAAGATAGCGCCCACTATCATAAAAATGCGGAACAGTCTCGACTTTCCCATTTTGGTCGATTTTGACTGAGAAAGTGCCATTCTCACCTCAAATCCATTACACAATCGACAGCCCAGACTGCATTCATCATAGTCTGAAGTAAAGGAAAACAAATCAGAAAAGGGAAGTCAAGAGTATGTCAGTGTTTTGTAATATTGTGGTTCTCTTTATGCAATAAAAAGTAACATTTCGTATTCTCTTTATATGACAGAGCATCTATATTTCTGTTTAATTGGTTAAACGTAATTGAGCAGTTAAATGCTGTTGTATAATGAGAGCAAATCGACATATTTCATGGCTCACTATGACAACGGTGCTATTTTAATGTCATCATGATACACTGTAGAGACGTGTTAGCTAGCTAACTGCTGGAATACACTACACAACTTTTGCCCTCATTTACAGTCTGAAGTCAACTCTAGTTGCTTCAAGTCAGAGTCAGTCAGCAGATTTTGAGCAGTCAAGAGCTGACAGGCTTCACAGAAAACTGCTTACTCTATGATGGGCACAGACTCAAATTTGTCAGTTTCGGGCTTTGATTCTATCCAGTCGTTGGAGATCTAACATGTCTGATATTTTTGAGCACGTATTGTTTTCATTTGTTGTGCATTTTCTAGCAATGAGGTACATGTTTCTGTGTGAGTTTGCTGTGTTCATAACAACTTCTGGTAGTGTGTGATTCTCAGTTGTTAAGTGAAGCCCAGACCAGTTTTTCCTCTTTAACCATTTATAGCCTTGGCAAGTGTACGATGCCAAGTGTTTTGAAATCTGTTCAGATTTTTAAAAATGTGTACGCAGAGCTGGGTAACCTCAGATTACAAAAATTAAGTACTAGTAATTAGATTAGGCCTATATTACATTTTAAATTACTCGTAATCAGACTACAGTTACTTTTTATTGATTACATGATCACATATTATTCACACAATAGCAATAAATGATTCATAATTTATTGATACTTCCTAATCTTTTTTCATCGTTCATCCCTTTTGGGAAAACTTGACATAATGTAACGTTTAATTAGGGCTGAGTATCGAGTTCGATACTTTTTAGGCACTGACCGAAATGCCTCGATACCATCGAGTATCGAAAAACGTCTCGTCGTTCGGTACCAAATTTCGATACCTAAGGGGTTAATCTCATCAGCGTCAGTGAGCCAATAAATCTGCAGCACTAGCCGGTGTGTTCGACTAGAAGAGGTGCGGCGCAGATCGATCAGTGATTGACATCCACGAGAGCGTTTCGAAAGCACACAGAGCAGTCTGCTCTCTTTAGCTCTTGTGGTACTGTAATACACCGATCGGTCTGCACAGTCAAGTCGAACACACCTACTCAAGTCGTCAAGCTCGATAAGTCAAACATCAAGTCAAGTCGAACACACCTACAGGTGCATCTCAATAAATTAGAATGTTGTGGAAAAGTTTTTTTTTTTTTTCAGTAATTCAACTCAAATTGTGAACTCGTGTATTAAATAAAGTCAATGCACACAGACTGAAGTAGTTTTAAGTCTTTGGTTCCTTTTAATTGTGATGATTTTGGCTCAAATTTAAAAAAAAAAAAAACAATTCACTATCTCAACAAATTAGAATATGGTGACATGCCAATCAGCTAATCAACTCAAAACACCTGCAAAGGTTTCCTGAGCCTTCAAAATGGTCTCTCAGTTTGGTTCACTAGGCTACACAATCATGGGGAAGACTGCTCTCAGTTTGGTTCACTAGGCTACACAATCATGGGGAAGACTGCTGATCTGACAGTTGGCCAGAAGACAATCATTGACACCCTTCACAAGGAGGTAAGCCACAAACATTCATTGCCAAAGAAGCTGGCTGTTCACAGAGTGTTGTATCCAAGCATGTTAACAGAAAGTTAAAAAGTGTGGAAGAAAAAGATGCACAACCAACCAAGAGAACCGCAGCCTTATTAGGATTGTCAAGCAAAATCGATTCAAAAATTTGAGTGAACTTCACAAGGAATGGACTGAGGCTGGGGTTAAGGCATCAAGAGCCATCACACACAGACGTGTCAAGGAATTTGGCTACAGTTGTCCTATTCCTCTTGTTAAGCCACTCCTGAACCACAGACAACGTCCGAGGCGTCTTACCTGGGCTAAGGAGAAAAAAGAACTGGAATATTGCCCAGTGGTCCAAAGTCCTCTTTTAGATGAGAGCTAGTTTTGTATTTCATTTGGAAACCAAATGTCCTAGAGTCTGGAGGAAGGGTTGGAGAAGCTCATAGCCCAAGTTGCTTAAGTCCAGTGTTAAGTTTCCACCGTCTGTGATGATTTGGTGTGCAATGTCATCTGCTAGTGTTGGTCCATTGTGTTTTTTTGAAAAACAACATCACTGCACCCGTTTACCAAGAAATGTTGGAGCACTTCATGCTTCCTTCTGCTGACCAGGTTTTTTGAAGATGCTGATTTCATTTTCCAGCAGGATTTGGCCCCTACCCACACTGCCAAAAGCACCAAAAGCTTGTTCAATAACCATGGTGTTGTTGTGCTTTACTGGCCAGCAAACTCACCAGACCTGAACCCCAGAGTATCTATGAGAATCTATGGGGTATTGTCAAGAAGAAAATAAGAAACAAGAGACCAAAAAAAAGCAGATGAGCTGAAGGCCACTGTCAAGAAACCTGGGCTTCCATACCACCTCAGCAGTGCCTCAAACTGATCACCTCCATGCCACGCCTTTTGAGGCAGTAATTAAAGCAAAAGGACCCTTACCAAGTATTGAGTACATGTAAAGTAAATTAACATACTTTCCAGAAGGCCAACAATTCACTAAAATGTTTTTTATTGGTCTTATGAAATATTCCAATTTGTTGAGATGTGAATTGGTGTTTTGTTTAAATGTGGCCAGAAATCATCACATTAAAAGAACCAAATACTTAACTACTCAGGTCTGTGGGCATTTAATTTATTTATAACAGATTTCAACATTGAGTTGAATACTGAAATAATGATCTTTTCCAGCATTCTAATTTATTGAGATGCCCTGTACTAGTTTTACACGGTTTACACGCAGAGATGTGCTCACACGTTAGGTTGTAGTTGAATGCTCCCAGCCCCCTTCATGTACGGCTACATTTTACACGGTGGCTTTATGTCTTAAACTGAAAACTATCCTCGGCCATACTGGCATTACCTGCGTTTCAAGCCGACTTCCCTATCTCCGACACACGGTTCTTCAGGTCATTCTTTCCATGGAGAATATGCGGGAGCGGGCGTGGAGTTCCGACTAGATATGTTCGTTCATACGACACACCGAAGCGCGTGTTATGTGACCATTTGTGCAAACTGTAGCATCATGCTACATATGACAATAAATAAGATTTATATCCCGCTTTTACTCAAAACTCACTTAAACCACCACCGAGTGTTTGTAATAACTTCCGATTGCCGTCTAATGTGTGTTTGGCCATGTAATGTTGCTGAAATTAAAAATGTTATTACCTCCGAGTCAGAGCAGTGATCATGGAAGAGAGAACACAAGCAGACAGCGCTGTAACTGCTAACGCTCATCAGTAATCAGTGGAAATAATATTTTTAATAAATAAAATAAATAAAATAAATATTTAAAACGAACACGCACTAGTGTAAACTTAGTCTAACAGATGTGTAAACTGAAAACTATTTGAACTTTATATGAAACTTTTGCACTGATTTAATTGTGTTGGTGACATGTGTTTCCTTTGTGCCGTGGCTCATTAGATGAAGTCTTTGAGTTTGGTTTAAAATAAACATCAACAAGCTGAAAAATAAAACCAATTTTTTTTTTTTAGATAATGTGATTTTGTTCAAATTGATTTCATAAAATTGTTATCGAAAAAAGTATCGTTCAGGAACCGGTATCGAAGTCAAGGTATCGGTATTGTTATCGAAAATTTTTGAAAGATATCCAGCCCTACGTTTAATGTAGTTTTTGTTAATAGCAACGAATTGAATGTTTTCTTTCTCTTCGCCTTTTGTATATCAGTGGAACAAGATTATCCTATTGAAATCAAAGTAATAATTGAGCCAGGTCTAAAGTAATCTAAAAGTAATCAAAAAGTAGTCCAATTATATTACCAAAAAAGTATAATGTAAACGATGACATTTTTGTCATGTAATTTGGAATCAGTAGCAGACTACAGTGTGTCAGTAATCTGCCCACCTGGTGTACGTATTCAGCCTTGACATTAGAAAAATAACATTTTACGCAATAAATAATATAGGCCTAATTGACTTTGCATTGCAGTGTAATATACAGTGTTTGCTTCACATGTCATATATTTTCTATTATCACAAAATAAGGTTTTTTTTTGACCATAATAACCCACTGACTGTACATTATCCCTTACATAACGCAAAGGGTGTTTTAGTTCAAACAGATTTATTTAGTAAGTAATGCAATGTAACCCCTGACAAGGGTTATTTTGCCACAGGGGATCTCCTAAAGGCGTTTACAGGCTACTTACCAAATAATACACAGACATTAAATATTGATATGATTATTAATATTATAGCCTACTTGTAGGAAGCGCAGAGACAGAATTTGAACACCGCTACAAAGTAAACACAGTAATTTTCCACATATATCCGTGTATTGCTTTAACAGAGATGTTACATTCGGCTGGAAAATTTGGCGTGTTTCTAACCAAGCGGCTGATAACGCACAGCTATTGGCTGGCTCGTTTCGTTAATGTAGGCTATTATAACATTACACAGCACAACACTCTGATGTTGGCTACAAACAAACACAATATGCGTGCGTAGTAGCGTAGCGTAATAACGACTCAGACACTGACACGGACGTGTACGAGCCGACAGCAGGTGTGGAGTTTTCCATTTATGATTATTTATATATTTAATTTCGGGTCAAATATTATTCCGAAACCTCAAAATGCACTGAACAGCCACACATTTGCCATGCTCTCGTGTTCGTTTCAAAGTCAAAAGCGACCCCTCGCATTCAGCTGGACACAATGCAGCTCTTTGACACCATCTCTGACTGACTGTGGGAGGACGCTGCAAACACTCGATCTCCTCCGCGAAAACTCCTCCTAAGCCATTCGTCTATAACCTAACATACTTTCCACTATACTGCAGATTTCGCTTCAATCGGGTGATGGCGTGTCGATTGTTTTTCCATTGACAAAATGAAGATATGAAGTCAAATCTAGAGCAAGTGCAAAGACGTGCCTAACCACTTTTTGTTCCATGGGAAGTCATGAAGCTACTCAACATGCCTGGGATTGCGTCTGTGATTCGCGCACACGGAGTTAAAACAAAGCTATGTTTAGTATGATATGAGCGAAATGACTGTGTACCGTGTCTAAACATGGCTGTAACGCTCACGGTCTCACCTCATCGCAGGAGAGGAGATTTCTCGGCAGGCAGACGGCGTCAGCTGAGGAGGGATGTGCGCGCGGGGTGTTGACACAGCAGCGCTTTAGTGTCGCGAGATTTCCAAGCGTGCGCAAGCCTCTGCTGCTGAACCGTACTGACACGAGGAGTTTAGTCAGCACACACTCTCGCTTTATTTTTACAAGCCTTTATGGAGAGCATGCTCTACCAGACCTCCAATAAGCTTAATAAAATGTACATTTTAAAGAGGAAAAAGACTACATACTGAAAGGTGTCACAATATAACGACAGTCACTTAGAAAAATGCCATAATAGTTTGTCAAAATGCAACAGTTGGAATCGCTACCACAATAAAACTTCATCCAGAATCATCAAAAGAAAATTCAAACATGTTCTGTTATTATTAACATATGCAACAATATGTTAATTATAACATATAAAATAGAGCTAATGAACCACTTTCTAGTTATGCCTAGCTCTGAAATATTTTATGAGGTAGAAATATACATTTGTGGGGGCGGTGGAAGACTCAAAGTAGGCTAGACATGTATCTTTACACATAAACATGAATATATGAAAACGTTGCAATCAGATTTCTTCACTCAAATTGTTCTATTACGCTCTTCAATTAGTTGGGGATTAAATGTACTTATATTATAAATAAAAGAATTATAAACAACCTGCTCAAAAGAATAAAATGCTAAATATATTTAAATGCAATTGGCATGTTAGTGATCAATAAGGAATCCATTAAAGAGGTAAAGTACAAAACTTTAAAGACAACCTGAATATCACATAACACTACATGTATCATCCATCTAGATTTACTTTGGAATAATATCAGGGATTTTGGGAAATGCCAGTCTAAAACACACTGATCTTTATCAGCCAAAGATAGCACTAGACAGCACATCACAAAAGTTTTGCAACTATATGCATCATGTTTTTTGCTTCAAGCTCAACAAGAGAGAAAATCAACAACGCTTGAATTTCAGTTAAACTTTATTCCCTTGTTGTGCATTTAATATCAGGTAATCTGAATGGAGGAGGATACAGACCACTGTAGTGCCATTTTCGCACACTAGAGTACAAGTTCGCCTTTTGGAAAATCTTAGGAAACAAAATGTTTTCCTTCTGTGAGATGATGTAAAAACAGTTTTTGGCATATTGAGCCATGGTAACACCCTTATGATGAGGTAGATCAACCAAAGGCAAGAACAAGAACGCGTTACGATCAGATCCACCAAGAGCAGGCCTGAATGACGTTGGCAGGGCGGCTTCTCCCAGAGCTGGATGATTTTGTTAAAAAGCAGCAGTCAACAGTGGCACAAAATTCTCCTTCTGCAGCGACCAGTATTAAAAGGCACTTGGACTGATGATAACAAGGAAAACTCTGATAGGGGATCCCTCAATTTTTTTCCAATGCTAGTCCACACTCCTCCACTAAAAAACGGATACTGAAAACAACGAAAGAAAATAATTATGACTGTGCCAAGGTATTTCAAATAGCATATCAGAGTCATATTGCTGCACAGACAGTACCTGCTGTTGGAATTACAGATCTCCGATGGGAATAATTTCTTCATTGATGAAAAACTCAATGGTCTCTTCCTCCCAGTCATCGACATTGCTGTCCAGCTCATCAGTGTTCACACCTAGAAAAGGTCAGAAAATTCAGTTCTATTTCCATTTTTATTTAGTTTAAAATTAAAATATTGCCACAAGTGGAACATTTAAAAATGTTAAGTCAATTTCAAAACTGCTGCAACTGAATTTCACACGTTTTTTTTTTTTTTTTCTGCAGTACACAAATATATAATATCAAATTATATTAAAATATATAATTGTTTATTCACATTTCTACCTTACAAAATATTTTTAAGCTTGGCATAAGACTATTCATTTATAGAAATCATCTCAAGGCCCCCTCAGAAGTTTTGCTAAAACCCTCCGGTTATTTATAGTATTCAGTATTTGGAGTATAAAAGTTATTTATTTGAATGGCAATGTGATTGCATAACTTAAAGATTAAACATCGCAGTTGTTTCAAAAAATTGTGGTTGGATCAATAAATGCAACAGGTGTATTCTAGAGAAAGGCACTGAAACTGTGCTTGCTAAGCAGCCTAAGAGATGTCACTGATGGTCAATAAAACTCCATGTTAAACAGAGCTGCCCTCTCTGCATTAGTTACCTCCTCTGAGTTCAAGGCGGAGAGGTCTCTGCTCGTTGTACATGTCTACGGCTCTCTCACGGTACTTGCGATACTCCTCCATCATGGAACGTCTCTTGTCCACCAGTTCCTGTGAAGCACAAGGCACTCATTTGAATTGACCTTTGTACTGACCTTTGATCCACATATGAATACTGTGTGCATCCTAGGGGGGGAAAAAAAACAACAACAACAGATCAATTTCATACCTTTGATGCCTTGGACTGACTGAGACGATCTTTCTGCTCGAAGATCTTGGAGTATTTCTTCAAGTCCTTCTTAATGAGCTGTGGGTTTCAAAATGTAAAGTGGGATTAGAGTTGACTCTGCTTGACAGAGAAATGAGAGTGACCCTGCATCTGACCCCTTCTCACCTTTATTTGCTCTTGAGTCAGGAGAGAGGGAGGACGGGGCCTCCACAGCAGCTGGCAGAAACGCTCTTTGTTGATCTTCTGCAGCAGACGGCCCTGGAAAGTCCACAGCCAAAAGGCGTTGTCCACCTTAAAAAATTTTTTTTTAAATGATCAGTTTATACAAAGGCATCTGATATGCATTTTCAATCCACAAAGGAATAATAATAAATACCTCCCTGTATCATATTTTATGACTGAAATCCAATCTTATTTCTTACTCATTTTGGGGTGCCAATTACAAAAATAGTGTCTATTTTACTATAGCACCTCACGTGTTTTCACAAAATGTGTGTTTCACAGCATTTTTGCTTTTTATTATAATTTGTAAGGTGTAGTCATCTTGTAATCTCTCTTAATCAGTAAGAAAAAACATGATTCCCATCTTCCTCTGAGCCAGTTTACAACTATCTGTTCAATTCTGAGCTGATTTTCACATGCATGAATTCTAAAGACCTTACTTTATGCCTAATAAAATCCAGGTTAAACAGAATTTGACAGAAGAAAAAGCAAACATGACCCAGATGTTTTCTGCTACACCTGTGGGTGTTTTACCATTTTACCACATTGGAAAATTAGATTGGGATGGAAAAAAGATTATTTATTTATGAACTTGTTTATGTAAGTGTTTTTCACATTAAATTAAGTGTTTTAGCACATTTCAAGTGTCATTCAAGTGTCAATTAGTCATTAAAACTGAAACGTCTGAAAAATCTCTGAAAAAGTATTATTGATTAATGTGTTTATTGATATTTTTAACTCAACATCAAAAGTATTCATTTCTTTTCATAAAAGATTTCTTACTGACCTCAAACTTTTGAACGCTAGTGTAATTTAATAATAAATATAATATTTGCAATTGAATCAGATAAATCACCTTGTGGCTCCACCAGGAGACAGATGTCACAACATATCGTCCGGTGGGGTCCCATTCTACGTCTGAGGCCATGTAATGCTCTGCGATGTTCATCATGGTGCAGTCTGACGTGTCCACAAAAGCAAGAGCTCCATTCATGCTACAGGATGAAGCAGAGAAAATTATACAAATGAACCACTCTAAAAGAAAGTACAAACTAACTCAACACATTTAAAGAGTACAGACCTCCTCAACCCAGCCAAGACCAAAAACTGCCCCTGTGGACTCCAGAAGATGCTGTTTGCCTGTTGCTTGTCAAACATTTCTGAAACAACACATTTTTTAGTTCATTTTTAGATCATGTACATGTATAAAAAAAATGTCAAGAGTAATACATTCACAATGTGAACACTCACTTATTAAATCTATTTTGCCATTGTTTTTCACATGGTAGAATGACACATTGATTCTGGGAGCTTCACCATGTAGCACAGCAAATTTGCTGCCATTTGGTTCCCAAGCAAAGGCAATGATGCTCTCTGTAAGACAGGAAGAGATATTAAAGATGGTAAGAAACAAGAAATAGCAATATAATGTCTCAAGATCCATCTCTATTTACCTTTCATCTCCACCACATCTACAGGTACCTGCTTCTCTCTCATTCTGAAGATCTCAAAGTTGGTGACAACACCCTAAGGTAAAAAGAAGTTGAGCAAATCCGTGAAAAGGAAACATTAAAATTTAGCGTCGAAACATTAAAATTTAGCGTCAAAGCACAATTTCAAAGCAGCTGTTATACCTGTGTTCCTTTGGGTGTCCTGTCCACCTTCACACAGAGATAGTCTCCGTTTTTCTGCCAGTGAAGTTTGCAGTCCACAACATTAAACAGGTTGCGGACTCTGATCTCGTTCCTGGATGGAAGCTGCATGAGTGTTACTCTTGCTGGGATGTCCTTATCCTCTGGAACCCAGAACGCAATGATATTATCACCAGGTGACCAGGAGAAATCCCTGTGGACATAAAATTCATTCTACATTAAAACATAACTTTAAAAAATAAGAATAATTGGAATAAGTACTTTAAAAGCAAAAGAAATTAATACATTTATTCAGCAAGGATGCATTAAATTAGTCAAAAGTGACCGTATAGGCTTTTATGATGTTACAAAAGACTTCTATTTTACATAAATGCTGTTCTTTTGAACTTTCTGTTCATCAAAGAATCCCGAAACAAATGTATCATGGTTACTACAAAAATATTACAATGACAGTAACATGTTTCTTGAGCAGCAAATCAGCATGTTAGAATGTTTTCTGAATGATCATGGGACATTAAAATTGTAATAGTTTCACGATATTCCTGTTTTTTTTCTGTTTATGACCAAATTAATGTAACCTTGGCAAGCATAAGAGACTTCTTTTAAACCATCCCAAGATTTTGAACAGTAGTGTATTTATGCGTTTTCAATCGTTTTATTTTACTCACTTAATTCCATTAATCTTCAAACTCTTCTTGTCCAAAAGACCCATTGACTAGAAAAGAATCAAATTTGATTTGTTAAACAACTGAACTCTAAGGATTCTCAAACCTTGTACCTCTGACACAGGACACTTACCGGTGTTTCATAGATGCTCAGCGTGTCCAGCGTCATTCGGGCAAAGAATTTCCCATCTGGACTCCACCTGAACAGAACAAGTTTACATTGTTATATTAAATATTATATTATATATTATAGTTTGACTATAACGGAATGGTAAACTGCCATGAAAATCAGCCCCACTCTACTTGAAATGGCCAGTGGCAGAGCTTTCCAGTGGAAGCATCTTTTCTTGGTCCTAGAGAACATCCCAGATGATGATGCTGTGGGTCGTCTTTAGTGTATAAGAGGCTGAATGGACAACATCTGCAAAAACCAAATATTAACAATGTGTAAACAGCACGAGAAGAAAAAATAACATCTAACTACCCTTGCAATACACAATGATATACCTGAAAAATATTGTCCTAGTTAAAAGATTCTTTGAAAATATGAAGTAGTGAATGATGATCATCTCCTATTGTTTGGTTATTTTGATATTGTCATCATCGACTAACAACCAAGGTTATTAGGGTTATTAACTACAACCATAAAAAAAAACATTGAAATAAACATTACAAATAAAAAAAAAAAAAATTGATTTTAACATATATATACACAACGTGTATATATATATATAATATATATATATATATAGATTATTATAATAATATATATATATATATATAAATATATATATATCATATTTAAAAAACTATTTGAGTCCACTGCCAAGGCACATCGCATTTTCGGAGTTTACGTGAGTACTAAACGAACAAAAACTAAATAAAATGAAAGTAAAAAACTACTAACAACTATACATTTAATAAAAATTACAAAAACAACAAAATTACTCAAACTTTAAAATTAAAACAGAAAATATAATGTCCTCATTGTTTATATATGTTTTTAGTGAACTTATAGATATATATAATAATATATATATTATAAGTAATATTATATATATCTATATATGTATGGGTGTGTGTGTGTGTGTGTGTGTGTGTGTTAGGGCTGCACCATGCACAATTAATCAAATTTCTAATCGAGATTACAATTAAGGATGCCACAATTACGTAATCGTTCAAAACGGCAATTAATCGTTCAAAGTCCACTTATATTATTCTGCACGCTTAAGATATGTTTTTTTCTTTCTACATGTTATCTTAAGGGTTTTTCCCGTTATTGTAATTTTAGTTTTAGTATAACATCATATTTTTACTTTTTTTTATAATTTAAAGAAGAAACCACTCCGATGTATATCCGATCAATCCCTGGAGAACTTTCAGAAGGCAGCAAAAATAGCTAGAGCTAAATACTTTTCTGATATTATCAATAAACATTCTCATACCCCTAAAATCTTATTTAGCACTATAAATTAAATAATTAATCCTCGTATCTTGTATGAAGTTGAACAATCACCAGATATGTGTGAGAGATTTTTTATTGAAAAGATTGCTGGCATTCAATCTTCATTTGTTCCTCTTTGTTCTAGCTCTTTGGTCGACTGTTCAGTTTCTTCAGCTACCTTGTGCAGCTTTCAGCCGGTGTCTCTCTCTGAGTTAAGGGAATTAGTGATGCAGACGAAATCTTCAGATTCAATTTATGATGCTGTTCCCTCTGACTTTTTTAAAGTTTCTTTTGATACAATTGGTCCTAGTATTCAAGTAATGATTAATTCTTGCTTAGTTTCTGGCACTGTCCCTGCATTTTTGAAGCATGCAGTTGTCCAGCCATTGCTTGAAAAAACACAATGCCGATATTAATTGCTTGAATAACTATCGTCCTATTTCAAAACTCCCATTTCTTTCAAAAGTTCTGGAAAGAGTTGTCCTGTCACAATTACTTCCTTTTTTAAAATTAACTCATATATTTAAACCTTTTCAATCAGGTTTCACTACCCACCACAGTACTGAAACAGCTTTGTTAAAAGTGATGAATGATTTGCTACTGTTTTGGTTTTATTGGATCTTAGTGCTGCCTATGATACAGTTGATCATAATATCCTTCTGTCACGCCTTGAACATTGGGTGGGCATAAAGGGTACAGCACTTAGTTGGTTTGAGTCATATCTGAAATCCAGGTCATTTTCAGTGTCTGTTGGCCAGTTTATCTCATCATCTGCCTCTCTTCTCTATGGGGTCCCTCAGGGGTCCATTTTGGGTCCATTACTCTTTAATCTGTATATGCTTCCACTTGGTAATTTCATAAGAAAATATAAAATCTCTTTTCATTTTTATGCAGATGATTCTCAGCTGTATCTTCCATTAAAATCTTGAGATTCTCTGCAGCCTCTCATCGACTGTCTTGAGGATATAAAATGCTGGATATCAAATAACTTCCTGCAGCTCAACAATTGTAAAACTGAGGTGATTCTCTTTGGTCCCTCTAAAACAAGAAATTTTGTTGTTGGGAACTTAGAAAACCTCACTCCATATGTTAAGTCTCAAAATCTAGATGTTATCTTTGATTCTGAGCTTTGTCTTGAAAAACAAATTAGCTCAGTTGTTAAAAATAGTTATTATCAGCTGAGGATCATCTCAAAGCTTAAATCAACACTTTCCTTTCCAGATCTGGAAAAAGTCATTCATGCTTTTATCACATCACGCCTGGATTATTGTAATTCATTATATGTTGGTCTTCCACAATCTCCATTGGCCCGGCTGCAGATGGTTCAGAACGCAGCAGCTAGATTGTTAACCGGCACCAAAAATCGCGAACATATTTCTTCAGTTTTAGCGTCCCTTCATTGGCTTTAAGATTTTACTTATTGTTTTCAAAGCTCTTAATGGACAAGCCCCATCTTATATTTCTGATCTTATTTATTTGCATTCAACGCCGAAGTCTCTCAGATCCGCTAATAAAGCTCTATTACATGTCCCTCGGTCACGACTTAAATTAAAAGGAGACAGAGCCTTTGCAGTTGCTGCTCCACGTTTGTAGAATCAGTTGCCACCTGACATTAGGAGTGCTTCTTCTGTTTCTATTTTCAAGTCCAGACTTAAGACACATTTTTACTCTATCGCCTTTCCGGGCTATTAATAGGGGTTATGCGCAACAGACTTCCGTATTCAGTTAACCGGGTCTTGTCGCTTCCGGTTCAAGCGTTTTGCATATGCTTGGTTAAATATGAAGCAGTTTTACTCAAGGTGCCTTCAAAGTAGATACCAAAGATTATCATAACTAATGTCTATCACATATGCGGAATGATATCTAAAAGTTTTTTTATTTGTATTCTTTTCACTAACATTTATATAAAAAAAATTAATAAAACGTCAACAATAAAAACAGCTAGCTAGTTTAACTGATTATCTTAAAAGTCCATAGATATCGCTATTATTTAATACGGCTGTTAACACGTTCTCTATCCCCTCCGGACAAGCGAAGCGATGAGGACATGTTTCCGGTCTTGTTTTAATATTTTTAAATTGCTAAAATGTTCAAAAAAGCATCTATTATATAATATCCATTTCTGATGTCGCCAATAATTAGAGATGCACCGAAATTTCGGCTGCCGAAAATTAGTTCACCGAAAATTAGTTTCACTTTCACGTGGTGTGACGCTCTGCGTATTATCCGCTCTATGCGTGTGCGCTCCGCTCAGTCGCTCCACTCGTATACCGTTCATGCGAATCGGAACAGCAAAGTCCACTCAAAAATTGAGCCGACAGGAAACATCGATGTAGTACAGTATTGTTTCTGTCGGCAATTTCGCCTACTGTGTTGGTGTGGTATATGGCAACTCTGGTAACGCTGCCCTCTCATTCATTGATCTGCTAACCGCTATGTTATGGTGTTCTGATAATAATAGCTTTCTAGGACTAAACATTATTTGGATAATTGGTAAAAAAAAATTAAAAAAAGTTAAATATCTTAACCCTACTGTTAGACCTACCTGAAAAACTAAAAAGCAATTTATTTAATTCGAAGGCCTGTCATTATTTTTTATTTGTGCTATCATTATTAATTTCTTTATTTGTTCTTATTTTATTACTGACTGCTTACTTGTCATTTTTTATTCAGTTCAAAGTATCTCGTGCTACTGCACCAAAATTACCCACCTGTGAAAAATTCAAAAAAAATGAGTACTGAGTGAGCAAAAATTGTGAGATAGCTAGTTATAATGGTAATTAAATAATGTTTACATATGTATAAAAGCCTACATTAAAATCTGTCCTATAAATTGGTCTCTTCATTAGAAATTATCCTACTGATTGCCACCATTGATGGACAAAATGTTTTAATATTAAAAATATCTATATGACATTATATTCTGCAGTTCTTCCCTGTTGTACCGAATATCTATACATTTCAACGACTAAAAAAGGTTGGGAACATGCCCTATTGCTGAGAAACTGTTGTATTGCCAATATAAAAATTGTTTATATTGTTTTTGAATGTTACTTTATTTTAGACTTTACTGTATTTTATATTGGTTTTGGTCAGCACTTTGGTCAGTGTAACGCTGAATTTTAAATGTGCTCTATAAATAAAACTTACTATATAATTTGACATTTGAGGCTTAATACTATAGAAAAGTTTTTCAGTTAGAGTCTTTTCAGCTTGTTTATTTTCATATAAAAATACGGCATGCAGTTGTGCTATCAAACACAATGGGATTAACATCAGTCAGGAAATGTGAAATCGAAATTAATAATCAAAATTACAATTTCAAGGGAATAATCGACAATTATGATTTTTGTCATAATCGTGCCGCCCTAGTGTGTGTGTGTGTGTGTGTTTTTAGAAATAAACCAAAAAAAAAATGGGGGAAAAATACATGTCAGTCAAATACAAATATGAACCCATTTCTACAGTCCATGACATACCTCTCACAGGGTGAGAAATCAATGAGCTGAACCCCCTGATGACTGAACCTCTGGATCTGCTTGAACTTCTCACCGCCCCAGAGAGCGATGCCTCTCTGATGGAATGTGGCCAGATAGGTGCCTTTTGGAGACCAGCGCACATATGTTTCGGTCCAGCGCTACAAGCAAAACGTAACAAAAAGATACTGAATACAGTATGCATGGCCACATGGTTATTATATTCTAAAGATGAACAGATGAACTCACCGCTCTCTCCTCTATTTCAATAGGCTCCTTGACATCATTAGCAAATATGCCTGTTCTTTCACCAGAGTCATAGATTACGCTGTACTGATCACGACAGTCAGGATCCTCCAGCCAGTGACGCAGATTCCCCTGAAACCAAAAGACCAAATGTCAAATGAATAAACAAATTGAAAAGTATGTTACAGTATTGCAGGGTTGGATTACACACAATCAGAACAAACTACTCACGAAATCTTTAAAGGGCTGCTTCTCAGGAGCTTCCCACTCATCACAGATTGACATGTACCTAGAGATGAGAAATGTTTTATTAGAGCCAAAGAATAATACATCAGTCGATATTTAGCATTTTGTTAATTATCGCACCGGCTAAATTTTGGCCAATAAGCATCACAACATCAGGATTTTTAAATAAATTTAATTGCAGTTCAATAGTATGATATCATCTATATCAGCATCCGTGCTTTCTAAAATATTGGCATCAGCAGCAGCAATCAACAAATGCATATCGGCCGACCACTATTTTAGATCTAATCAATCATTCGCAAATGCTGTCACAATTACAGCACAGTTAAGGACAACATACTTGTCAAAGTCTGTGAACAGGTTGACACGGAAAGTATGCTGCTTGTCCAGCTTGTAGCCATCAGCGTTCTTCACAGCTTCATGAGCATGACTTGGTGCAGAATACTCCAGGAAAATGTACCTGGGAAAATGAGGCACATTGATAATAACTCAAAGAATAGCAGAATGCTATCATGTTTTTCCATTTCAGGGATCATATTAATCAGTATCAACATATATAATAGGTTACAAAAGCACTATTATCCAAGCATCAATTTCTAATATTCAACACATTTTTAATGGTAGGCTAAACAATGTAAAGTATGTGACCCTGGAGCACAAAACCAGTCATAAAGTCGCACAGATATATTTGTAGCAATAGTCAAAAATACATTGTATGGGTCAAAATTATTGATTTTTCTTTTATGGTAAAAAAAAAGGATATCATAAAATCATTAGGATATTATGTAAAGATCATGTTCCATGAAGATATTTTGTAAATTTCCTACCATAAATATATCAAAACTTAATTTTTGATTCGTAATATGCATTGCTAAGAACTTAATTTGGACAACTTTAAAGGCGATTTTCTTAATATTTAGATTTTTTTTTTTTTTTTTGCACCCTCAGATTCCTGATTATCAAATAGTTGTATCTTGGCCAAATATCGTCCTGTCCTAACAAACCATACATCAATGGAAAGCTTATTTATTCAGCTTTCAGGTGATGTATAAACCTCAAATTTCGAAAAATTGACCCTTATGACTAGTTTTGTGGTCCAGGGTCACGTATCAGTCATAAAAAAAAAAGATTGGCAAATTGTCAACGATGGTGCATCCCTACTTCCCATAGCAAGCCAACCAAAAATTACCCCTTGGTCTTTCCATCTGCGTCTGGATAGAATTCATTGGTGATTTTGCCAAACTTTGAGAAGATCTTCTGGATGACGTTCTTGAGTTTCTCCAGACGTTCTGGCCCAACCTGAGGGACATTATCCACCACAACGACCGAGTCGATGCCGTCTGCCTCCTGAGGTTTATCCCGGAGAACATCCCCCAGCAGCTCTGCGTACGAGGAAAACACCCAACAGAAGCCACATCAGCATCTTAAACATGCCTTGGTTATCCAGATGTTACAGCGCCGCACTTAACTTTGTGAATTCAAGAGCAAAGCCGCTGCTGTGACACGCGCGCGACTATTTCCCTAAAGCTGCTTTTGTCCCGCTAGCGCGCATGCTCAACTGAAAAACGGAAGCGTTAACTGGAATAAACTGCGTTTAATCTAAAACAAAGCAGTTAAACGGTATCACATGTTACTAAACAATGAATCCGAAGGGTGTTGGTGTTAGTCTCGGGCTGACATGTTGAGCTTTAGGGTCAAGTGTGTGGCTCGCGCCCCGTTAGCAGGCGGGCTAAAGCGCAGGCCTCTCTTAACGTTAACGTTACCCTCATCACTGTCATCCACGAAATCCTCCGGATCACTGAACGAAGGCTCTTCTCCGTCCTCATACTCCATCTCTGCCTCCATGTTCTCCGTATCTCGCATTTAGAGATCGATTCCTGTCAGTCTGGGCTTGTGGAAAGGCGGTGGTGAACTTCACAGCATTAATCCAGAGATTTTACTCACTCGGCCATGTGCAAAGCAGCCGGCGCCAACCACTGCGAGCGAGAGAAGGACCGTACCATGTGTGCGGAGAGCGGGTGAGGGCTCTTACAGAGCGTTTTAGTATTCATGTACAACACAGACTTAAGCGCAAGATGGGGGGTTAATTTAAAATAACAGCATATCTATTTATAATGGTATTCATGTGGTCCGAATGCGCTGAATGTGTCATTTTACTGTAAAATATGGAATGCTTGACCCCTTTTATCATCAACATGGTCTTTCCCTTTGCTTCTCTCCCTGTACTTCCTGTTCATGTGACAAGTTCCTCCAGTCCGAATATGCGTTATTATTGACTACTAGGCCTTTAGTATGCAAAAGCGATAGATATAGATAGATAGATAGATAGATAGATAGATAGATAGATAGATAGATAGATAGATAGATAGATAGATAGATAGATAGATAGATAGATCGATAATCTGAAAGCTGAATAAATAAGTTTCCATTGATGTGTTGTTTGATAGGATAGGACAATATTGGGCAGAGATACAACTATTTGAAAATCTGGAATCTGACGGTGCAAAAAAAAATCTCAAAATATTGAGAAAAATAGCCTTTAAAGTTGTCCAAATGAAGTTCTTAGCAATGCATGTTACTAATCAAAAATTAAGTTTAGATATATTTATGGTAGGACATTTACACAATATCTTCATGGAACATGATCTTTACTTAAAATCCTAATGATTTTTTGCATAAAATAAAAATTATCATTTTGACCCATAAAGTGTATTTTTGGCTATTGCTACAAATATATTTGTGCTACTTATGACCAGAGGCGGACAGTAACTAAGTACATTTACTTGAGTATTGTACTTAAGTACACTTTTTGAGTATCGGTACTTTACTTGAGTATTATTTTTTCTGGGAACTTATGACTTTAACTTCACTACATTTGAAAGACACATATTGTACTTTTCCCTCCACTACATTTCTATCAAGATCCTCGAAGTAGAAAGTCATTACTCTGTAGCAGCTTTGAAAGTCAGTGGGTGATTTTTTTTATTCTCTAAAACGTGACTTTCTTTCTTCAGACATTTTATCAGTAATCACTCTTGTAGGGCTACATGAAGTGATTTCCCAGCATTTTTTGAGCACTGACCAGTTCCAAATGTGATATTTATTTACAACAATTCAATAATAAGAAGTTAATATTGTGGTATATATTAGACACAATATTGTCTGATTTTGCTAAATTGTGTAAGTGAAAATATTACCTATAAAGCCACAGAAGAACTGTTGTGCGTCTCCTAATAAAACACAAAATGTGTTTGACTTGAAGTAACACTGCACAGACTGTTCTGTGTGTGACATCAAAGTACTGCGAGAGCGATCAGACAGCATTTTTACATTTTTTTTTTTTGATGTTAAATAAGCCTTGCTGTTTTGATTTTTTGTTAAAGCAGTGTTGCTGTTGTAAAGTTATACAGCTACAGTTGTGTTGCTGGGTTTTAAAGCAGGTTTGATGTTTTACTTCTTCCTTATCAGTCTGTATTTACAGCAATTTCACTGTCCACTCTGTTCAAATGTGGACAAATGGTTACACATAGATGTGTCCAGAACTGTGTGAGATCACTACCATCCAGCTTTTGTGGGGGTGGCTATAGGGTGTTCATTTTTCCCCATAGGTTTTTAACATTCTAAAAGCTCTTTATTCCAAAGATACTACAAGCTAGTCTGTGTATTCAGCAGGTGTAATGTATTGCAAGTTGCTTCAGAGGTATTGCAAGTATTACATACAACAATAATAAAACAGTGCATTGACACAAAAAAGGAAATTTAGTTTTGGTACTTAAGTACTTTTAAAAGCAAGTACTTCTGTACTTTTACTTAAGTAAAAATCTGTCTTTACAACTTTTACTTGTAATGGAGTAATATTTGACCAGCAGTATCTGTACTTTCACTCAAGTAATGGAGTTGAGTACTTTGTCCGCCTCTGCTTATGACTGATTTGTGGTCCAGGGTCACATTTTTGCTTGTGACAAATACATCAACTTGGTTTGAATGTTATTTTAGAGTGGGATGAATTTAATTAATTTAGCAAAATCTCAGAGGCTTGTTTGTGTACCCCAGTCTTCTCCTTTTATACCATTGTACCCGATTTTGGATAACTGTACAATTGTACCTATACCCACTGATCTTTGATGGTAAATGAGTGTAATATACAGATGTGTGGTACACGTTGTGAGTTTTTTCCAGTGACATAACATTCAAATTCACCGGAAGGGTGAAGCCTGGTAATGATCTGGAAATGAGACCCTTTAATCTTCGGGGCGGCTGGGAACATTACAAGAGAGCAATTTTTCAAATACATCCTCAGGGCATGACTGCAATACACAGTTTATGTCTAGTAAATGATTTAGTTCATTACTAAAACCTATAAGAAGCTATTTTATTTGGAGGTTTTCCAGCTGATTACACTGATTGACAATGACCTGTGGCAGTCCTACAGAAACACAAGGAAACTATTAAACACAATAGGAGACTGTTTTGCATTGAATAAGCACAGTGGTTTATAACGGAAATGATTGTATTCTTTTCATCCAGTAAATGAACTGCGGACCTAAACCACAGTTCAACATCTAATGAATTATATATTCACGTCTGTGTGAAACGAACTGCTGTTCCAAATATGTATAGGCTATGTAAAGTTACACTTGTATAACCTCCTCAAAAGGCCTTAATAATAATCAATTGAATGCATCCCTGCTGAATGAAAGTATTAATTTCATATAAATAAATAAACCCAATGAATGGCCAATTATTCTTCTGCAAGCAAAAGCAATGAACTTGATATTGGACATCATTTTCTTTATAATCTTTATAGATCAAAAATGAAAATGAATCAAATATAAGAATCGTATTTTTTTATTATTTATTTCTTTTTTGTTTCTTTTTCCTCTAGCAATGTTTAATTCCATGTTCTAAAGGAGATTTTCAAAACGTTGTCTTTTAAGTAGACAAACGCTTCTTTACAAGTAACCAGTAGGGGGCGCTCTTGTTGCAAGGAGTTTGAAGTTCATATTAGTTTGTCTTCTGTTAGTGAGAGATTTCCCAGTCATGCAAGAGTCAGGTGATTTGTTCTGTCTGGACAAACTCTGGCCATCTGCACAATGATTGGTGTCCTTCTAGCTATGTTTTTGCGGCTGCGATTAGATTACTAACAGTAAAGTTCCCGTAGGCACATCTTTTCCAGCTAATGTCAGAGCTGACATTTTCTTTCACTCCTTAATACTGGAAAAATCACTGTTGGATGTGTATTTGAAAGCCCATCACAGGCCTAGCAGGCAGATTAAAGTAAAGGGCATACTGAAACATTGTTAAACAGTCTGGCAATGACTGCTGCCCTTATTTATTACTAAATATCAGCATTCAATTTTGAAGTGCAATGAAAGGCAGCCTGGAGGGAAAAAAATGTAAGTATAACACAAGTCATGAGTTTTACCTCACGCAAATAAGCCATGGTCGGCCCAGAAAAGGCACTTTGTGTGCTTAGACATTATCTTCTTCCTTGAGCCGAGGATTTGTCAAGGGTTACATGGGGAATATTTGTTTAGATGTGTCTTACCATAATAGGACCTCTTTGTTCATAGTCAAACATGAGCTCCCTCACAGGAAAGAAACCGTTCTCAGCAACTCTTATATGACAATAAAGCCTAAAATAGCTGGCTACAAAGACGGGTGGCTTTTGAAAAAGATGCATCTACGCTTGAAGTTAAAATTGTACTTACTGAGCACAGGCCCCAGTTGGGGGTAACACTTCCTCTGCCACTTAACTCTTGCATAACCTCTGTTTATTTGTCTTTGTTTGAACTTGCTGCCAAAGCCATGTGTAGGAAATGCACAGTGTGGAGACAGTTCGGTTTTTCATATATGGGAAAACAGCAGATTTAAACTTTACACACAAATAAGACACCAGAAAGCTAATAGTAATAAGATACAGAAACAACATTAATGTCAGATAATCTATTCTCTAATATACAAAGGCTATTGGCGTAGTTGGGATGTGACCCAAAAATTAGTCATATCCTATCTCACCACAGACAAAATGTAAATAATGAAATGCAGCTCTGGTCATAAATGTCAAAGGCTGATTGTCCAGTCAAACTGAGGTAAATTCATCTGTCACATTGCCTATGATTCATTTTAAAACGTTTTGATTTTGTTCTGTTTGATCAATAATTTTGGGGTTGTCGTAAAATGACATTCATCTTCCTGTTTTTGTTATCAGTAATGTACATCTGTGTTACATTTTTCTGTTATTTAGTAAATGTTTATTGTATTATTTTTCACATCAGCTGTGTTGGTCTTTGTGTCAACAATCCTGTGCGTCATCTATATATGAGTATTGGTCACTTACAATTAACTCTGATTCATCTTGTGGATTTCTATTGTACAGTCTGCATTATCATGGTGATGTTAAAAGCAGATTTTGAATGGTATATTAATATATCTTTTATATACAGGCACTATATGCCATCCCATAATTTTTTTTTTACTGTTAATATCTGGCAACCACAGCAGCCTGTATTATTTTTTACAGTAAATTAAACAGCATATTTTTAAAGTGCATATTCAGTTGCAATATGCAGTTGTATAGGAACAAGGCCAAAAGTATAACTCAACATTTTATTGTATTTATACAGGTCTTATATACAAAACACACATAATGAAGTTAAAATCTGGAATTTCACACTTTTTACAATCACTGGATACATACAACTTTAGGGAAGCAAAATCTGAAAGTTTAAAAAAGTACAGTAAAACACTGAAAGAGTGTTGAAGTAGACATCCTGTTAACAGGGACACTCATGAGATCCTAAAAGGGACAAAACACCAGAGCAGCAAATGTAACGTAAATACTGTAGTTAAATCACCTTCAGTAGATTGAAATCACAACTGGAAATAGTTTCTTTGATTATTATTCACCAAATATAATTTATATCAAATTAATTACGCGCCATATGCTTATCTTGATTGCAGGTTTTAACAGCCTTCATACTGTGTCTGTGTTTCTTTTCCGCTATTTAACTTTCAAACTCTCCCAATGGATTTATGGTCTTAAAAGAGGAAACAAGGACAAACACAGCCTTGAATTAAAGAATCAAATCGGCTTCTTTATGTGCACAAGAGGAGCCAGAGATCTTCCAGTAAATGCATGTGTTTTGCTCCCACTGGGAAGAGCTGTCAGGGACAAAGGTTTAGGGTGTGTCATTTTGTATTTGTCCAATCTTATTTTATCCTCTTCTGCCAACTTCCCGAATGCCCAACATGGCATTGCCATTTTTGATTCTTGGAGGAAGGACCTCACACCATTAAATACCTCTCCTAGGGCACAGAGAGACATTGTCAATGCTGTTTTGCACCAGAATTTTAATGTCCACAGGTTCCTTGTAGTCCACAAACAAGAAAAAATGCAAGAAAATGGCTTGATGCTTTTGTTAAAACTGGAAAACTATTTGATAGCTTATCTCAAGCTTTCCCTTAATACAAAACAATGTGTACCACAACAAATTTGACAATTCCCTGTTTTTGACACCTGAACCTGGAATTTTTCGAAACCGCGGGACTTACGAGGTATTGACGTTGTATTTTTTTTTTTTTTTTTTTGGTTCAGACGACTACTTCTGATGACAAAACCAGATCTCTGGAAAATTGATCAAACTATGCACTACTAAAACAATATAATATTTAGCACTGGGCAGATTTCCTCACCCACAGGTAAGTACTTACACACAATGTTCAGAAGTATGTTCAATAGAGAATAAAACAACAAAATGTGGTGCACCAAATTGGGCGCGGCTCGTCGGTGATCGCCAGCCAGCTAAAAACCAAAGCCAGAATGCCTGTTCACAGCGAATCCCGGTCTATAAAAGATCCCAGAGACTAAAACTATTAGTCCCGAACAATTAGTGGGCCGTGATTTCCCAATGTTTGCTCTGAAATCTCCTTATAAAATCATAAACTACAAAGGTTACATACATTTCGAGAGGATTAACATCATATGAATACTCATAAAGTACATATGCTGTGCAATAATGACATTTAAAGAATACCATTAATGCATTATTTAAGTTAGTGGTGTTAGGCATAACCAGTGATTTGACCCTACTCTATACTTCAAAGCTTGTAGCTTAACTCGAAGAGACACATAAAAGCAGAAGAGACAGTTAACATGTACAAAAGCTGTTATTCACTCTATGTACAAAAACCCTGCTTAGTTGTTAATGAGAATTTTGCATGTCATCTATAAACTCACAAGTATAGATAAAGCAAAATGTGATTTAAATGTTAGATTAAATAAAAATAAACCTGTCAAGTGACATGAAATTAACTACTTGTTCAAGCAGGATGTTCAGTGCAGGTTTGCTATTGATATTTAAGATGTTATTTGGGAGATGAGCCAGTGTAACGTTATTGTGCATTGAGATTATCCTTGAGGAAAGAGGTGAAAATTCTCTATAATGATTAATTATCAGTCTGCTTCATTTTCTTTGCAGTGACAAACTGTAATACCCTCAAATGTTCTTGGCTTTTCTACCATCCCAGGTGTCTTCAAACTTCCTGTTTCACAGGAACACATTAAAACGAGTGAGGACAATTAGTTTATTTTGATTTTTTTTTGTATTTTGTGTTAGCCACCCATTTTTATAGCCATGTCTCAAGTATAAAGGACTGGATATTGGAGTACATGATTAACTAACACATGATGTTTCTCCTGCACAGTTGTCAAGGCAAAATGGGTTCAAATGAAATCCAGAAGGCATTTTTTCCTGCAATAGGATGGGAAACAGACTCAAACAATGGCAAAACTGATCAAAAATGACTGTAAAAGTCACTGCAACATTATGTCTTTAAGGTTCTCCTGAAGAATTGTGTCTTTGACGGCATGAAAGACAAAGCGAATGTTCTCAGTGTCAATGGCAGTGGTGAAGTGGTGGAAAAGTGGCTTGCTGCGGTTGCGACGTTTGCGGTTGAAACATTGCACAAGATAGGCCTGCACGTCCTCCAGTCGGTGAGGGTCTCCTCGGAAGTCGGAAAAGTGTTTGCTAATGTTGACTTTGCGTACCTTCTCCACCAGAAGGTCCATCTTGTTGAGGAAGAGGATTATGGACACATTGGAAAAGAGCTTGTTGTTGACTATGGTCTCAAAGATGTTCATGGACTCCACCAGACGGTTGGTGCCCTGCGGCTTGTTCTTTTTTTTTAGCCTATGTTTTTGAATTTTTATTTTGGTCGTACTCGCTGGAGGACACCATGAAGAGGATGGAGGTGATGCCGTCAAAGCACTGAAACCATTTCTGTCTCTGAGAGCGCTGGCCACCCACATCTACCATCTTAAAAGGGATCTTCTTAATGACAAAATCATGCTCCACAATCCCCTTGGTGGCCTTCCTGGCCAATAGGATGTCCTGTCGGCTCGGTACATAATTCTGTAAGAAAAGATTGAGTAAAATTGAGTGAGTAGCAAATACATTCGGTTTATCTTTAGATAGGATTGTTTTCAGCACAACTCATACAGATTTTTAGCAGTTCTGCAAAATTTATCTGAAATATTTTTTATTAACAATCTTATTATTTGCACAGGTCTTTTAGAGTATTTTTTTATGGTTCACGTTCTACTAGGGTCTTTTTCCATTTGTGCAACCTAAAACATACATACTACACTTAAACATTCGGATATTTTTTAAATCTATGTGGTCAAAAGTAAAATAAGAGAAGTTCCTATAGGCAATATTTTGTACATACAACCTCTTAATGAAAATTGCCACAAGGGCAGACAAAATGATCTTCAAAGCAGCTTTCATAGGGCCCACATCCCACCCAAACTAACATGTATTTGTTTTGTCACTGGCCTTGGTTTCCATGCTCACACAAAACACTTCCAGGCCTTTTTTATCACTCATATGAGACACAGTATGTGTTCTTGGCAACCTTGGCCAATATCAGTCTCAAAGAGACCATTTTTCTTTCATTTTCAGTGTCTCCAGGCTTCAGTGTCACACTCCTCCTGCTCCGGGAACAACTTTTATAAAAAAAACTCATGTTCTCGACTAACTATCTACTTTCATTAACTACTCTTTCCCAGCTTGACTCTCGGTTTTGTTATGTACTTGATGTATCATTATTAGAACAGTGAATGATCATATACCATGAAGATCTGGCACCACTAAATAATGTTTTGTTATCATGCGCCCAGTTGTCCAATCCACATCCAGTGGTCCCGGCCCCTTTCAGGCTTTCCTCTGTAAAATACGGCCACACAAAAAACAGACCGGGTTTTACTCCTGTGTGCCCAATACGGATTTTTATTATAGCTTATTCAATTGCTGATTTCTTTACATGCAGCAGACCACCTCCACCACCTAAGGTCGTTGAAATGACATGTCTTTCTGGTGGGGACACGGGTGATGTTGGATTGTCCGAAATAAATTGTTTGGCACCGGCCAACATAGGACCTTTTCTTCGCCCGGCGCCCCATAATGGCTCAACAGTGGACAGTAAACAACACATTGTCTGTAACACCGTTCTCTACAACGACATGGTTCTTTTGGCATTTCTATCGCATCCTTTCAAACTCCGGCACCCCAGTATCTAATTTATACCGCTAACATCCCAAATGCTATCTTCCTACAATTAAAAAAAACCTAATACAATCTCACAATTTCTCCGAGTTGCCCTGAAGCATACAGAGCATCCTCTGAAGGACTCATGTCGTAAACAGCCTGGAGTTAATGATGCTGAAGTCCGCGTCGCTCACGGCATAACTTAACACTTTACAAGTTTACCTAGAGAAACTGTATATGTTTATATGTGCATGTTGCACATATCATTTTTTACTGTATTTTGATTCAAATATCCAGCTGTGGCATAGAGACCATCATTAAAATCATATACAGACACCAAATTGTGAGCTCTTCTACCCGGCAGGACAACAAGTCCCATAGCAAATTTCTCGTTCTTCTCCTTAGTGTTTTTGAAACCTCTCCCTTTACCTTTTCAACCCAACGCGGGGCCAAACATGATCCATAACATGTTGCTACTCAGGCATGGAGGTAAGTCGCGAATTGCGGGCCATCTCCACCTAGTGCGTCCGCAGCATAGTTCCAAGTATACCTACTACCCCTCTCCTTATACTCCAAACTGCAGGTGGGCTCATTCCATGCTCCGGCCACCATTTGTCCTGTCACAGTCCCCCCCCTCTTCCCTCTTCCCTTCTCCCCCTTTCTCTTCTCCTCTCTTTTCTTTCCTTTCTTCCTCCTTCCCCATCCCCTTTTCCCCCCCACCCCCCCCCCCTTTCTTTTCTCCCCTACCCCTCCTCTTCCCCCCCCCCCCCTCCTCTCCTTTTCTTATTACTTCCCCTCCCTCTCCTCCTTCCTCCCATCGCTCTCACCCTCCCTTCTTAGTGCCTTGGCTTTCTGCCTCTTTCTCTTTTATTTTTTTTTTTTGTTTACTCTCTTCTTTTTTTTCCCTTGTCTCCACCATCCGTTACTCCCCCCTTCCCCTTTCACTCCCCCCACCCCCCCCCTTTATCCTCTTCACTCTCATTCCTTTCCCTTCCCTGCTTTTACATTGACTGCCTTTCCCTCTTCCCTTTGTATGTGTTTTCACCCCCTCCTTCTCCCCTCTTCCTTCCACATCCTCCCTTCTATTTTTTTATTCCTCCCTCCGCCTCCTTTTGTGTGTTTTTACCACCTTGTTGCCCCTGTGCACATTAGCACAGTCTGTTTACATTACAGAATGATGGCTCTAATAAAGGGATCCTATAATATCCAAACATTATAAATGACAGGCACATGAATGCCTGCAGGCACTATGTGTTGAACTCAGACTTTCACTCCTATAACTACAGGAGATTCAGGTCAGAGGTCGAAGCCCAATCCACATAAAAAAAGCTGACTGATGAGACGTCTGAAGCTCAGGGTGATCGGAGTCAGTACAGCATGTTCACACTGGTCTCGTCCAAGAATCAGTTATGTCTGCTGCCTTCATAAGCCACAATCTACTGATAACTGCATTTATTGCCCAATATCTGGAGACTTTTCCAAGCAAAAAACATGTTCTGTCTTAATAGAATGGACTCCCTAGAATGAAGCAATAGAGAGATGAACTAAACTACTGTGTTGAGCATTATTTCCTGACAAAGTTGTTTTCACGCAGGCTTTTGGATGGCAGACACTGCAGCCTTGGCGTTTCAGTGAACATTGTCTGGAAAAGCAAATTGTGTCCTCTAGTTTGTGTGTGTGTCTCACAAAGGCCCCTGGCCTGGCCCATGTTCCCAACAGGAAACAGCTGTGTGTGAAAACAGGGGATTAGTCGAACAGCGCTGGCCCTCTATAACAGACTGAAGCCCAACACCCCCAACCCTACACACAACACACATACACCGCACATCATAAGAGCTTAATGTAACGCAGGAAGGAAATCACATAGATATCTGATAGCAGCTCACACACACACACACACACAAACACACACACACACAGGCAGACAGACACTTCTTTAAATTTATTTCAAAATATTTACTCATAAGTATATATAATCTATCAGTTAAAATAATATTTCCAAAACCAAAAAACAAAGATTTTAGATTGACATATTGCCATATTAGATACATATTTATAGGGGAACAGAAAAATGCAAATATAATTTGCAATATCATTAAATATCTTTTTTTGGGGGGAGTGGAAATATTAATTGCTAGTAAGGTATTGTTTGTATTTATATGATCAAATGAAGAAAAAAAGCATAAAGCACAAAAAGTAAAAAAAAATTAAAAATAAAAAAATAAAAAATAATATTTTTTGTTAACTGAAATAGACATTATTAAAATAACTGAAATATATTTCCATGATTTCAAAACTAACTAAAATAGAAAGGACACAGAATTCATTTAATTTTAGATACACAGTATATTACAGCATTTTAAACCTTTACAACCTTCATTAATCACAAAATTCACCTAGATTTTATACTGTTATATTTCAGTGACAGTTTACATTGATACACATTAGTTGCCCAAAAATACTACAACTAAAATAAACACTAAATAAAGTGTCAGTGAAAACTAAATACAGTAAATAGTTACAACTAAAACTATACTGGAATTAAAAGAATCAGAGTGGAAACTAACTAAACTAAATTCAGTAAAAAAAACTAAATTCAAAGCTAGTAATCCTGAACCAAGTGATCCTTTATATTTTTTTCAGTCATTTCACATTATGGGTGATGTAATGTTATGGGCAAAAACATTGAAAGTACCATTATATATAAATGTATAGAAATATTGGCATAATAAATTCATCCCTATGCAGTATAGTCAGAAGCTGCAGTAGAACAGAGCTAAAGCACAGTATTGTCAACTGACCCTTATCTTGGCTCTCTGATTAGTCCATGCTCTGCGCAAAAGTAGCTATATGCTGCAGGTCATTGGCCAATAAAGCTGGAGGTCTCCCTCCTCCCTCCATCTGAGCTCAACATGCACATGACGGGCTGCTGAGAGTGTGGGAAAGATCTACTCTGAGGCCTTGCAGGCCAAAGCCACAACTTTAGCACAATGTAAGAAAGTGTGCCCATGGGTATTTGTGCAGTGAGTAAGGGGAAACATGATTGAGCACGGCCATGTACAGAGGCCTTAACCCCTTCCCTTCCCAGCAGTGATCTCAATCTCAGTCCCCTTCAAATAAACAGCAGAGCTCCAGAAATTAGATTCAATTAAAGGCATCCCTCATGACCCTTGACTCAAATATAGACCCTAACCACTTAGAAACTTAGGGAAATGCCTCGAAGGAAAACATTTTTAGGTTAAAAAAAGATCTTGAGAAGCACACAGCATAAATCTTGCAGCATTCTCTGTTTCGATCAAACAGCATCGGTGTCGTCTTGGGAAAGAGCTCGTATGAACAAAGCTGAGTGGAAGGGATGAATGCTTTTCTAAAGTTTCAGCGGGTCCATCAGGGATTCTTTTCACCGCACACTTTGTTATATCTGACAGTAAAACCTTCCTCGGCACTGAGTGGAGATCTTACTTAAGTGATGTTTAACTGCCAGATCCAGCAGCTGTGCTTTGTTGGTGGATAACTGTTCCACGGTGACTGAGAACAGACATATCACTGAATGTTTTCATTTCTCTCTCTGTAGGAAATGTGTTGTGCCGATCTAGAAAAGTAAGAAATACAGCTGTATGTTCCTACTTTTTTCCAAGAAACATCTTTCGGCTAGCTGAAAGGAATAGTTCACCCAAAAATACTTCTTTTCACTAATCCTTTCATTTCATTCCAAACCTGTTTTTTTTTTTATTGGACACAAAGAAAGAAATATAACAGAATGACAAAATGAATTGACCTTAATATGCTCCAAAAAACGTTAAGAATCCAAGAATTGCAAATGAGACTTAAGAAGATTTTTAGCAGACTTAGGGCCAGATTTACTATCAGTTTGCGTCAGCGCAAACCCTCATTTTGTGTTAAAAAAACTACTGTCAGGATTTACTAAAGACACGCAGTAGGAAATTAGCGCTGAAAAGGTGTGGACAGAGTTATTTTTGCTACTCACTTTACCGAATATACATTTGTAGGAGTTTCCCTTACGATCGTTACATTTCTGGGAGGAGAGTATTTAAATGAATCACACGTGATTTACTAAGATTTGCGCTCGTCAATTTACTGGTATTTGCGGCATTATTTAACGGCCAAAAATAGCATGTCTTAAAGCAGGCGGTAATTTGCGCTGCTCTTGGTAGATTGCGCTGGTCATTATGGAAATTAGATGTTGCGTCTGTGTTCTTTAATGTGCGCATTTTCAGTAAATCTCCGCAGAATTTTCCCTCTTATCTGCACTTTTATGGAATTGTGCTCTAATGCTAATTTGCCCAGTTCAGTAAATCTGGCCCAATGACTTCAACTTTACTTTGAAGTAATACAATAGCTTTGAAAGAACTTGCCATATAAAATCTAATCATTTGTTGGAGTTTAAACACTATTTTCCACTATTTGGAAAAGAGGAGCTGAGACATTTTTCAAAATATCTCCTCCATAAAAGAACAGGTGAAAAACGTCAAGAATTCTCCTTAAAGTCTCCTCGAAAATGTCAAGTGAACAGCAAAACTTTGAAATTAATTTCTGTTCATTTGAGAGAGAAAATCAACCCTCTTCTGCATTGATGATGTCCACCCTTGCCTCCGTAAATATCAGACTGTGTAAATAATCCTCACGCAAAACAAACAGAGCTTGATTTCCCGGTTCTTGGAGTGGGATTGCCTGTTTGGTTTGGATGCATGAAGAGAACTCATATTAATCCCCCACATGGAGCTCCTTCACCTCCAGAACTTCACAGAACCTCGGGCTGCTCCCACACTGTTGATCTAGCTGAAACCGCACACCTCGCCTTTTATCTTTGCGGATAGACTCGTATTATGATTTCTGAATTGAAGGAGACCAGTAGAAGGAAAGTCTGGGAACTCAGAAAACAATTTGGAGACTTACATTATGCCAGAGGTATGTTAACAATAACCATGAGCTGTGTTCCTAGAAACGAAAAACTAATGTTGTGAACCTTTATGCTGATTATATGTACATTACCATTTAAAAGTTTGGGGTCAGTAAGAAATTAATACTTTTATTCAGCAAGGATGTATTAAATCGATCAAAAGTGACAGTAAAGACATTAATAATGTTACAACAAATGTTGTTCTTTTGAAATTTCTATTCGTCAATAATCTATTTCTACATATTAAACAGCACAACTGTATAACACTGACAATAATAAAACATGACACTGAAGACTGGAGTAATGATGCTGAAAATTCAGCTTTGCCATCACAGGAATACTTTTTTTTATGTGTTAAAATAGTAAATAGTTCTTTTAAACTGTAAAAGAAAATCACAATATTACTAGGTTTACTGAATGTTTCTTATATGCAATAAAATAAATGCAGCCTTGGTGAGTAGAAGAGACTTCTTTCAAAAACATTACAAAATCTTACAGACTCCAAACTTTTGAACTACAGTGTATATTAACCACAATAAAAATGATGATTAATCATGGCTGACAGCGCTATGAATTATATAAAATATAATGTTATTTTGTTAATATTGTTTTGTTAATGTAATGTTTCAGTTAAGTGCACAGTCAGTGGAACAAGACTCTCTGGACTATCCAAATGTGTCTGAAGGAGCTCTGTATTCTCCAGAGTCACGTCTAATATATGTATCTTTATAGTACAGTGACACATAGCTGCTCTCAATATAGAAAACAGCCAAAAAGTCAAACACATGACCAGACTGGTTAAGAAATCTATCCACAGGTCTCTGACATCTCACATTAGTGCCAGTGGAGAGCAACTACTGTTGAACAATATCCTGACAGAAATGTCACTTCTGAGCATGAAGATCTGTACACTCTGTCAATCTAATGCATTGCTTGGTTTCAGACCAATGATAGCAGTCAGAAGAACAGAAACCATCTGCTCTGTTGACCCACAAGATAAGCAAAATATGATATAAGCTAGTGCCACAACTAATAACAAGTAACTATTAAAGTTTCAATGTATTATTTATTTGATCCAATCAAAAAGACTGAAGATTTTAGTTCCACAATAATACTGAAAAAGCACTGTCATGCTTCTAACAATGTGCAAACTACCAGGTTGCCCCCCCCCAATAAAAACAAAAAAAAGCTAGTGTCCTTAAATAAGTAAATAAGTATCGCTTTTTATTTCTCCTCTTTCCTATTACTTGTTTCGCTTCTGTTTCAGTTTTTATAACCATTTCTTACTAAGTGAAAGTAAGTTGTTGTTGTTGTTGTTAGATGTAAGTTTGGCAATGTTATTTTTTAGGATTACTGATAAACTACTGTCATTTGATTTGTATTATTTGTATTTGTTGTTTATTTTCATATTAGTTACATTATGTCTGTATAGGTCTTTTATTAAGTTTTTATTTAATTTGATTTATTTTAATACTTCAACAAACTAAATGGAAATGAAATAATATACAGTATATATTGAATTTATAAATGTGTATGTATATAAGTAGTATTTATAAAGTTTTAGCTTCTAGTTTTGGATCTGTTTTTAGTTTGTTTTAATACTACAATTGATTGCTTCTGCTGTCCTCATTTGTGAGTCGCTTTGGATAAAAGCGTCTAATAAACGACTAAATAAATAATGTAAATGTATTCAATACAATAGCTAGTTTTGGCATAAATACCACTATATAAGTCAGAGTTGTTCACATAATCAAAACCAAACATAGTAACAGAAATAGTTTGTTACTGAAATTTTTTGTGCTTATAAATGTCAGGAATTATTTACTATAATGCCATTAGTTACTGTTACTGTTATAAAATATAATTTCTGGCATTACATGATTTTATAATTTTAATTAGATTTATTTTAAACAAATTGACAAAATGAATGCACTGCACTTCTCTGCTGTGTACTAAACAGTGCAATACTATCCTGACTTTTTAGAATAAGTTATGGCCACATAATGCTAACAATATGCTAGGGATGAACCGATATGAAAATTTTGACCGATAACCGATTATTCTTTATTTTAAAGCCGATAACCGATATGTTGGCCGAAAAATCTATATCCAAATTGTTATATACTTTTTGAGAGACTGATTACAAAAAAGGTCTCATCATTAAAAGCCACAACATAAGCAGCCTAGTTTGAACGGTATACGTTTTAAAAATATTTTTACTTTCCCATTACCAAATTTAGTCATAAAAAAGTCTTACAAATAAATAAAATAATGCATAAATAATGCAAACAAGTCACTGGACATCATTACACGTGTAAAGAATCAAAATGAATGCGCCACAGATCAATAAAAAGGAATAGCCTCTGCAAGGACAATAATTAAATTATTTTAATTAAACCATATTGTTGATGAAAATAATAAAAGAAAAATAAAAGTGGTTGTTGTTATTAATAATGTATCAATGATTTTGAAAAGTAACAAACTAATACCACTGTTTTAAATAGCAGCCATTCAGCTGCGCGTGCTGAAGCTGAAGAGCTGACTGAACACGGTAAACTGAAGCGTTTTGCTGGCAGCTTATTAATTCAAGGAAATGCATCCCGAGATTAATATTAATACAACATAAACATAATATTACAACTTATATATGTACAAAATGATGCAGTTATTGCGTGCTATAGTCAGAATGTGTGATCCTGTTGTGGTTGCGCTCTTCCCATATCAACGCGCTGAAAAACAGCAACTAAACCAAAGAATGCACAAAGTTTTTTTTTTTTTTTATTATAATAATGTTTATTAGAGGTTATATAACACAACATCCCAATCATAGTTATTAAGTTGTGCACTGCTGTTTGCGCTGCGTGCGCTGAGCTAAAGACGATCACCTGTAAACTGAAGCGCTCTTTTAACTTAACCAAACGCATTCTATATGAGATAAATCAGATATACATCAAATAAATACAATATTACAACGTACAATTGCACAAAAGGCTGCAAATGAACAGCGCGCATCTGAAGTGTCTCTGAAGGAAATAATGCATTATTTATCGGCTTTAAGATATCGGCCAAATTTTCTTATCAGGCCGATACCGATAACAGAAAAAATGAGCATTTATCGGCCGATACCGATATGGTGGCCGATATATCGTGCATCCCTACAATATGCCTATGACCTTCTCTGAAGCATTAATATTCTCTAATGGACAATTTGGGTCATTAATCAATAAAGTAAACACTAATCAATAAAGACATATTTTTATTGCTGAATTGTTGATCAGTTTATTATGGATTTTATCAGTTAGTTGTTGCAGCCCTAGCGTCATCATTTCCTTAACTCAGTTTAAGTGTGACCTCAGCGGCGTGACCTCAGCAGCAGACACGGTCTGTCAAGTCCTCTGTAATGTGAGAATGTGTAAAAAGTGTGAGACTAAGAGGCGAGCTGCTGTGTTTGCTCCTCCTTCCACACTCTATGGCTCTGCGGGTATTTCCCTCTTTTCTCTCCTGTGTCTCACCTCAATCAGTTCTGCTCCTATCTTATCCATTCGCCTAATGGCGGCCCCTCAGGGAGACTGACCCTAGACAGGCCTGGAAACAAACCACTGACGGGTGGAATAAAAACAGAGTGGGAGATAAAAAAAAAAAAGTTGAGAAAAACTGTGGGTGTATGACGTTTTCAACAACAGCCAAACATTCAAGGACAAGTCAGTTTTTCCTCTTCCAGTACAGTGCTCCCCTTGGGTCTGTTTTCAATAAGAACAGCCCACTCATCATCTGTTTCACAGGGGCTCAAAACATAATATCCACTGCTAATCCTCACACTTTTCTCATGGACATGAAAGCGGTATTGAATTGTGTACTGAGCTTTACTGAACATGCAGATGGAGGAAACTCAATTTGTTCAATGTCTCTCTAAGCCCATCATACCCAGAGAACAATTATGATCTTGGAACCTAAATCTAATGCATTTTGTATAAAATGCACACACGCATATATAAATTACACCACCAAAAAAATAACATAAAATGTGGGGTCTGTACGATTTTTTTAATGTTTGCTGACAAAGGGTCAAAAATATAGTAAAAACAGTAATATTGTGAAATATTATTACACCAATTTTCTATTTTAATATATTGTAAAATGTTATTTATTCCTGTGATGGCAAAGCTGAATTTTCAGCATCATTACTTCAGTCTTCAGTGTCACATGATCCTTCAGAAATCATTCTAGTATACTGATTTGCTGCTTAAGAAGCATTTCTTATTATTATTGATGTCGAAAACAGTTGTGCTGATTAATATTTTTGTGGAATTTTTGAAAGGTAGTGTATAATGTGGCTCATGTGTTTCTCGTGTTATTCCAAATCCACGTGCCTTATTTTTTTCTGTCTAACACATGAAGATACATTTTAAAGAATCACGCTTTCAATGCCATTACAATGAATGCAGAGCTTTCAGATTGCAATAAGGACTTAAAAGCACTATACAAATATCAAAAAAGTGACCCACTTGACTTATGCACTAGTTTTCCTCTTTTCTGAAGGCATGCAATAGCGTTGTGTGAGAAATCGATTCAAAATTTTAATTGTTATTCATTGATAACATTATAAACTGATTACCATTGTGACCAAATGGTTTACCAATGTGTGAACTAACCATTCAGACTGATTTTGTGAGACAATTTGGTTGATTCATTGAAAAGATTTGACTTCAAAAACTTTATTTTTTACCGCATGAAATCCACAGTGTTGCATAACTAAACAAAAAAATATATGTACATTTTTGTTATTATCCAGATTGATTTTAGAGTTGTTTTTAGACAGGAAAGCACCTGCAGACTCATGCACAAACCTTTCATTTCCATTATAAGGAGTAAAAAAGCCACTTGGGCGTATAATCTCCAGCCTAGGAATGTCAAGGCAATGGAAGTGTTTGTCATGGTCATATCAAACCTCAGCAATGTCTGTAGAGTACTTTGACTAAGTTGTACTATAATGGCCTAGATAGGGCAAACAGACAGATAAGAGCAGGCCAAAATGAGCATACATTTATCGCTCCTGACAGTCTGTCTGCAGATAGCACATGACAGATGACAGGGCAGTCAGAGAAATATGGCTGAATGCACTAGTGACACCTCTCAGAGTCAAAAGCCATTCTGCCCTGTTACTTCCATTCCGCCTCCTAAGAAATGAGGGGTTATAGTGAAGTTAGCGAGGACATGACGCCCAGAAAAAGCTGAAGAAAGGGGATGTAGGAATGATAGGAATCTGGGAACATTGAGTTGCTGTTTAAGATGTTGGAGTACAGGTCAGGTATGTAAATAATACAGGTCTATAAATGATCTGTTTTTGACAAAAATGCACAGTTTATGTTTCAGTGTTTTTTATTTTTAAGTCATTTTAGATAACAGGGGCTACTCTATTAATAAATGCAAATACAGAAATGGTGAGAAAATCTAAGTGTTTCAAATAATTTAAAACCCTTCTTGGGTTGTAAATCACAATGTAGATTATCATGCCAGAGAAAAGAGAATCTAAAAGCATATTAGTGATCAAGACACATCATGGAGAACAATCTGCACAGCTCACTTTCTTCAAGCCTTTTCTTCTCAGATGCAGAATGAATAAATAAATACATTTTTGTGACATTTTCATGACAGTTAAGCACCTCCCATTACATTATCATTACTGTAATATGAAAAAAGTATATATTATTTAAAATGTAAAGTACAGCCGAAGCACAATTGTAATGATACATTATGGTCGTATTTGCAAAATTGAATGCTCATATAATAATAATAATAAATAGTCTTTAATAATATAAACTGTAATACAGTAATTACAGTAATGAGAATGACATTTTTTTGCACTAATGTCACAAATGCAAAACATATTAAATAAAAAATAGGAGAATTTATTCCCTTTATGCAATAAATAATAAATTACTTTTTTCTTTGATTCAAATCAAATGTGAAATGCCACCCACACATTTTAGGTTGCCCTTCTTTAAGTAAAACTGCAATCTGCAAGAAACACCAGTCTGTTTGTCTCAGAAGAACAGAAGCGAGGTACATCAAATACTGCCACCAAAAGTACAGTCTGTGTTTATTTGGAAAAGATGGGAAAGATTATCCAAATATAGTGAAATATAAATATCCATTTTTCATCTCATTTCCGGATACCCTAAACAGAGGAAGTATTAAAATTGCTTTTAAGCTATTTTTATAGATTAGCTATGTGAAACAATTCAGTGGAAGAACATGAACAATTTTGAAAGCAGCAATAATGTCATGAAGCCATTTAGTAGCAAAGCTATTTATCTAATATCTACATCTGCCTCATTACGTGCTTTTCTTGCACTTTGTAAATAAAATAAAAAAAACGGAGGAATTAATCAAATGTTTTCTGGAAGTGATCTCGGCAAACATCTCGGCCAAAACACACAAAACATCTGGTCAGTATGCCTTCATCAATCTTGCCACTACCGATTAACTGCAGTAATTAACCGTAACTCTCTCTGAACCATGAATGACATTGTGTCTGGGTTTCCTCCATTTATTCACTTCTCATACATTTCAAACCAGGCTCTAGCTATGAATGTCCCAGTCCAGTGTCTATATCCCAGCTGTCTGAATAAGTCTGGCTATGTTCCGGGGTGGAGCGTGTTACCCATTGACTGGGAGTCAACTGAGCAACAATAGGGCATTATTTACCCATTATTTACCGCAGCCAAAGGAGTGGCGGCACTCAGCGAGAAAAGTTCTCTCACAGCTCAGCACTCCTCTACGCCCGCATACTGCACACACTCTAAGGCAGATTTACTTTAATTACAGAGTGTGTAAAAACCAGGCGACTATTGACAAAGCATACTTCGCTCCGGCGGCCAAAAACGCTCAGCAGTAATCACAGCCACATCCGCTGAAGAGAGAAGCCAGATTGATTTAATGAGAAGAGTGGATTGACAAAAGCACAAAGTCTAGGGAGGTGCCGATACAAATTAAGATGTCGCAAGACAAAAATGGAAGATAACTAATGAGATGTAATATGCAACCGTCATGATCCAAAGAGATTTAAAGGGGAAATTAAACTTTTCTCATCATTTACTCAGCCGTAAGGTTTTTCCAAATAGAATTTGAAATAACTGAAGCCAAGGATGTCCTTAAACATGCAAGGGACCCCCTTCCCAAATTATAACACCTTATACCATACACCATAACTTTTTATGTATAAAATCCTTTTTATAACGTGTGAGAAAAATTATTAAAATATCATCTGGAAAGTATTTACTTCATAAAAAGCTGGGTTTTTTTCTACAAGCTATTAAAGACAAATGTTTGGTGTAAAAACTACACATTTTCACACATTTTAATTTGAAAGTTCAGACATGAACAGACCAATGAACCTATATGAGATGGATTTGTCTGCAGACAGGTGTTCAAATTTCTTTTCACTGCACTGCAAAGAAAACTGGCTAACCAATAAGATTTATGATTTTGGTCAATGGTCACTGTTATATAAAACTACAACTTGATAGCACTCATGGACAATATTTTGCTGAGCGACAGACTGAATTTTCATGCCGAACATTTGTGTTGGTGTGAACAGGCCTTTAGAGTAGCCTCCAGCTACTATAAAGACTGGAATTATAAATATCAATTTCAATACATTTTTATGTGTTTTATGCTCAATGTAAATATAGTGCCCAAAGTAGCTTTAGAGACAATATTGCCCTAATTAGAGGTACAACAAAAAGTGATTTTCCACAAAATAATTACAGTGTAATAATAAGTCGATATATTAATAATTACTAAAAGGGGAATGTATACACATTTTAGGGCCAGATTTACTATCAGCTTGTGCCAGCACAACCCCTCATTTTGTGTTAAAAATCTAATGTCAGGAAGACACGCAGTGCGAAATTAGCACTAAAAAGGTGTGGACACAGTTATTTTTGCATCTCACCTTGAATATGCATTTGTAGGAGCTTCCATTTCGATGGGTACATTTCTGGGAGGAGAGTATTTAAATGATAACACTACGTGATTTACTAAGATTTGCGCTTGTCAATTTACTGGCATTATTTAACGCCCAAAAAAACCATGTCTTAAAGCAGACGGTAATTTGCACTTCTCTTGGTACAGTAGATTGCGCTGGTCATTATGGAAATTAGATATTGCATCTGTGTTCTTTAATGTGCGCATTTTCAGTAAATCTCCCGCAGAATTTTCTTCATCATCGGTGCTTTTATGAAATTGCGCTATAACGCTAATTTGCCCTGTTCAGTAAATCTGGCCCATAGTGTTCAACTTTTTTAACTGATGTCTAAAGTTAACTCATTAATTTTGACAGTAATAGATGTATTTTGTTCATTTTTTCCCTATGTGGCTAGCCAAAACACTGGTCCCTTCAGGAACATACAAGGATAAGTTAAGCATGATGTTGAACCTGCACTTATCCAGCTCATTCTCATTTGCATATATTCAATTAAGCCATGTAAAACGCTTGTCAGCTTAGGAGCTCAGACATTCTGCAAAACCATCTCTTATGTTATTTAAAAAAAAAAAAAAAAAAGAGAACATCGACCCATGATTTTTCATTTTGAGGAAACCATTTCTCTGCTAGAAGATGTACTGGCTTTTGACAGCAGTAGACACGCATTGGCTTCTGGTTGTGTTTGTGTTGTGCTGCATGATGTCTAGGCTGGCTGTGTTATTGGGGAGGTGGACTGGTCTCTGGAGATCTACGCTGCAGCTGCTCAGGAATGTGAGCTGTTCTGCTTATCTCCAGCTCTTCTGAGGAAGGCTTATGTTCTGCTATAAGCCATCGCTCCTAGTCCGCTCAGTAAACAAATACGCCCTTCCTCTGTATGGATTCACTTTATATATTTTGGATTGGCCCTCTAAGACCATCAAACAATTCAAATGGGCCCACATTTACAGAGTGGAAACAGAAAAACAGAGCGATGCAGGCTCGGGCCCGGTGAGACCTCCGGGAGGCATCGTAAACTATTAAAGATCATCCTTAAAATTGATGTTTCTGGGTAACTACGCACAGCACGGTCGCTCGCTCTGCTGCCAGGAATCTCGTTAAAACATCTTGTACAGAAAAAGTGGGGTAACAGGAAGCCTACCAGCACCCATCTTATTTTCAGCCGTGAGGAATTTAAGACACATCCAAGCAACATCAATCTCCCTGAGGAATGTTGAATGCTGCCCAGCTTTTGGGCAGCGGCGGGGGTATCTTTCTTGGGTCACGAACTGAAATGTTTTTATGCGGGACGGGTGTATGAAACCTGAAAAATTTCTTAATTTCTGCTCTTTGTGTACACGAAATAACAAGCCCACTAATGGAATGTTTCAGCAAATATAATGATGTTCTGTGTGGTTTTATGTGCTGAAGCTCACAGGATGGGGCCCACTGTCATTTGGGACGGTTCTCTGTGTAAAGGACACCCCCTCCCTCTCTTGCACAGTCTCACAAAGAGACATCATTACTCCTTCTGCAGATGTCTTTGGCAAAAGCCCAGCGAGCTTCCCTGTTATGGCTGAGATGGCTTTCAACAGATGAAATATGACTGGAGCTTCATATTTAACAAACATAGATCTTGTCCTCTGACAAAAACTCTCACATAGGTGCTACAAAACACAGAGGCAGAAAAACTGGAATGTCTCCATTCATCAGGTCCTGACTATCATAGGGCAAAATAAAAATGATCAATTGAACATTTACTTCATGTCCTTATGGTAAAAACAATAACAACAGACAATAAGATGGTCATACACATGTGCAAGATATTTTTGAATCCGATTAAGAAAGTAGTCAGATTTAATCATTTACATGCTGAATTGTTCCTGTTGATTGTATTATTTCAGATCTACAATAACTCCTTTCAATCCAATCGAAATTTGGATCACCTAAAGGTTTTCAAGTCTAATTGGGCCATCAATCCAATTAAAAATGTATTATTTGGGTGTATGTAAACAGCTATTGTGAGTTATAAAGTCACATTTGCAAGATGCAAATCGCAATTATGAAAATTAAAGTCATATTGTGCGATATAAAGCACTAAGTTAAAAACTGGGAGGCAAAGTCATTACTATTACAAGAAATACCGTCTTAATCATGAGACAATTACCTTTTTATTTTTTATGGAAATTATCTTCCATACATTTCATTTCCAAATCAAAAGAAAAAAAGTAATCACAGTTAAGGATAATCATGAGCAACATTATACTGCTTTTTATGCAGATTATATTCTTTAAAATAATTTAAAATGGTGTGTGTAGTCTGTTGTAATCCGTTTTACTGTAGTGAAAATAATGTCACAATGCAAAAAGTTTTAATGGCTCCATTTTCTTTACGCAAAATATATTTTTTCTGTTGATTTAGAGGTGAAATATGACCAATAATATAAAACACAGTCTTTGTGAGAATCACCCTGTTATGGATGCACAGCCTCTGCCAATAGTAGTAACATTGTAAATTCTCAATTTTCATTGTCACTTTCAAATCAAATCATTGAATTTAATTTGGAATGAATTACACTTTCCTGTAAATTTTTCCTTACTGTCTCACTTTACTTGATACTGCATACAAGTGACCCACCCTTTTGGATGGATGTGAAGACTATGGTGAGATTGTCAGGAAGGAATTTATGATGGCTCTGACTCAAATGTGGTGAAGCTGCATTGCACAGACAGATCTCTTCTCTGGTCTGGGCTGTGGCTGAGATCTAGTGTGGTTTATTGGGGGGGGGGGCAGCATCAGCATTCAACAAAGCAGCAATACTTGCTTCCTGTCCATGAACTCTCCGCAGCCTTCAAGCAAAGCATGGTTTGTGTCCAATCACAATATGACCAGAGCCGTATTCCCGCTAACAGCGAGTCTTGTGATTTTGGCAGCCTTCTGACAATGGATCCAGTCCATTTTCTTTGTTTTTTTGTGTTAATGTGCTAGTCTTACACACATTGAAGCCAGTTTTCCTTTAAATTTTCCTCATACTGTAAATACTGGTGGAGGGAAATTACATCTCAGCACAAATCACGTCACTCAACCATTAAACTCGAATCACAGAGATTTATCAAGATCCATGCAGCCAACCCAATACAATCCCTTAACATTTATCACGGTCAATGGTCATACGAATTTCTGACATTAATTTAGGGTTGCATACTGACAAAAAGTCTTATGCTTGTTTCTCATGGTCAATGCCAATGCTTTTCCCTAAAGAGATCCTCTAATTGACTACAACCGAGTACTGAAGGTCCTCCCTTGCACCGCTACAATTCTCCCAAGAGCTGGAGGAACGGAGCAGACACTGGTGGAAACTGAGCCAAGTTCCTCACAAAGTGATGCATTAACACTGCAAGTTAATGAAAAGGCTGATGTTCATGTTGAGATGATCCCAAGAGCATCAAGAAGAACATCTGACCATCTACACAAAGAGTTGCATGAGCAATATCACAAACTTACTAAAATATGTCTTTGCATCATAATGTTCCTTTATTTTTCAATTTTCAAATCCAGAAACCTCATAGTGTTTTTCAAATTCTGAATTGATTCAATGCGATCTCTGATATTTGTACTGTTTGTGGGATCTAAAGAGAGTTTCTGATCTCATTAGCATGTACAACTTGCAGTCCTGGTAGAAAAGAGACTTTCTGTTAAGGAAAAAAAAAATAGCAGCATTTCCATAGGCGCACTTTTGTTTGGGGTAGAAACAAAAACTTGTAGGACAGGGTTAATTCTGGGCCTCTGGTCAATAGGGAACAGGAGTTACTCAGTCGGACAGGCTGAGCCCTGTAATGTCCTCCCACTCACTGACTTCTGAATGGACTCACAAACAAACAGGCCTTCACAGAGGAGAGAGAAGAAAAGAGGCTGAGGGAGGCTGGGGCACCAGCCCTTTGGCCCAAACGGCCAGTTCGACGCAATGACCCATATAGGGTCAAAAGACTCATGTCACAGATCGAAAGGAAAAACAGCTGGGTCAAACTCCACAGACGTCACACATGTTTAATTAAAGCAAAACATGCAAAATAATGGCTTTAAAATGGTAGAAGTATACTTAAAAAGGTTATTCGCCTAGATGTTGGATGTTACAAGATTCTTAGTCCCTCTCTTGAAATGTCCTGCATTTATAATTACTTTCCATCATTTGATGGACTAGGTTTTGAATTCTCAGTCATTCTCTAATTTTATCTACAGTTAAAGTGCTGTGTTGTGGGTTTTTGTTTTTTCTTTTAATCTTCTTTTGCAATGGGAAGAAACAACAGACATTGCAGTCTGTTCATTTTATTCAGTATTTTATTGAATTATTTAACTGTACTACACTGGAACTTAGGGGTGTAACGATTCATCAATATGGATCGATACATCGATACGATGTCTGACGATACGATGCATTGATGCCACATGTAACATATCAGTATCTGTATTATAAATAGGTACTCTGTTATAACACAATAAATATATGCATAATGAATCTTTCACAATGTCTACAATTTGTGTGTTATAATGAGAGGATTCGTGAGCACGCAAATTTCAGCACTGCATTGCTCAACGCTGCAAACACGTGTTGTAGCCTAAATAGAAACTCTGCATATGCTTGCACCTGTAAATCGTTTATATTTTATATTAGTTCATGTTGCTTTTGAGCAATAGATGAATAACAATTTATTTGTTTTATGTATTTTATGTTTAGATATTTCTATTTTGCGGGAGTCCCGTGAATAATTTTTTCTCCCGCATCCCGCACACACACGCAAGTGTCTACCCCCCTGCACCAGCACTCGCCCATCTTGTCCTGCACCGCACTCTGTTGCGTCGGGTCTCGCTGGAGAGCCGGTCTCTAATCCACTGGCACTTGACTCGACAGTGCGTGTGCTACATCCTTTTTACAATCTCTAGATTAGAACATTCTGTCAGCAATGTAATGCAGCAGTAATGTATAGAGACCGTGGCTTGTAACTATACTCTAATTACTATTTTGAAAATTATAACACGTTAAATTACTCCGTTACAAAAAAAGTAATCAAATTACAGTAATGCGTTACTGCCCAACACTGCTCTACAGATATCACTATTGAACGTCAGTCATTAAAAACTTTAATTATTTTAAAGTTTTTGCAATTTTCAAGTCACAATTCAAGTTTGACAAAATCATTGTGATTTATGGGGTAGTATATCAAATTTGAATGCACAAAAAAATGCTGAACTGAGTAATATCTTAGATATCATAAACTGGCTTCATTATGATAATGCAGTGGTTCTCATCTCCAGTCCTCGGGACCCACTGCTCTGCACATTTTGTTTGTCGCCCTTATTTAACGCACCTGATGCAGATCATCAGCATGTTAGGAGAGAGATCCATGAACATAACAGAGTGTGTCAGATAAAGAGACACATGCAAAATGTGCAGTGGGTCCCGAGGACTGGAGTGAGAACCACTGTGATAATGTATGCCAGTCCGAAATGTAGTTTTATCCAAAGAGGTAGTAAGTAAATAAAAGTAAATAAAAAGTAAGTAAAGGATGAGTAAATTGTCTTTTTTTAATGACAGTAGCAAGAGCCGATGATGCCACTTGTGAAGAAGAAACAAAAATGCAGGGGGTTTTGGGGCGGAACTCTGTCCACAGATGAACTCATCACATCACAGATATCTGATTTATCAGATTACAGCCGTCTGTTCTTAGCCTTTGACATTAGTATGACCACAGCAAAAGGTCAGGAGCTACTTCATCAAAATAAGAAGCATCAGTGAGATGCATCAGACACTTTATGGTGAAGGTTTTTTCTCTTTATAGACAAAAGAACGGGCACTAAGAAGTCAAATCATATCATGCATAAAGGGAAATTTGTGCCATTTCCTCACAGGTTTCCTCACTGTCTATCCTGTCCTCCATCCTGCTCCATTGACCTAGATCTTCAGGAATATCAAGACTTAAAAAATTCATAAAGATCCAAACATACTGTGACAGAGATGTGTATGTGAATCACATCGCTCCAGTGCGCAGTCAGAGCGATTAAAGTTTGAGAGACTCCTGTGCACAGCTTCTGAACTCATTAAAGTCCTGTGGCAACATACATGCTGAGATGAGATGCACATAAATAAGTCAAGCGTCCTCTGCTTTTCTGCACTCAGCAGGTTTAATTAAGGTCTCCCTGTGTCTAGCTTTAATAGCTAGGCCAAAGATTTCCATCTAACTGACACTGAAATATTACCATAATATCCCGTACCCCCTTGGCTATCAACTGGTAGAGATCATGGGTTTGATTCCCAGGTAACACACATATAAAACATATACCTTGAAGGAAGTGTATTATTAAAAAAAACTTACTAAACATTTGAACAGAAGTGTATTTATAAATTTAAATTAAAATTATTATTAAAGTAAACCATTTTCCTAAATAATCTCAATAAATACTATCACTATATATTGCAAAGGTTAGTCAGATTGTCTGAAAGTGCTGCCTATTGAAGCTCCACTTTAGTAGGCTATCTATGAACGATCACCACTGTGCCCTTGAGCAGTGCACTTACCCCAGGTAAATAATAGATTATTTGTTTTATGAGAACACACGTTGCCAACTACCCAAAAAGCCATGTGGCTCTTCCTGTGAAGAGTATCCAGATGGCACAGGTTGTCAGGAAATGTATTGTGACATGTTACACTCACCAGCTGAAACTCACTCCGTCGGCCGTAGGCTTCCTGGATGCCACTATCATTCCAGAGTGCCTGCAGGGCTGGGACGTACAGCTGAAAGGTGCAGGGTTCGACAGGCATGCCTGCTTTGTTTTCGAAGGACATAACAAACATGCCATGCTTCTCATTCTCAGAGTTCTGCCAGGGAACACCAAGTTTGTCCCGGGCATCCACCAGTACCCGCATCCCCTTTGAGAAAAAAAAAAAGACAAAGAGAAGGAGAGAGAGATTAATGCCATGTTTGTTTGTCTAGGGTGTATAACTACAGCAGGGTGTGTCTCTGGAGCTGAGCTTCTATAACAGGAAGATGAAGCAATTCTTCTGGAGACAAAATAAAGATAGTAGCAATGTTTTCATGAAACACCTACAACAGTTTAAACCTGCTAAATTTCTGTCTCTGTAAATCTCCCACGCTCAGTTTCAAACAGTTACCTGTTTATGTTAAAAGGGACAAATACTTGAAATAATGATGTACAAGAGTGTGAACCACAGCAATAAGAGGTTAGCCAAACATATAAGAGGCTTAAAATCAACATAAAGTCAGAATTTACCAGAATTATTTATTTGTTACATTGGTCTTATACCTTTTGTACATGTTTCAATGAGTGTGTAGGCCTGTGTTTAGGGCTGTTGCGATAACTGCAATATCACAATACTGCGTTATTGACGAGCAAACCGCAGAGGAATGCAAGAACCGCAGCAACCACATTTTTTGTGTTTTCTTTTTTCATAGGGTTATGCCCTTCTCGTTTTACACTTCGTGCATGTGTACTGAATATTAAATAAGTTAGTAATGATAACATAATGTGTACCATGCTGATTTGTACTGAGGCTCCTTAGATTTCCACTTAACAAGCCTAAACAGACAACAAATGAGAGAGATCAACTGAGCATGTGCGATTACTTGTGAGTCATATATATTTGTGAAAATAGGTAGTCATGTCCAAGGAAAGTCTTAGCATCAACGCATTGGTCAGCTGAGCCTTTTAACGTGGCGCTCAAAGTTATAATGATTTCAACAGCGTTTTTCATTTTGTCTCTCTTTGAATGAATCAGCGTTTTTGAATGTGTAGTAGTTGAATGAACGGTTTAAAGACTCACTCAAAAACAGTCCCTTTCCACCACCTTGTGGCGCAAAACACTGTAACTGCACTGACTGACAGCCCGTCTAGAACGCGCGCAGGTGGAAATTTCAATAGAAAGTCTCTTGTCCAGTCGGATTCGAGGATCAGAACGAACTGTTATACATATAGTCTAACAATAGCCTAACAATCTTATTGTCAGGTTTATGTTCTGTTATGTGGATCGTTATTTTGTGATTCTCTTCTGTTTACTTCACTTCCTGTTTCAATGCTATTTGGTTTCGGTTTCATTGGTTTCTGAATATGACCTCATTAGCTGAAACATACACACAGATTTTTATATATATATTATATTATCTTATACTATATATATATATACTATATATATATACAGTATATATATGTCATAATTACCGGGATACCGCGCGATATTGAGCCACTGCAAAATACAGCAAGGGAAAATGCAACGTCTCACGACAGCCCTACATGTGTTTTACAAGAGGAGAATATATTCGTGCAAAAAAAACCATTGCGATAAACATTTTAATTTGAATGAATGGCTGCTAATGCATCTAAGCGCCACCTACTGTCAGAGAATGAATTTGCATTTTCATTCAGCCGTTTCTTACGAATTGGTCTGAACAGACAAAACAAATGCAAAAATTTGACCATATTTTTTAAGTTGATGTAAACAGGTCTTTATTCTAAACAAAAATGTCAGAGAGAAAGTAGAACATTTTGTAAAACTACTACTCTTTTGGTGCAAAAAACTTGCCTAGCATTATAATTATACCTCTGGGTAAAAATTACTTACAAAAAAAGAAAAAAATCTAAAGATTAAGAAAAGTGTAAGATTTAAACTTTAAATTTATACCACTGTTTAAATCATGCTTGTACTGCATTTAGAAGGAAGATCTGATCCCAGAGCTGAAACACTCTAAAGTCATAAATGAAAACATCTCCAGAAAGCTCTGTTGAGAACAGCAATCGCACTGAAACTAAACTTCCGCGATGAGCCTCCTTGCTTCCAAGCATAACATTGAATACACAAAACCCTGAACTGAGCCTCTGACTGTTACCAGGAGGGCTGGGCTCTGTGGAAGAGCAGAAATATCATGAGACGTTTTGTAAATGCAACACAAGGCCATTGACTTTTCTCGATAATAACTGCAGTACTATCAGCCGAGGAAAATCCTCCTTTGCAGCACACTTCCTTTTGTTGCAGTGGAATAACATCCTGATATTCAGGGTCTCAGAAGGGGGTCCTGGTCCTCTTCTTCTGCTCTTCAGTATGAATCATCGACACTAGCACTCAAAAATGCCCAGAGTAAATGTATGCTAGAGTAATTAGACCAGCCAGCATGCTTTTGTCTCTGAAGAAGATAAAGGGTCCCTCAGGCACAGGTGCTTTGTGGGATTTGACCCATTGACCCGAGTCCGTTTAATGCCATTCCAGCACATCAGGTCAATAGGTTGAGTGTAAAGGCAATGAAAACTCCTAGTCTGTCCGCATGTGTGAGGGATTTGTACATCAGCACGAGGCGGTTACATTGCAAAACCAATAAAACAGCAGGGCAGCGACAGGAAATGAATGTGGTACAGTCCTGTTAGCCTGGCTGTCTCCATCAAATCCTGAGATTCCCCCACCTCCCAAATCTCAAGATTCCCAAATGTAAACAGTTGTTCGTGCTTAAGGCCTCCCTGCTGCTTCTTCTTAATGCGCTTAATAGTGTGCCTTAGTCCAGGGTTGTCAGGGTACTTTTCTAGGGGCCAAACTCAGTCACACTTCTGCCTTTATTTGTCTCCGAGAGGCAACCCCCCAAACCCACCCATCCATCTCTGACCTTTCACCCACTTCTGGCCAACACTATCAGGGAAGCGTAGACGTATCCTCCTGGCCTCCTTGGCTGGATCCATTGACACCGTCAGGGCGAGAGAAAAGAGAGAGCGGCTAGGTAGCTTTATCACAGTGGAGAGGTCAGTTGCAGGGCTTCCAATCTCTTCCTGAGTCATGGCAAAGTCCCAAAAATAGCTTTGAAAACCACCAAAACCTCACCTCGCCGTGAGCAAGGCTCTTATCGTATCTGAAATGCCTCCTGAAAAACAAGCCTTAAGTGTTTGTTTTAAATGGCATCTTCCAAAGAGACTTGTTTTGTAAGTCTTTGGCAAAAACCACAGTTTTCCATATCATTTTTAAGTCTACAACAGACAATTCTTGATCTTTCCCTTGTTGTTTGTTGAAAAAGGGGGGATTTCCTTAATGTTCAGTCAACAAAGAGCAAGAATGATATTATTCGGGGATCTTGGTTTCTGCTGAGAGACGCAGCTGACAGCGAATCTAATCCGTCGGCCCTCATCTGACATGCATTAGACAGGCCCTGCGTGTCAAGCGCAATAATCACTCCAGTGGTGGTAATGGCATTGCTGTGATTTCGCAGCGTAAGCAGATGTGGGGAGTGGACCAGGCAGCCGCTCACGGCTTCCCCACCGCTGAGCAACCACAGCTAAATCAGCAACAACTCCTTAGCCATAAACAAGCCGCCTGTGAAGGAGCCTCCCAAGACTCCGGTCACAGAGGAACTCTCAGATTTATCTCACAGGAAGATGGGCTTGATATATGCTTGCTCCCTGTGTCACCCTTCAGCTACTTCCTGTATACTATCCTCCCCCGCAAGGATCTTTTGAGCAGGATGCATGCATTTAAACCTTTCGGTGTGGTACAACTTTTTGTTAACTTGCACCATACACGCTTTCCTTGGGATGATGGAGCAAAAACACATTCTGGGCAGTTACTGAATACCGCAACTATTTTCTCAAGGATGTAGTAAACAGAGGAAATGCACAACTGAAAATGGTGTCCCGTTGCACAAGAGATCAAGAGCTTTGCAATAGGAAAACTGACTCTTGAAGGGTCAGAGTGATGAGTGAGGGGTACGAGGGGCCAAACGGAGGTGAGATCTTATCGTGTCCCGACAGGCAGTGTCAGTATCAGGTCAGTCGTTAGATCACTCTCCTATCAAAGATAGGACCGTTAAAGAGTTAACAGAAATTACTAGATAGATAGCTACTGATCTAGGAAGTAATAAATTCCCAGACATAGGCTAAATTACTCAGCCTACTCAATGTGGGTTTACAACAACAAGGCAGGAAAGACTGATTGTGTGGTGTATCAAATCATTTATTCGCACATTGAAGACTGTACACACAACACCTTTAGCCTTTTTAATGCATCCTTTTAGTATATCAAATGACATTGGGTGGGACTTGATTTTATCCTTCTGGTTTTGATTGGATCATCAAACCATCAAACAAGTGATATAGAATTGAATTCAATTTAGATTTTATCTAACAAGGTTGCCTTTAAAAACAAACATTGGTTGTAAAAACATTTTACACCCTTTCAAGACAGACCACCTCTGGGCAAATGGTGCTGCAACATTCAAAAAAGGCATTACTGGAAGGATCTGGAAGAAGTTGAGAGGACTAACTCCTGGACCTTTGCCACTGTAAAGTGGCTTAAATGAAGATAACGTTATCTTTAAAACAGCCAATAATTTGATCAGCACGTAGGCTGAGATTCGCTTATGCGACAGTTAACCTCTGGGATTGTTTGTTCTAGTTTTTTCCACCCTGAGGAAAAGTCTGGACTGGGGTTGCTCCAAATTTGTATCAGTGAAACAAATATCACCAACACTGTCATAATCCTAGAGCCTTCAGAGGGATGGGCTGAACAGCAGGGTGATGACAAACGCTAAGAGGGGAGATAATGGCACGACTGAATCGCCATTGTTTGCAGCATTTGCTGTCTGTGCACTGAGGAGAGGCATTTCCTCTGGTTCTGTGGACTGTGCGATACTGCAAGCCCGCAGAGACCACCATTGTAGAGCTATTCTAATCTGACCTGGTCTTCAATGCCGACAAACAAGGTCTCCAATCCAGTTCTCAAGCCACTTCACACATCTTTAGACTGTGAAATTAAGTATTATAACATGCTTTCCTTTTACTGGCCACTGTCCTACTGTCTGAACTGAATTACATGAATTGCAAACAATTTTACAAAAGTATTAACACCAGTGTGGAACTTATACTTCCTAAAAAAATGTAAATAAAAGAAAGCTAGGGAACCTACATTAAACGTTCACAAAACTTTTAATTTAAAAAAGTATCATACTTCTGACTCAACATTAAAAAACAAAGCTTTGTAGCTTTTAGTTGAAATTTGTCATCTATATGCTAGTAAAAATGCAGCAAAGCAGTTAAATGTCATCAAAATACGCATTCTGGCAAAATGGACAAAAAAAGTACCACATGGGCGTATAAAAGCTTTAGTTCAATAAAAGCACTGTAAAAACTGAAACTCTGCAGTTAACTCTGAATGGTTATTTCTAACTGACCTGATCCTGACCTGACTTGTTGTTGTAACCTAATGTAAGTTGATTAGCCATGTTAAATAATATTTTGACGAATAAAAGCAGTTAATTTAGATGTCATTGTACCACATGAAACACAGTTTTGTTAATAAAAAGTGTAAAGCTTTAACAACACAGCATATGAATGACTTTTAGACTTTTAAAACCTTGACAGACAATCAGAATCCACCTCGAATTTAAAGAGCTAATATAATTATAGTAGTTTCTAGTGTACTATAAATTATCTTTTTGTTATTTGGCCTTTATTTATGTTACTTTTTGCTTCCTAAACCCCCCAAAAAGTTTCTCAAATCTAATAAAGGTGTTTCATAACCTTGAGATGTTTTTAACAACTACAGTTAATAAAAGCAAGTGTGGTGGCTTGTGACAAGAAGCCATGGTAACCATACAGAAACACAAAACTTTAGGCACATTCTTCACGGCCATTTGCTCTTTTCACTTGACTGGCAGGGCAGCGAGTGGGCCATGTAATCAGCGCCAACACATACATTTAGGGCATTCAGTGCAGTTAGTCACAAAACTGACTTCAATTCTCGTATACACATAGATGCTCCAAAACACAGGTCTCAGCATTTGCCTCTGGAGCTAATGAAAGAGATCAGAGCTACATTATAATGTTTTCCTCAGCTCACTATGGTCACTTTATGGTGAAGGGGTCTTATTGAAAATAAACTGAGATGACATCATCAACACAAAGAAAGCTCAGTTCTGCTGCTTTGCTCCCCGGGTGGGTTAGAAGAGGATCTGATCGCAATCGGTCCCAGTGGAAACAAAGTGAATCTTTTAGCTCTGCCTCAGTCTTGTCCCTGTACGACATGGGCTCCTGGAGTCACTCTTGTCCTGAAAACTATGGACAAAAGCTTACACATTTATCTGGCTGTGGGAAGGACGCATGATGTGATGTCTGGCAGTTTGGCTAAATGTTTGGTGGTGGACACGAACCATGGAGATGGAACATGTGGACCTCTGCTCTGACAACCTGAGAAACATAACCTTTTCCATATAAAGCTAAACTCTTCCACTGAGCCAAACCTCTGATCTGGCAGCACTGCTTTTGACCAAACTGTGGGTAAGATAACAATACCAAGGAATATTTATCATTTTAGTTTCCCACTGAATAAATGAACATCATAGTTTTCCAGAATACAGACATATTTATGTCCAATAGAGAAGAAAAGCATTTATTATATATGGAACAATGACAAAAATCTAGTTTAAAACACATGCACCAGGTTCCTAGAACTGTAATCTTTGTATTCAAGTTGGTTTGCAAAACTTTTTTTAAAAAACATTTGGTAACACTTTAGATTATGGAACACACATTCACTATTAATGAAGAGTTTCCCTCAATAAACTTCTAATTTGCTGCTTATTAATAGCAAGTAAGGAAGTTGTTGTATTTGGTCTAGAATTTGGTCATGCATTATTATGTGCTTTATAAGTATTAATAAACAGCAAAAAATTACAAAAAGTAATATGCATGTGTTAACAAGCAACTAGTTAATAGTGAATAGTGTTCCCTAATCTAAAGTGTTACCAAAAGTTTAAATTTAATGACTGAGAAAAATGTCAATACATAAATCATTCAGTACCTTAAGTGTACTGAATGATTATTGACAAAAATGCATTTATTTATGTTTTTTATTCGTGTAGAGCATGTTAATTTTACTTCTTGTGACAAAAGTGCATGTGGCAGCAGGAAACAGGCACGTTTGCAATGAAACTTGGTCTTGTAACCTTTGAATAACGTAATTTAACTCAACATATTTTTAAGAAGTTTTTTATATAATACAACAGCATATTAAGATTAATGTAATGATAATGTAGTTGGGTTTAATTTTTTATTTATTTTGAATGTATTATTATTATTGTTTTTTACACACATCATAAACAAGTATTTCATATTTGATCTGTCTTGTCAAACAAGGTCAAATTGTCTGATATTTTAGAAGATTATTTGCTTTGATACACAGTTATATAATTGTCAGTTTTATGTCTTTTTCTGCATGTTTCTGCCTGTTGTATTAATTGTTTATATATTTTAATAAATTAAGTAAGACATAATCAGCATTATATCACTGATCCATATAATTACATCTCATCTAACATGAAATCAGGGTACCATAAAGATGACAAGTGACAAGACGATGCACAATACACTGATTTTTGAACAAAGCTCTCTTATAAATAAACGCCACAGAAAAGCTCTGACTCAGCCAGCTAGTGCTTGTTAAGCACATAGACGTATTGAACAACATGAAAAGAATGTTAGATCTTCTCTATCCCTATTGTAACATAGATGCAGGCTGTAATTAGTCTTCTGCCATCAGCAGCTAATAAGATCACATCAGATGCCATCAGTAAACTTCCCAAGCAAAATGTAAAACCAAATAAGAGATAAAGAGAGGAAGACACAAGTGCAGAAAGTACGCAGATAGGGGAACAATCAGGACATATTGAGACATCCAAAGACACGTGAGCTCAGAAAGCACATGAGCTGATCACAATGATAAGTCAGACACAATCTCTCCGTTCATAACAGAGCCAGGGATGAACCTAGACCAAACAAAGTGACTCAATGTACTGCTAATTGTAAGGACAGCTAAGCTTAGTCTTGTGGTAATTACGAGAGAACATCTGCCAGCCTGCAAATGTTAAGATGCTGATTTGTGATTACTGGGTTATAAAAAAAGTTGCTTCTACCAGAAAGGCCAAACATTGTTCCTCATGTTCCTCTGTAACTCCAACAGCCCCAGGCCCGATATCTCATCTTACACACACATTCTGGGATGCATTTTCACTCCTTTCCTGTTAACTCCGAGCTGTCAGTCAAGCCACTGTTATTAAACACAGACACCTTAAATAGACATGCTTACAGGGAAATGACCCAAGAATAATCCCTTGGGATTCTGATTTGCGGTAGAGCAGATGCCTAAAGCAACCATCACATGACTAACGGCAAAATGAATTAGTCAGATAGAGAAAAAGTGAACATTTTCACATGGATTGGGTATCCAAAACCTTTGTATAACCAACTAACCTGGATATTTGCCCTCATCTAATACGTAGCTAAAGAAAGGGTTGATAGTAGCTCATGTGAGTCAGCATGTTTGACAGATGGTTCATGTACATGTGATGAGAGTTCATGTGAGCACTTTCTGATCGCTGAAGCACAGACTTTGGGGAAGTATTAATTATGCTGAATGCAACAAAAAAAATGCATTTGTTTCTCATTTCTGTAGAGAATGTTTGTTCTACTTATTGCAACAAAACTGCATGTCACAGCAGGAAACAGGCATGTTTGGGCAAGGAAACATGGCCTTGGTGACCTTAGAATAACTAAACAACTGACACCACATGTATATAAACTACATACAAATTTATAGGTGGCATTTCAAATCAATCTATCAATCTATCATCTATCTATCTATCTATATATTTATCTATCAATCATCTGACTATCTATCATCTATCTATCATCTGACTATCTATCATCTATCTATCAGACTATCTATCTATCATCTGACTATGTATCATCTATCAATCTATCTATCAGACTATCTATCTATCATCTATCTATCTATCATCTATCTATCTATCTATCATGTATCTATCAGAATATCTATGCTCTCATCCTGACTATCTTCGATCTCTCATTACTAATATATCTATTCATCTGACTATATATATATCACATCTATCTATCAGACTAGCATATATCATCGGGACATCTATCGATCGATAATCTATATAATATCGATATCTATTATCTATCCTCAGATCTATCTATCATATATCTGTATATATATCTATCTATCAGACTATCTATCTATCATGTGACTATCTATCTATCTATCATCTATCTGTCTGTCTATCTATCTATCTATCTATCTATCTATCATCTGACTATCTATCTATCGATCTTAGCTGTCTGTCTGTCATCTAATCGATCGACTCTATATATATCATCTGGAATAATCTATCTATCTATAATCATCTGTCTGTCGTATATCTATCTATCAGACTATCTATCTATTATCGACTCGATATCTATCTATCTATCATCCTTCTGTCTGTCTGTCTATTATCTATAAGACTATCTATCTATCTTCATTATCTGGCTGTATATCTATCTACTTAATTTATCTCTCTGTCTGTATATCTATCAGATATCTATCTTCATAGGACTATCTATTCATCTGTATACATTCACTATTATCTATCTATCTATCTATCTATCATCTATCTGTCGGTCTATCTATCTATCAGGACATCTATCTCTCATCTGACTATCTATTTCTATCTATATGTCTCTATAGATCTATCATTTATATGTCTGTCTGTCTAGATATCAGACTATCTATCTATATCTGAATATCTATCATCTATCTATCTATCTATCTATCTGTCTATCTATCTATCAGACTATCTATCATCTATCTATCCGACTATCTATCTATCTATCCGTCTGTCATCTATCTATCTATCTGTCTATCTATCTATCAACTATCTATCTATCATCGGAATATCTATCATCTATATGTCTGTCTATCTATCTATCTATCATTTATCTGTCTGTCTGTCTATCTATCAGGGCTATATATCTATCTATTGACTATCTATCTATCTATATTCATTTATCTGTCTGTCTGTCTATCTATCATCTGACAATCTATCTATCCATCTATCTATCTACCCATCTATCTATCTATCTATATATCTATCATCTGACTATCTATCTATCTATCATCTGACTATTTATATCTATCATCTGACTATTTCTATCTATCATTTAGTGTGACTGTCTGTCTATCTAGCAGACTATCTATCTATATATGTCTGTCTATCTATCTATCTATATTTATCTGTCTGTATATCTATCTATCTATCATTGACTATCTATCTATCTATCTAGATTATCTGTCTGTCTATCTATCTATCTATAATCTGTCTATCTATCTATCTATAATCTATCTACCTATCTATCTATCTATATATCTATCTAACTATCTATCTATCAATCTATCTGTCTGTCTGTCTGTCTATTTTTCTGTCTGTCTGTCTGTCTGTCTGCTATCTATCTATCTATATTTCTGTCTGTCTGTCTGTATGTCTATCTGTCTATCTGTCTGTCTATTATCTATCTATCTGTCTATCTATCTATCTTTCTTTCTGTCTGTCTGTCTATCTATCATCTGACTATCTATCATTTATCTGTCTGTATATCTATCTATCTATCATTTATCTGTCTGTCTGACTATCTATCTATCATCTATCATTTTCTATGTCAGGTCGATATCTATCTGTCATTATCTGGTCGTCGGTATGTCTATCTACTATCTATATCTGACTAAAGTATCTCCTACGTCTAAATTTATCTGTCTGTCTATATAATATATCTAGTCATTCTGACTATCAATCTATCTATATATATCATTTATCTGTTATGTCTATCTATCTATTATCATATGTCTTCTATATATCTATCATTTATCTATCTATCTATATATCTATCTAACATCTGACTATTTCTATCTATCTATCTATCATTGGATATCATACTCATCTAGCAGTTATTCAATCTATCTATCTCATTCTATCTACAGTTATCTGTCTGTTATCTATATATCTACTCATTATTGTCTGTCTATCTATCATATCTCTCTACTATCATTAGCTGTCTGTAACTAATCTATCTACTATCACTTGACTATCTATATCTATCTTCATTTATCGTCTGTTATCTATACTATCTATCATCTGTCTTATCTATCTCTCTATCTATCATCATTTATCTATCATCTATCTATCGTATCTTCTACTATTCATTATCTGTCTGTTATGATTATCTATAAGCTGTATATCTATCTTCTATCTATCTATCTATCTATCTATCATTTATCTGTCTGTCTATCTATCTATCTATCATCTGTCTATCTATCTATATATCTATATACAGTATCTATATTTATATGTCTGTCTGACTATCTATCTGTCATTTATCTGACTATCTATCTGTCTGTCTATCTATCTATATCAATTTGCCTGCCTACTACCTGCCTTTTTAATTAATTTCTTAAATATAATTAAATATATGATGAAAATTTCTATAGAGATTTCAAATCTGTCAGTCTGTGTTTTTAATTTATTTCTTAAATATATCAACCAAATACAAATTTCTAAGGGTGGCATTTTAGATGAATCTATCTATCTATCTGCATAACTTTAATAAATCATATTTTCTCCATTTAGTCAAATTCAAGTTGAATTTTATGAAACGCAGCAAATTCAAAAACTGTTGACAAACAAACCAGACACGTGTGACGTCAGAAGCACAAACTTGTCGCGCGCGTGAGGCCGTTACCTTGATGACGTTCTCAAAGATCGTATCCCTGAAGTCGAGCAGCGCTTTCTGGTCGAACTCTTTCCCGTGGATGATCCTCATCTGTTTGAGGAAGGTGGATTTGCCGCTCTCTCCGGCGCCCAGCAGCAGGATCTTCACCAGACGCCGCACCGAGCGTCTCTCGCGCGCGAGCGTGGCGTCGATCTCGCGACTGCGCCGCTTCGCCTCGCGCTCTCGGTCTCGTGCTTTCCCGTTGCCCCGGTCATCGTGAGCGGCCTCAGCGGGCAGCAGACACCGGCTCAGGGTGCGCACCACGCCGGCCATGCTTTACAACTTGAACGCGGTTAGTTACCACCTGATGTATTCATTAAAGTGCCAAAGACCTTTACTTTATGTTTTATACAAAATCTACATGGAATAGACCCAGCTGGCGCCGGCAAACATCTGCTGTGAATATTCACCGGTTAAAACAAACTAAAAGAAAACAGCTGAAGCACATTAGACATTTTCCTCCATTATAAAGACATCTGTAAAGGCGTTTACACTGAAGAGGTCCTTCCCCAGCAAAGCGACCACTGCTGTCCGTTAAATCTATGAAGAAAGGCAGCTGCCTACTAAACAAATCCGTCGTTCGTGGTAATGAAAAGAAACACCACGCGCTAAATGTGCTCAGGAGGTGTTATTTAGCTGGAACCCGTATTCCTTTATATACTGGCAGCGACGTACTTCCAAAAGTTCATTCTGGAGGAGCGCGAGCGACTTTCTGATGTTTCCTCGCGGCTCTCTGGGAAGTTTGTTTGCTGGACTGACGCCCCTCCTGCTGTTGGGCTCTTGGCCGGTAGGGGTCCGAGCGAGAGGGGCGTTTGGACTGACATGAGGGGGATTCCAGCCAGTGTCAGAAATGTCATAGTTTCACAGTGGCCCCTTGCTGTCTATCATGCACTGCCGTCTGTGTGGCAGAATTAAAACTTTACATGAAACCTGGCTAAAGGCACGAGAAAAAGGTGTGACGCAAACATGAAACATTTGGATCAGTGACAAATAAGGATGCCTGAGATAATAAAAGGAAATCATTTCATTTTGCCATTCAGTTATATATAGGCTATTTATATATGAAGGGTTCATTTGCAAAAACAGATAACTGTTTTTAACCATTTTCAAAAATCATGTTTTTTCATTGCATTCCAATTAATCTCAATCAAACTGCAGTTGGGTTATTTTGATTAAAAGTAAAAATAACAACAACAACAAAAAATACAGCTAACTAACACAATAAAAACATGATAACATAATAAAAAACGGAATATCTGTTTCTGCAAATAAAATCTTCATATATATATACAGTATGTGACCCTGGACCAGCAATGTAGCAATAGCCAAAAAAACATTGTATTGGTCAAAATTATCGATTTTTCTTTTATGCCAAAAATCATTAGGATATAACGGGAGTCTATGAGCGATTGCAAGTTTTTCTTTCTCTTTTGGAGTGTTACAAGCTGATTGTGAATAGATAAGATTCCTGAAGTTGCGAAGACTAAAGTCTCAAACCCAAAGAGATATTCTTTATCAAAGTTAAGACTCTGCCACGCAAAGAAAGGCGGCGTGGTTTCAGTAACCGCAGTTAGTGTTGAAGCAGCCATGTCAGGGAGACACTGTATCTTTCTAGGCGAAAGCAAAAGCACTTTAATTTGGCCTTCCGGAAGTAGATGCAATTAGGAATTAAGATCATATACAGAACAGCAATGCATTTTATGGACGATTGTTTCGTGAACCTAGGAGAGGAGGTTATTCTGGCTTTGCTATGACAAACTGGCGCTTCTGAATCCGCTACTGTTTTGTTATCAGGTAAGTATTTGATATTGACTGTTCAAATGCGGAGTTATGCGTATCGTGTGTGTGTGGTGTGTGTGTGTGTGTGTGAGAGAGGGGGGGGGGGGGGTCACATAACAGTGGAGTCAGCTGTCTTAACCGTTGCTTGTGTACTGCAAACACATATTCATCACTGTGTATGTCACGAGACGCTGTTCCCCTTTCGGGCTCGTTCTTTACATTTATTTTGAAAGATGAAGCTTGAGATTATGGTAAGGGGCGTTACATTTCCGACGAGTGCTTGCGTGTTCGGCCAATCACAATGCAATGGGTCAGCTGGCCAATCAGAGAAGACTGCGCTTGTCGGAAGGAGGGACTTTGTAGAAAATTAAGAGTTTGAGAGAGGCGGGGCATAGAGGACCTACAATATGTACAGTATTTGAAAAATAATGTGTTTTTGTGAACATTAAAGCATGTCAACATATCTGTTACACCAAATACACAAAATAAAGATCTTTAAAAAAAGCATCATATGACCCCCTTAAGGTAAAGACCAATCATGTTCCAGAATATTTTTAAATTTCCTACCGTAAATGTATCAAAACTCAAAAATATGCATTGCTAAGAACTTCATTTAGACAACTTTAAAGGCGATTTTCTAAATATTTAGATTTTTTTGCACCCTCAGATTCCAGATTTTCAAATCGTTGTATCTCGGCCAAATATTGTCCTAGCTTACCGAACAAACCTAACAATCGATGGAAAGCTTATTTATTCAGCTTTATAAATCTCACTTTCAAAAAACTGACCCTAAGGCGGGTTTTGTGGTCCAGGGTCCATATATATATATAGAAACATGAAAACCATCTTTTATAGTTTATATATAAGAAACTTGATACATCCAAAGGGCTTGGTGCATGGTTTAAAAATAGTTTAACAAACTGAGACTGAATAAAATCAGAAAAAACTGGAACGTCTCAAGATGCTTTCCGACATATACCTGCAAGCTACAGTACTGTTCAAAGATTTAGGCACTTGTGTAAAGATTGTAAAGTGAAGATGCTTTCAAAGTAGATAGGTTTCTTCAAGCATCTTGGAAACGTTTCTGCAGTTCTTCTGGATTTGTCTCAGGGTGTTCTGTTTCTTCATGTGTTACAGACAGACTGGATGTTGGTGAAGCACTGGCTGTTGTCAGACTCCTTGTGCAAACTAAAATCTCACTGGATTATTACAATTAATGGCAAAAGGAATGTTTGGGAATGTAAACTGATATGTCCTACTGACACACTACAGCAAAATATTTTAAATGCTAGATACTACTAGATAAATACAACATTTATTTTAATTAATATATTCATATTATACTAAGAATTTTTGATGGATGTATGTATCAGTGTTTTCTGCACCGCTTTACTTCTGTGAAACTCACCTCCTTTATTCTGCACCGAGGCGAAATAAATCATATTTTACCTGAGCTGTGAATTTGAGCTTGCAGTCTGTACTGAATGTGACCCAATAGATTCAAAAGAGTCTACTGTGAATAATGTGAAGAAATGCCTTTTTGTTGCATTACTCTTGTGGGCTGCACAGAAAAAACAAAAACAACTCTACCCGTGTAGTCTGATTCATGCACAAATAACTCTTATGAGCCAGCTCGTTTTAGTGGCTCAAATCATAAGATGGAGCAGATGTAGCTGATTCTCAAAACAAATGAATTCTAAGCTGATTTATTTAATGAATGCTTCAAAAAGACAAGATCTGCTTTGAATGAGCCTGAAACACTGCTCTGTATATTTACAGCATTAGCAGTGAGGGTTTCTTTCATACAGTAAAAAAATTTAAAAAATGGACATTATATATACAGAAATGAATAGAAATTAAATGGAATCAAAATGTAAATCGAGAGCTTGTGAATTAAAATTGAATCAGGAAACCTGTATGGATAGCCAGCCCTAGTCAACAACAGCAAAATGGCTTCTTTTTTTTTCAAATGTTAATAATATATTTAAACTAAATTAATTAATTGCATAAATATCGGAAATAATGTTATAAAATATAATGCAACACTTGTGCCTTTTGACAAAAATTCAGCCTACTAATCAAAAAAATTTAGCAATCTCCAGAAAATGTGTTAACCATAGAAGAGCTATATTCAAGTCATTTTTGGAAGTAGTTTTAAGATGCCGTCCTCTCTCATGAGTCATATTCATAGTCTAATAAAAATAATTTTTGAGCATGTCTCCAAAGTGAGCTGTAATGTTGACCATGACCAGCCAAATACCACTTTATTTTAGTAACCCCCTATTATTGTAGTCACTTTTTTTAATAATGCCTGACAAATATGGCTTGCCTTTCACAATTTTGATGACAATTTGATGTTTTTCTATAAGGCTGGGGGGTAATATATTCTATCACTCTTTGTGAAAAATTGGATTTAGTTTGATAGCAAGTTGGCAAAGTCACATAGTATTAAATGCTAAATCAAAAGTTTTAAAATGCTACTGAGATTTCAAATCAAATTAGAAATATATATATATAGTTTATTTTGCATGAGATTTAGATCTGGAAAATGCTCTTCCTGTGCTCTCCTGCTTGCATTATAATAAAAAATAACTATTCAGCAGAGGGCAGTGTTAACCTGCGCTTACATTCATACATTTCATTTGAATCATAGTTTCTCATCCACATACATTATTTATTTATTGTAAAATGAGCTCTGTTAGATACATAAGTGTCAAACAAAAAAAGAAAAGAAGAAAAGAAAACCCACAGGTAAAGAAACCATATAAAGAGCATATTCCTAATCAAAACATCATTTGTCAAAGATAATTAGTATGATTTTGCAATATTTTCTACACTAATAAGACACTCTCCTCGTGTGCCAAAACATTATTACACAAACTGTCAACAATATAATATGATATTTAATATTTAAACATTTTCCCAGCACAGCACCACAAAGACATTTCCTTACTAAAACCACAGGTGCAGAAAAGTAGAGCAGGCTAATTTTGTGCCACTGACCACCTACATATGAAAAACAGGACTTTCAACATTAGCATATAGATAGTGACAATTTTTTCATTCCTCCTCCAAGTAGATTATTCAATGTCATTCACATCATAGGAAAAACAGTCTCTGATTACTGTGGTTGTGATTCAGAGTTCTTAAACCTATTTGTTGAGTTGATGTGCACAAGGAAAACATTTAATGGAAAAGCTTTCAAGTTGATTTTCAAGCAGGAGGTTAATTGGACTGGGTTTTTGGGGGAAAGATGAAATCAACATGCACACAAAACGCAGCTGAAGAGGCTTTCAGAGAGCAACACAGCCATGATTACACATTTTGATCACCAAATGAAACACAAAAATATACAACTATCCATTCTTCTCATTGGGCAAATTGCTCTTGATAGCATTCTTGGAGAATGTTGAAGCAAGCTAATGCTGAAATAACCAGCACTGCCATCCATGTTTCCCACTATGCTTTGAAGCAAAGGCAGCAATGGAGCACCAAGTGCTATAACTTTGGGAAATCATAGGACTGTTCATTTGTTATGGTGAGAGTTGTATTTAATTTACCATGTAAGATGCATTGGAGCTTTTCTAAACAATGTTTGCATGCTATATAAAACAGTATTTAGAACTATATATACAGTGGGGGAAAAAAAGTATTTAGTCAGCCACCAATTGTGCAAGTTCTCCCACTTAAAAAGATGAGAGAGGCCTGTAATTTTCATCATAGGTATACCTCAACTATGAGAGACAAAATGAGAAGAAAAAAAATCCAGAAAATCACATTGTAGGATTTTTAAAGAATTTATTTGCAAATTATGGTGGAAAATAAGTATTTGGTCAATAACAAAATTTCATCTCAATACTTTGTTATATACCCTTTGTTGGCAATGACAGAGGTCAAACGTTTTCTGTAAGTCTTCACAAGGTTTTCACACACTGTTGCTGGTATTTTGGCCCATTCCTCCATGCAGATCTCCTCTAGAGCAGTAATGTTTTGGGGCTGTCGCTGGGCAACACGGATTTTCAACTCCCTCCAAAGATTTTCTATGGGGTTGAGATCTGGAGACTGGCTAGGCCACTCCAGGACCTTGAAATGCTTCTTACGAAGCCACTCCTTCGTTGCCCGGGCGGTGTGTTTGGGATCATTGTCATGCTGAAAGACCCAGCCACGTTTCATCTTCAATGCCCTTGCTGATGGAAGGAGGTTTTCTCTCAAAATCTCATGATACATGGCCCCCTTCATTCTTTCGCTTACACGGATCAGTCATCCTGGTCCCTTTGCAGAAAAACAGCCCCAAAGCATGAAGTTTCCACCCCCATGCTTCACAGTAGGTTGGTGTTCTCCTCCAAACACGACAAGTTGAGTTTTTACCAAAAAGTTCTATTTTGGTTTCATCTGACCATATGACATTCTCCCAATCCTCTTCTGGATCATCCAAATGCTCTCTAGCAAACTTCAGACGGGCCTGGACATGTACTGGCTTAAGCAGTGGGACACGTCTGGCACTGCAGGATTTTAGTCCCTGGCGGCGCAGTGTGTTACTTATGGTAGCCTTTGTTACTTTGGTCCCGGCTCTCTGCAGGTCATTCACTAGGCCCTCCCGTGTGGTTCTGGATTTTTGCTCACAGTTCTTGTGATCATTTTGACCCCACGGGGTGATATCTTGCGTGGAGCCCCAGATCGAGGGAGATTTTCAGTGGTCTTGTATGTCTTCCATTTTTCTAATAATTGCTCCCACAGTTGATTTTTTCACTCCAAGCTGCTTACCTATTGCAGATTCTGTCTTTCCAGCCTGGTGCAGGTCTACAATTTTTTTCTGGTGTCCTTTGACAGCTCTTTGGTCTTTGGCCATGGTGGAGTTTGGAGTGTGACTGTTTGAGGTTGTGGACGGGTGTCTTTTATACTGATAACGAGTTCAAACGGATGCCATTAATACAGGTAACGAGTGGAGGACAGAGGAGCCTCTTAAAGAAGAAGTTACAGGTCTGGGAGAGCCAGAAATCTTGCTTGTTTGTTGGTGACCAAATACTTATTTTACCGAGTTTTTTTACCAATTAATTCTTTAAAAATCCTAAAATTTGATTTTCTGGATTTTTTTTTTTTTTCATTTTGTCTCTCATAGTTGAGGTAACCCTATGATGAAAATTACAGGCCTCTCTCATCTTTTTTAAGTGGGAGAACTTGCACAATTGGTGGCTGACTACATACTTTTTTGCCCCACTGTATATAAATGTGATTTTATACAACAGTTCAGTAAATAAGAAGTTAATATTGTGCTACATTTTAAACACCATATTGTGTGTTTTTGCCAACGAAAATATTACCTAAAAAGCCACAGCAGAACTGTTCTGCGTCTCCGAGCAACACAGAGGTGTTTAGTTTGGTCTTTTGACTAATTGGTGACTCAAGATTCACAGGCCCATTCACAGAGAGCAAAGTTCCCTTTTATGTGGCAGTCATGTCACTCGTGGCCGTTTTGAAACGTCCTCAATTGCAGCTGCCTATCTTTTTGAATGGGAAACATCAAATTGCGTCAAAACTGTTCGCCACGATTTAAGATAAAATTTCATATTGGAAATCACAAATGAAATCTGACAACTGTCTTAAAAAATTTGTTTATTTTGCTCAAATAGGATTTAAAACAGCTTATTTTTCAGGCTAGACCAGCCAGTGCGCATGTGCAGTCTTAGGCGCACGTCTCAGCACGCTGACTGTTTCTATGCAACATGATTTTAAGGTGCGTTCACGCCATATCGGAATTCCCGTAATTACGAGATCCCATCTTGTAAACCGTTCACGTCCTCGAAGAACTCGTAATTACAGCTTGTGAACTGGACGTTTTTTGAGAGCTACGACTTGTACCACGTGACTGCTGTACCACCTGACCACCTAGGCGTTTATAGTGTTGCCATAGAAAAGCATAATTCCGAGTTCGAGGATGTGAACAGTGCTGTCATCTCGAAATTACGGTAATTACGATATGGTGGGAACACAGCATAATTAACGGCAGCTGCAGTGATGCGCTGACTTTACCGATTAGGGATTGGCTCTTTTGCTCAGAAGGTGGGGCTTCGTTCGATAGAGCGGACATATTGAGCATTGCATTTTTCCCCAAAACTATACAAGTGACACGTCTTGGGTATGCTATATAGGGTGCGTCTCAATCAGCTCCCTTGTTCAGTAGTAAGGGCACTGATCAGGGAGTCGGACACTTTAAGGGCTGTCTCAATTGTGAAATCCTTCCAGTGCACTGGAACGTTCGCTCCCTGAAAAATCCCTCAATGCACCGCAAAAACTAGGGAGCATCGGCGCTCACTATGCTCCCTTACCGGAAATAATGTCACATTTCTGAAGCGTGAAACATAAGGTGCACTCATGCCATATCGAAAAAATTTTTTTTTTTTCCCCGTAATTAAGAGATTCCAACTTGTAAAAAGCATTCATGTACTCGTATAACTTGTTATTACAACTCGTGAACTGGGAGTTTTCTGAGAGCTACAAATTGTACCACTTGACCGCTGTAACCACCTGACCACCGCGGCTCGTGTTTAAGAGCGTTGATAGGTTGATGGTGACATAGAAAGCATAATTCCGATCCGAAGAATGTGAAGCAGCGTAGAGGTTTGAAGTCACGTGCGTCTCACAAATTACGGTAATTACGATATGGCGTGAATGCAGCAATAAACCACACAAGTCAACACGATAAATGACATTATAATGGTATCGTTACAATAGACCAATCGAAAATTTTAACAGATGGATCCGTTTAACTTTTTAGTATATTCTAACACTAAACATACATCTACGTAGTAACAGGTCAATGAACAACAATCTAATTATCATTTATAATTCATATGATCTCGGGCTGAAATGTTGTAAGAACATTTACCTAACGATTTTGTTGTAAAGAGAATAAAAATAAATAAAAAAAAATTTAGATTGTCCTGGCCTGTTGTTTATTAAATTCCATGACTGACGTTCTACTATTTGTCGTTGACGTTGTAACTTAATAATGTCACTAACTTCTGTGATCCTGTACAACGGGCAAGTGATTCATGAATTACCATTACCGCATTTGTGTACATGATATACTGATTCATGAGCTCGGGAGCTAGGGAGCTGATTGAGGGTGCGTCTGTAGATCGTGTACTCGAATTCGATCACTGGTAAGTTCCCTTATATACAGTATGTTAGTGCTGTCAAACAATTAATAACGATTAATCGCATCCAAAATAAAGTTTTTGGTTTACATAATATAGGTTCTGTGACTGTTTATATTTATTATGTAATATAAACACGACACAGACAGTAGATATTTTGAAAATATTTCTTCTATGATAGTTATATTTCCATTTACATGTTTTATATTCGTTATAGTTGTTTATAATTATATATAGGAACGGATTTCCTATAGTAACATTTCTAAAATATATCTATGCATGTGTGTTGTTTTATATATTTATTATAAAATGTGCACACATAGATTTTTAATTTAACAAAAACATTTATTTTGGATGCGATTTATCGCGATTAATCGTTTGACAGCACTAATATATTGCCTCCCTTCGGCCCATTGACTTACAACAGAGACCCCTTAGCGTGTGGTGGGTTTAGTGGGGGGTAATTGAGAATGAATGGGGGAAAATCAGGTGTGAGGAGGCAATGCCTCCATCACGCTATAATTGGATATGATCGGTTATGATTGGATGAGATTGGTTCATGTGATAAATGCCGCCTCTTATTTTCGTGCAAGCTCTCAGCCTGAATGAACTTGAAGAAAATGATGGCGTTATTGACTAATTATAAAGCGAGTAAATAACTCACCCACTTAGGCTATCATTGCTTTGTGTCACATCAAAATAAAACTTGAAATGGCCAGAAAACGGGATTACTAAGTTTTTAGTGAGCATTCAGCTTGATCAAATGAAATATGTATCTTCGTGCCTTTATGACGATGAAATAAGTTGACTATTGAAAAGAACAACTGAACATCAGTTCACAAATAAAAAAACAGACATAAACGGTTCTAAAACATTTAAAACATATAAAAACGGTTCTATGTACAGTACTCCACCCATTAACGTAAGTTTACTACAAAAGACGACAATTTTATAACAAGTTCAGTGGCGTAGTATGTGTAATATGTCAGTAAAAACTAAATTTGGGTGAACTATCCCTTTAATAAGAGCAATTTTTTAACAAAAACTAAATAAAATACCTTTTTTATTCACCTGCATGTTTTTGGAGGAGTCTTTATATAGCTCTTTTTTTTCTCAAGCATGCATGTTCATAGTGAGGCAAAAGTCCTACTTTTATTAGTTCTTTCTGTTGTTTTTTCATTTAGTTTTATTTTGTTTTGTGCTTTGTTTTGTTTTTGTGATTTATGATTTGTGTTTTGTTATTTGTGCTTTGTTTTGTCAGCTCAACAGCCCATTCACCACTACATGTTGTTATAGGGTAAGAGCTTCGTAATGAATCTTTAAAAAATAAATAAATAAACAATGTCAGAATGTTAAGTTATGGGTGAACTATTCTTTTAACCTTGTTTTCAAAAAATAATGTTTTCCGGCACACACGCTTGCCAAACGTATTTAACAAGGGAATCCAAAAGTAAAACAGAAAACTGATTCAAAGCTTTGTCCAGCCTAATTAAGTGAGATAAGAATAAACCAAACCCAGCGGGCATGTGGTCTCAAGAGGACTATTGAGGAAAATGTCTAATTAAATAAATAAAACAGCAAGTAATTAAATGTATGCCACTCTTTGATTCCAGCATAATGACTCTCATACATGGACAAGTGTATGTGTCATTAATGGAGTTCTGTACTTGATGGCCACAATGAAAAATGGCTGTTATTAGACTGAAGAAGGCTTGCTGGAAAAAACAAGCCCACGTTTATCAAGAGGAGGGAGGAAGAAAGAAAAAAAGAAATGAAAATAAGAATACTATAATAATAAAAAGAAATAATATACTATATTTTAAAGAGATCATTTTAAGCTTGAAGAGATGCATGTGAGCATTAAACACCTTTCAAGGTTGCAGATGATGAGCCAATACTTTCCTCTCCTAATCAAACCAATGATCTTGAAAATGTGTTTTTGTTAACAACTGTAACAAAGGCACAAAGTTCTCCGCACATTCGAAAACGTATTTAACCATGCAGAAAACACATTTATCTGTGCTTTGGTGAGCAGCTAGAAGATTAGCTAAATGCCTTGTGCTTCTCAGAACAAAGGATGAGTAGGATCTGATGACTTCTGAAGCTGTAGGTGAAATAGGGAGATACAGATGGCCTAGACACAAAAGTTCTGATGTCTGTGACAGTCACTCCTTCACGGAGAGTCTATTATGACATTTCAGCTCCTGCGCTCCTCACACATTTGACTGATGGATGCAGGGACCACCGCATTTAACAGATTGCCAAGCCATCTGCCATAGCGAAGCGACACGCTCGCGACGTACGCAACACTTCCTGTAGCGATCAGCTGTGTGAGAACGGCACAAACAAAAACCGCTGGAAGGTACGGCAATGAAAAACTCAAATCAGGGTTGTAGAGACCGGATTTTCATGCTGTGGGTTTTGAATATATTATGATAAAGGATACAAATTAGTTTGTGCATAATCTCTAAAGTACATGGACTGCAATGCGCAGAAACCAGCATTGTTTGTCTGGGACTTTCAAAACATAATGTGTTTGCATTGATGTGCAAATTATATTTTCATATCTCTACTTCCTCTTGGCCTTTTATGCATTAATATTACCCGGTGTAAACAATAACCTGGCATATTTAAATGCAAGCAAACACGGCATTTCACTCTAAAAAAAACAAAACACAGAAGATGGGCTTAACTAGAGAAAGTAACAGTCTTTTAGGGTTGTAAACAAGCTAATGTGACGCGTTCTGTTAAATGAAACCGATTTCTCCTTGTTTTAGTGAGCAGCGACAGATCCGAGAGCCTCTTCAATGGTGTTTACAATCACTGTGGAAAGTTGGTTTACCGTCAAGAGTTGTTGTCTGCAAGTGACGCTACTCTGAAAGGAACCACCACCAACACCACATGAAGCAACATGATGTCTGCTTGTCAGGGACCAACTGAAATTTCCATTGCGCTGCTCGTGACACACACTCTCCAGGATTTCTCCTCTTTTTAAGTCCTTTTACTCATTTTCGGTTCTCATTTCAACAGGAAAAACATGTCAGTTTCTTTCTGAAGCACAATGTACATGAAAATCTGCGTCAGATCTAGTGAGTTTTAACCCAGAAAACAGAAACTCTGCTTCTCAAAACCATTTAAAAACACACCATGCTGTGTCAGCAGTACATTCCTGTGTCTGTTTATAAAATAATATTTACAAAAGCAGATCAAAATCAAAGCTTGGGAGTGGGAGATTACACACAAAAAAGACAGTTTCTTAACACACTGAAAAAAAATTTTTTGTTTGTTTTTGTTCAAAATTTGATGCCTCAACATAAGAATGTACACCCGTGGATAAGATGGCATTAGATATTATACAAACATTAACTCCAGCCTGTCTTCTAGACAATAGACATTTCTGTTTAATTTTATTAAACAGGTGCTAAGGGTGGTACATAAAATTTCCCCTTCAATGGCATCAATCCAAACAACAAATATATACACAATCATCAATATGCTGTATGTTTAAAATCATGGGCGTCAATATAAGTGTAGTTGACATCAGTCATTCAATATTTTTTCATAATTTTTTTATAATTATTACACATGCCGTTTTCATGACTTTGTAGTATATGACTGATTAAATGGAATATTTGTACTGTAATACAAATAATTAATGAAATATATTTCTTTAACAAAGATTTAAAAAAACAAATAATCCAACTGTATGGGTCAAAGACAAGACATCTCATTTTGGTATCCGCACCAAATTAAATTTACTAAAGTGATTTTATATACACAGAAAGCATATTAAACGAAAGAAAAGTGTCAACTGTTTTAAATAACTTTTGTGAAAAAATGTCGGAGAAATAATGTTCCATCTTCATTCAGCGTAAAAGATATATCTATGTAAAATTAACATACTTAATCTGACCTGTACTTATTCAAATATATAAAAGAAATTTGTCTGCTAATTTTATTACCAGGTATCAATGGGTATTTTTACCCATTTGCTGTCAAATTTGGTTTGAAGGCTAGTGGCAGAGATTGGTAAAGATTTATAATTACATTGAATTAGTCATTCATGTCATTATGTCTTCTATGATTGACATTTTAGTGGGCGTCTTCTGTAAATCAAGGTAAAAAGGTTATGATAGTCATTATTTTTTTTGCTTAGAAGATAAAAGTTAAACAGAACATTCTAATGTACAGGAAAAATGCTTAAATTATGCTTAAAACCCTTTTCATCTTTGAGATTATATATATGTATATTTTAAAAAAGAAGACGAAAATAAAAAAAATAAAAAAATCTCTTATGCATTCCCTTATACATTCACATACATTTAACCTTAAATGTTACCTTAAAAAAAATCATATTACTTGTTAGGTACCCATAAATCATGGTATTTCTAAATGGCAAGCGGTAATGGAACATTAAGTAAACATCAGAAATAGCTCTCACTATGATAACATCTAAGATAAGAGCCCACTTTAGGACGTCAATCAATGACAGCTTAAACATACTCCAAAATAATGCCAACATGAAAAAACAAACCACAAAGTTGCAAATTACAGTCATGAGCTTGACATGTCATGTACAGTTATGTACAGTATAATGCCATTGAAATACAGTATGACCTACCGATACAGTAAAACCTTGGCAAGTATTAAGGTAGCAGCTGAAATGAGCACAGAAATAAGCCACATGTGTGTTATCGGCACAGAGAGTAGAAACACTTTACAAACGTAGGTTTGTATTAAAATAAATATAGAAATCACTAATATTAATTTATGTAATGTGCCTATAAAGACAAAAGTACATACTGTATATTGCAACAATGGTGGCATCAGATCCAAATTACAGTTATACACAAATCAGCCAGAATACAGCTGAAGCAAAATTCAGTGGGCAGCCCTATATTGAGGGAAGGATCATGTTTTATTGACAACAGCTCTGCTTCAGGAGAATAATAGATAAGAAGCTCTGGGATGAGAACATTTCCACTGCTTACTATGTGAACGTCAGGAGCATCACATGCTACCTCATCCACGTGTTTGGTTTGGTTTTTTTGGGGGGGTTTTGACAGCAGAGAGAAACACACCTCACCTTTGACACTTTTGACAGTCACTTCCTGTTCACACGCCTGTGCTGCATGCACACATTCCACCCGAGTTTTGGTGCGCCGTAAGCCATTACTTGCTCGTGTGATCAGGTCACAGCAGGTCCTGCTCCACCCAGACCGTCTTCTTCTGCTCCTCAAAAATCTTGTCCTTGATGATCCTGACGAGATCCTCCACCCCACCCCAAGAGTCAGGCTCCACACTCGCATACAAGCACGGCAGCATCTCCAGCTCCTTCTCCTTGGAGCGACACATCTTCAAGAACTCCTCCTCAGAGTCCACCTTCAGAGGGAGCCTCCTGCTCGAGGAAAACACCAGAAACCATCACTAAATGATCTGAGGATCACTTGACCTTCAATAATGAAACTAAACCTCTTCAAACTGAAACGAAACTTAGCAAGAACGAAGACCTTGGAAGAGTTCTTGCCTTAATTTTTTGATGTTCCTTTCGCAGATTTTGATGAAGATCACGATGGGGTAGATCTCTCTCCTCAGCAAGTCTTTCACACAGCTCAGATCAGCTTCCAGGAGACAGTGCTTATTCTAAGAAACAAAAGACTCATTTAATAGCATTTATTTTCCCTAAAAATACACTTTTTAAACTTCCTTGCATTTGATATGATCAAAAAGCAACAGTTATAGATGAATCTAAACAATATTGTAAATATTAATTTACAATATATAGCAGAAAAGAGAACTGAGAACTGAAGAGAGAATCGAGAACTTGTCCAGTGAGGTGTCGGTTCTCATTTTTGTCCTGTTTTTGGCACACCTCTCGAACAAGTGAGATTTGCAGTGGAAAATTAGACTCATCTCCTGACACATTAGCAAGTGAAAAACAATATGCTGCCTCTCATCTAACCACCTGATAAACCCCCAACAAGCAGATTGTATCTGCAGCCATCAGGAGCATCAGGTCTGTCTCCTACATGCCACTGCTGATTCTCCTTTCAGTCACATTAAACACACTGAGACTTACAGAGCTCTTTGTTTGTATAAAGTATTTTTGAATAAACAGTAGAGTCCACTCTGAGGAGGAGAAGACGGCTGGTTTTAAAAGAGTTTCAAAATGACAAGCGTCTGAAGCCTCGTAATGAAGACCATTCTGACCCTCTATCTGAAATGATCCGTTTTAAGAGGTGACTCCCCTAAAAAAGCATGCACATAAATGGCCACTGTTATGATTGATTAATGTCACTGCATGGAAAACCGTATCAACGTTCTTCGCTATTGCATGCGAGTAAGTGTTTTGAAAACAAATTCATAGAAAACCCTTAAACATAAAGCAACCTAAAACCCACATAAAAAAAGTCCTGTACAGACAAAGCCACTTGTTCCTAACACTGGTGTTTTTCTGAAGTCCTGTATGGAGATGCAAACAAGCTGTTTAAACCGGATACGTCAAAGTGAACCTTCCTTTATTATTCCATTTGTCCTGTTGTCAGGAGTAGCTCAAGCACATGCTGTTCATCAGATATTGAATGGGAATCTGTATACTGTACCCAGTGTAGATCAAGTCATTGATTATAATGCTTTAGACCCAACATGACGCAACGCTCGCATCCGGTGTAGGTAAGTTTCAGCCGACTGAACACCAGTGGGCATGGCCTGGGGCACTGGTTCTCAAACTGGGGTAAGCATAATGCGTAAAAGTGACGGAGGGGGTACGTGAACAAAATACTGAAATGTATCGTAAATTTAAGTATAATGCACTCTTAAATAACATTCAACTGAACATGTGTGTCTTACGGGCAAAATATAGCAAGAAAGGTGCACAAAAACATAAAAAAGTGCACCTCTGCAATCGGAGTGTAAACAATGATTGGAAGGTTCGACGCTTAGGTGCTACGGGACGTGCGCTCCTTTGCGGATTAAAATAGAGGAATAAAATATAAGGTAAGGTGGTAAATAGGTAAATAAATGTAGAATTGCACTGTTTGCTCACGTGCATCAATCGGAGTGAAGTTAGAGATGTTAAGGCATGCGCAACGCTTAGGACACGCGCTCCATTATGGAATAAAAGAAAGGAACAAATATTTAAGGTAAGGTGGCAAATAGGTAGGCATAAAAGTGTAGAAGGAGAGGATGGTTGCACTGTCAATTTTAACATGTGCATCAGCTGGAGTGTCTGGTAGCAGCGAGAGATGAGTAGCAGCTTGAGGAGTGACTCCTCAAAATATTGGCTGAGAAAAAAAGGAAATGAAATCATGCCAATAATATGAAATATAACATTAAAAAAAAGTGTATAAATCACTCATTTTCCTAAAGAAACATTGTCCAACAGTGACTCAGCAGGTAGTTTCAGTGGCGAGTCCATAAACAAAAACTCTTTTCTTCTTTTTTTCCCCATCCCCTGGAGGGCGTTTATGCCTATAAAACTGCAGGATGTTTTAACGGTTCACAGACCTCTATATGTCAAAAGATCAAGGGAATTTTGATTGCCCATGTCATGACCCTTAACTAGTAGTTAGAAAGTAGGGCTAGGTGTAGTGTAACAATCCCATTGGTGTGTCTTTAGGAAAGGGAGAGGAAGCAATTCAAAATGATACTGCTCGGCAAAACAGCGAACACATAAATATCTGACAAGCTTCTTGAGTAAGCAGAAGAAATGACAGCACATAAAAGCAAAAACATAATTTAGCTATTATTAAATTCTTCTGAAAAGAACATTTATTACTGTACCTTGAAGGCAACCGCTTCGATGTTTTCTGGGGTGATGCATTCATATGTGCATGCCTGCTTTTCTTTGGAATAAATGATGGGCTCTATCTTCTGTTTCATGAGGAATTCATCTTTTGTCACAATGTCTGGAAAAAGATGAATTAATAGTTCTTGTAAGTAGGCATGTCAAGGAAAACATTGCTTGCATCTAGGGAGGGCATCGTAAGGGTTTTATAGATTGTGGTTCTGATTTGATTCATCTTATATAATTCCAGTTTCTTAAAGATTCCATTTATGATTATTTTGGAAGAAGAGCCTTCAACTGATTAAAGCAAAAATTAAACTCTGCTAAGGATGTGTAGTCAGATACACACTGACATATGAACAACGAGTCAGTAATTAATTACACTTAAGTCTCACATACTAATTAAGTGCACATTAACTCATCCAGACTGATTTATGATTTATTTAAAGAATCTGCTAAGAGGATACTTTCATTCATGAATCTAACTATAGTGTCTAGCTGAACTCTGAAGCTGAAACCATTTCTTATTCAGTATTAGTCTTGTAAAGCAGGCTGTTCAACTTAATTAGTGATAAATTATTTAGGTTTTATAATTTATCACTAATTTAATTTATCCCCCCCCCCGAAAAAGAACGATATATATATATAAACAAAAGAAGTAAATTAATAAATCAATCAATCTCTATCCCCTATCTGAGGTTGTTTACATACATTCAAAAGCTTGTGCTAAACATAGACTGAGTGGGTTGTTGCTTGTATCATAAGAGTTGAAGTCATGGAACAAATGAAAATAAAGTTCTTGTTATCAAGATTAATTTATTATCATATATGTGACCTATAGTTAATAATGGCAGCTACCGGTAACACAATATCTTTATCATCATCACCACAGTGTGCTGCTATAATTAGGACAACCTTCCTCCAGCCACTTTTACCTGGTTTGCATATATTGAACTCCATAGCACCTCCAAGATTAAGGAACTTCTGGACGATGGTCTTGGCGAGGATGTTGGGGGTGAAGAGGACAGGTCTTTTACGCAGGCATTGGTGTGGAGTTACTAGACTGTACGGGATCAGATTCAAGCTCTTGTTTAAGTCGCTCTCTGGGTCAGATGTGTCTGAAAGAACAAACAGTTCATGGGTCAGCTTTGAAAGCGGTTTTCTGCTAAATGTCAAGTATAATTCAGCATAAACACTAGAAATGGACACGAGTGGCACTGTGAATACGAAAGCATTGGTTTCTCATTCCTTTTAACCAATTTAGAAAATCATTTTTTGGGGATTGTGCTCAAAAAGGCTGATTAAACAATTTAGAGCATAACTAAAAGAGTTAATGAATTACATATTTTTCAGTTCTGGAAAACAAGCTCTACAAATTCCCTGACATTTTCAGGTTTCATTTCCATGGCAGTACGAAGCCTGTCTACAAGGCATCCACTGCAAAGATTCCTTAGAAAATAACAAGTAAAGATGAGGGAGGGCAGTCTTACCCTCAGGCCTCAGCGTTTCAAAACCTGGTCTGGAAACTGATGATGGATTTCCTCCATTGACAATGCGGACACGCTCACTGCTGTTCATCCTCTTGTACTTGTTATCCACCCTGCTGACAAACTGACACCAGGGATCTCTTTTAATCTCAGCAAGACTCTGCTCTTTTTCCTATCTGCAGTAAGACCTCAGCACTATGGCAGGGAGAGCAAACTCAAGAGGACCTGTTACCTGTAATAACTGAAAGATGAAGACACTGGCTCTGGACAGACGTGGACTAGACTTGGGGTCTTGAGATGGTGCGGGCTCCTCAGGTTGTAGTGTGTTCTGTGAGCACAAATGCAAGTGAGAGAATTTTGTTAGAAAAGAACTCATGGAAAGTGATATTTACCAGGGCTGCGTTTCCCAAAAGCCTCGTAAGCTTAAAGGGATAGTCCACCCAAAAATGAAAGTTCTGTCATTAATTACTCATCCTCATGTTGTTCCAAACCCGTAAGACCTACGTTCATCTTCGGAACACAAATTAAGATATTTTTTGATGAAATGTGAGAGCTCTCAGACCCTCCATAGACAGCAATGCAACTGTAATGTTCCCAGCTCCAGAAACGTAGTAAGGACATCGGTAAAACAGTCCATGTGTGCCATCATTTGCTCAAACTTCAGTCATTTGGCAAAGCTACGATAATCCGTTTTTGCGCGCAAAGAACACCAAAACACACAATTATTCAACTTCGCTTCTCCCCAAGTACTCTTCCGCCATTTTTTTAGAAGTAATCGTATAAACCACACACTCGACGCTTTCCCCCCCAAGCAGTAAAACAATTCTGACTACGCAATTAGTCATGCACACGCTTTCTCCTCCGAACGTAAACAATTTCGATTACGCTCTTGGGTACTCTCCAAAATGGAGGAAGATGTAACTTGGGGGAGAAGGATTGTTGAATAAATTTTTATTTTTTGTTTTGTCTTTGCGCTCAAAAAGTCTTTTCTCCGTACTTTCGCAAACTGAGTTTGACCACTGTATGTCCCATGACTGTTTTTACCCATGTCCTTAATCGTTCTGGAGCTGGGGGAACATTTTACGTTCGTTGCGGTCTATCAGGGTCTGGAGAGCGCATCACATTTTGATCAAATATCTTAATTGTGTTCCAAGATAAGAAGTCTTCCGGTTTTGAAAACCCAAGAGGGGACACTTAATGACAGAATTTTTCATTTTGAGGTGGAGCTACGATCACTTACGCTTTACGATCTTTGGGAAATGCAGCCCAGGGCATTTTAAGAAATGTTCATCAAAAATCATTAAGGAATTGACATCATGAACTATATATCATGACAAATGACTATACACACAACACCCACAGGTATTCAGCAACCCCTGATGAACACTCTGTGAACTCGTTAATCTGGAGAGTAGCCAATCAAAACGAGGTCTATTTAGCATTAAAGGGGCACCTATTATGCAAAATTCAAGCCGTTCACAGAATCTCTACAAAGTGATTTTACAAGCCCCGCCGACAACTGTTGACGGATACTGCGGTATTAGCAGAGACCCCGCCCCGAGTGAGTCGCACACAATCCGCCATGCTTATCTGCTAAGACTAAAAGAGCATTCGCACGTAATAAATTTTCTCCTTAAGGGGGCCATTAACATATCGGTTTTTTGCGTGCTCAAGGTGCGTTTTTCAATGTAGACGCGCGGCAGGCGCGCTCATAATGGAAGCGACGCGCACGCGGTGAGATAAAAACATTTCAACTTTTCAGAATGCCGCAAGCGCACCGTGGGTCATTTGACAAGAACCAACCAATCAGCTTCATCCTTTTCCCGTAACAACATTGAAAGCTCAGCCGAGATGAAGGAACAGCTGATCATAGCTTTACAGGGATGGCCATTTTTAAATAAATTTAGTAGCATAGCTACTGCAAGTGATTTTTAGTGCTGCAAATCCGTTTATCCTTTCTTGAAACTTCCGCGTCTTCATGGAGAGTGCAGGTCTTGGTTGCTTAGCAACGGCAGATGCCTCTGGAGCGCAAGGGCCCGAACGCTTTGGGAAAAAAGCAGAAAGCGGCACGCCTAGCGTTTTCCTCACGTTTTTAGGTGTGACATGTGAATGGCCCCTAATACAGCTATAGAAGCTATTCATTCCAGAGCAGTGAGTGATTTTCTGTTTCTATTTTATTGTTTGGGGGTCATATTCACAGCGTAGACTGCAAGTATAGTAATCTATATTACACTGCTGTCACCGATTGCTAAAAACATGTATTTCTTTCCTATCTGTTTCAACTCACAGACATACACTGTTTTTGTAACTCATTTGTTGTTCACATAACCTTTTTGTCTTTGACGTTGAAGGCGCATAAGACATTAAAAAGCACTTAGTTTAGTACTCCAATGCCGTGTGATGCCCGCTTCCTATGCGCGCGCTTCAGATCTATCAGAAGTTTAAACTAATATGGTTTAAAATGCATGATTTCAGTGTGATAGACATGATAATCAAAACCAAAAATATGTTTTTACGACATCGAATACTCTTTAAAGGCACACCCTATTCTGGAAAATGGTCAGTAACCGCAGTTCATTTGCATTTAAAGAGACATGCATGAAAACAGCGTGTTTCTGCTTCCACTCAAATTAGGCATTTTCAAAATGATATAATAAACAATATGTGGGGTATTGTGAGCTACAACTTAATAGATACATTCTGGGGATACCTGAGACTTATATTACATTTTGTAAAAAGGGGCATAATAGGTCCCCTTTAATACAGTGGGGCAAATAATTATTTGATACACTGCTGATTTTTCAAGTTTTCCCACTTACAAAGAATGGAGAGATCTGTAATTTTCATCGTATGTACACCTCAACTGTGAGAGACAGAATAAAAAAAAAATCCAGAAAATAACATTTTATGATTTTTTAATAATTAATTTCCATTTTTATTGCATGAAATAAGTATTTGACCACCTACCAACCAGGAAGAATTCTGGCTCTCACAGACCTGTTTGTCTTTAAGAAGCCCTCCTATCAACTCATTACCTGTATTAATTGCACTTGTTTGAACTTGTTACCTGTATAAAAGACTCCGGTCCACACACTCAATCAATCAGATTCCAACCTCTCCACTATGGGCAAGACAAAAGAGCTGTCTAAGGACACCAGGGAAAAAATTGTAGACCTGCACAAGGCTGGAATAGGCTACAAGAACATCAGCAAGAAGCTTGGTGAGAAGGACACAAAAAAATTTGTTGGCGCAATTATTAGAAAATTGAAGAAATTCAAGATGACTGTCAATCTCCCTTGGACTGGGGCTCCATGCAAGATCTCGTCTCGTGGAGTATCAATGATCCTGAGAGAGGTGAGGGATCAGCCTAGAACTACACTGGAGGACCTGGTCAATGACTCCTGCAGAGAGCTGGGACCACAGTCTCAACGGTTAACATTAGTAACACACTACACCGTCATGAATTAAAATCCTGCAGCGCGCGCAAGGTCCCCCTGCTCAAGCCAACACATGTCCAGACCCGTCTGAAGTTTGCCAAAGACCATATGGATGATCCAGAGGAGGCATGGGAGAAAGTCATGTGGTCAGAGGAGACCAAAATAAAAGTTTTTGGTATAAACTCCACTCGACGTGTTTAGAGGAAGAAGAAGAATGAGTATAATCCCAAGAACACCATCCCAACCCGTGAAGCATGGGGGTGGAAACGTCATTTTTTGGGGGTGCTTTTCTGCAAAGGGGACAAGACGACTGCACCGTATTGAGGGGAGGATGGATGGGGCATGTATTGCGAGATTTTGGGCAACAAACTCCTTCCCTCAGTAAGAGCATTGAAGATGGGTCGTGGCTGGGTCTTCCAGCATGACAATGACCAAAAACACCGCCAAGGCAACAAAGGAGTGGCTCATGAAGAAGCACATTAAGTTCATGGAGTGGCCTAGCCAGTCTCCATACCTGAACCCAATAGAAAATCTATGGAAGGAGCTGAAACTCCATGTTGCCCAGCAACAGCCCCAAACCTAAAGATCTGGAGAACACCTGTAGGAGGAGTGGGACAAAATCGCCTTCTGCATGTGTGCCAAACCTGGTCAAGACTACAGGAAGCGTCTGACCTCTGTAATTGTAAACAAAGGTTTCTGTACCAATTATTAAGTTCTATTTTTCTATTGTATTTTACTTATTTCATGCAATAAAATGGAAGTTAATTATTAAAAAATCATACAATGTTATTTTTTGGATTTTTTTTTTTGATTCGGTCTCTCAAAGTTGAGGTGTACCTACGATGAAAATAACAGATCTCTCTATTCTTTGTAAGTGGGAAAACTTGAAAAAAATCGGCAGTGTATCAAATACTTATTTGCCCCACTGTATGTCTTAAAGGCACAGACCAAACAGTTTGTTTAATCTAAGAACAAAGACAGGTTCAGACAGGTTCATGACTGTTTTGCTTCAATAGGTGTTGACTGACATTTAATGGAATCAGATCCACAGCTGGCTAGTACATAAAAGAAGATATTTTTTCATTAGATAGACAAAAACAGTTATGATGCACAGAAGCAAATCAGTCATACAGGTTTGGAACGACATGAGAGTGAGTAATAGGAGATACTTTTCTTTGGCTGAACTATCCCTTTGAAGTGACAAAAAGTGTTGAATACGGTCACATTAATTGGCATTCAAATTATGTCTCATCGGTTCTTCTGACTCATCAACAAACTTAAAAGCCAAAAGTGGGCGCATTTCTCCAATAATCCAGAAGGAACTGACCCGGAGTCCTCGCAGAGTTTCGAATTCCTCTCGACCTCCTCGACACATCAGCTTCTGAATCTTCACCAAGAGGAGCTGCTGGGCTCTGGGGAGGAGGTGACAGCTAAGTTCACTTTACAGCTTCTCGTCACAGCCAACAGATATAAAAATGCACACCCACACACTCACCTACGCACTGACAAGACAATCTGCAGCAGGCAATAGACAATGTTCACACTCATTTTGAAACCGACACTATAATGGTCACTAAGTTTTCAGTCCTCACCTGGAGTAGCTCGGTAAGGTGCCTCTCTCCGTGTCCTTGTTGGTGAAAGGGTCCACGCGGGCACACAGCCACTCGCATTTGCCCTGGTGCATGGTGTCCAGAACATGGAGCACCTCGTCACATCGTACGTTCAGTGAGCAGTTGTCCAACTGGCTGGAGATGTTCAGATTGAGACGGATGTAGAAAGAGTCTCCGGATACCACTGTGCCATCTTCAATGTCCTTCAGCAGCCGCCTGTAGCCTGGAAACAAGAAAGCGGGGTCAAAACAGGGACCCAATAAAGAGCACAAGAGCCACTGAGGTGCTGAGAAGTGACCCTGAGAACAGTTTGTTGTGCATGCAACTTAACACAACACTGGGGTGTGTAATGGAAACAGAGGAGCAGCACTTTTGATTCAGACACAGCCGTGGGCTAAAAGACCAAAGCCTTGTCTTTTCTTTAGAGTGTGAATATGTTATTAGGTTCCTCCCAGAGTGGCGTAGGACTTTTTGAAGTATTGGACCTTCTAACCTCCTCTATGCACACTGAACTCTTAAAAAAAAGCATCCTCTTTTTAAGAGAGGTCTGAGCTCACCATCATAGTTAGACTTGTAATGGAGATGCACTTGTCCGGTGCATCTCTGCAGGGTCCAGTGAGTTTCCTCTTTGGTGCTGGTGTCCAAAGCCACACTCTGAGCTTCTCCACGAACATTGCCTTCCAACTAGGGGATAAATGAAACCAAGTGGGAAAAGATTACCACTACTACAGCAGCTTTTTTGTTATTTTGGTTGTGGAACATATGCAGGAGTTCAATCCCACCATTAAAAGATGATGTCCGACTTTAACTCCGGCCCGGTCTGTTTCAGAACCAGACTGAACAGAGGACACAAAGATGCCGCTATCATTTCCACCAATCAGAGTGATGTCGGACAGAAGGTTTTCGCCAGAGAGAAAAAGGCTCTGCACTGGCCGCAATGTGTTTTGCGGAGGGCCCGAGGTCAAAGAAGGACGAAACGGCCTGGAGAAAGAAAAAGGGTGCATGCACAGATCAAAGAGGAGGGATAATATACATGTACAAATTGAGACGATAGAGAGAAGATTTATTTCTCAAGGTCGACAAAATGGAAAGTTGATTCACCGCCTCATGGAATGATTATAAATAACACTATGATTATAAGTAAACATCAAAATACCTCTCCAAAGAGAATTTCCTGAAGATGTTATTGACTTGCTCCAGATCATACGAGTCCATTGTCTCAGACTGGTGGGAAGATGAAGATGAATGGATGGATGAAGGCCCGTAGGAGGAAAAGTCTAAGTCATGGTCATCTACAGTAAAGAAAGAGACATTTTTACAAAGGAGGCGAGTCACTTAAGTGTATGATTCAGCGGTGAGTGGGTGAAGTAAATTGATTTATGCATGTTCATACCCATGTCGGCATTGTCTCCACTGTCAGTATCTGCAGTGTCTGAAATGGGAATACTGAAAGAGAGATACAGCATAGTGAACTTTACTCTACAATGCCACCAACAATTCACTATGACTTTCAAAGTTGGGAAATGCATCCTAAATAATCCACAAATAAGTAACAATATCCATTTAACTTTTTGTTACAATTACACCAGTTCAAAATGCTGTAAGACAACTAGTTTTAAAAACAAATTTCATAGTTTATACAAATCAGACACAATGAACTAGCCATGATAATTAGGAACTATCCATGGTTTTACGAGTGTTTGCACTAGAAAAACTCATTCTTAACAAGTACTGTTGTTTTACACGGAAAATAATATATAAAGCATTAGGTATAAACACATTTTAATTGAATGTGTACTGTATGTAAGGTAAAATAATAATAATTTACATATATTTATTTATGTAGTTTGCATTATTGTTTATTTTATTGATTTATTCAAGTCAGCATCTTGTATTTAAATATATTTTCAAAATATATTTCAATATGTTAGCAATATAACTTTATATATATTTATATATATTTTCAAAATATATTTTAAATGTTTAGCAATAATACATGTTTTATAAAAACAAGTCAGCATGGTCTTACTATAAACACCGCTGTTAAACCAGGGTCACTATGGAATATGGTAAACATATCATTAATAACAGAAAATATATTATTTTCTTTTGATCAGTGTGTATGTTACATAGAGCTCTGATTTGAATTACCATTTGTATTGAGAGTTTGGGTTCTCCTTGCTTCTCCTGACAATGGAGTTCTGGTCTGGAGGCTCAGGCACGGTGGACAAGATACTGTCATTACGGCATCGCAGCTGAAGAGACAAGCACAAACACACCATTTGCCTTCAAATTAAAGCTACTTGGAGAGATATACAAATTAGATGAAAATGCATTAAAGCCTACATTTTTATAGCAGATCTCTGCAGGAGAAATCACTGCACTGGCACTGTTAAAACTTATGTGTTCAGTAGCTGCAGGTTCTAACAGATCTCCATTTGTGAAAGGCATGGCTATAATGAGAGATGAAATAAAAGGAAACCAAGCTTACAGGAAATTCTTTTTGAAAACATTCAGTGAACAATACCATACAATAACTACATATTGTGACCCTGGAGCACAAAACCAGTCTTAAGTCGCTGGGGTATATTTGTAGCAATAGCCAAAAATACATTGTATGGGTCAAAATTATTGATTTTTCTTTTATGCCAAAAATCATTAGGAAATTAATTAAAGATATTTTGAACATTTCCTACTGTAAATATATTAAAACTTAATTTTTGATTAGTAATATGCATTGCTAACAACTTCATTTGGACAACTTTAAAGGCGTTTTTTTCCACCCTCAGATTCCAGATATTCAAATAGTTGTATCTCGGCCAAATATTGTCCTATCCTAACAAATCATTCATCAATGGGAAGCTTATTTATTCAGCTTTCAGATTATGTATACATCTCATTTTTAAAAAATTGACCCTTATGACTGGTTTTGTGGTCCACCCTGGTCCATACATATTAACTTCAAGTTCACACGCAGCACCGTTAGAGCTCTTTAAAAACATTTTACCTTGGAATTGAGGACTTTTGGGTCCAGCGGCTGGAGATTTTGGTCTGTTAATCTAATAAATGAGAATGACAGGCATTAGGATGCAGAAATATTCTTGAACAAAGATGTACAATGAGAGATTTAAAGAAACAGCTTCAAGTTTGTACTTACTCTGCCCTTAAGGTTACTTCTGCGTTGGAGCTTAGGCTCTTGATCATCAACAGTGTCTTCTCCAGAGTCCTCTGAAGGTCCTCCTGTATTTCCATCAGGTTGCCCAAAGTGCTGAGCTATAATTAGTGGAGTAATGTCTCGTGGCAGACTCTGAGGGGGAAATATCATGATAAAATAAGAAAAAAATAACAACAGCCAATTAGCCAATAACTGATATGGTGATAAAATACTATAAACAAAGTCCTTCTAGTTTCAAAGGGGGGAAATGAGAAAAAAAAAACACTAAACTTTCAATCACATAGATCATTTCTCACCTGATCCAAACCATTTTCTTTGGCCATCCGTCTCAGTTTGCACTCCAGGTTGACTATCTTGGCTTCTTTGCGTACAATTTCAATTTGAAGTTCATCGCTCCTCTCTTCCAACTCCCGTATTTGCTTGCGGTACTTGTCTTTGTCAATCAGACATTGAGACACGAGGTGTTGAGCATCATCTCTTGACTTGAAAGCCTGTAGGACCGAGAAAACTATCCTATATCGATAGCCCTTTAAAGTAACAGGAAATGAACTAATCCAAAGCCATCAGTAGGAACATTAGTACTCAACCTGGTCCCGCTCACGTTCAACCTCTTCCAGCTGCACCATGACCGTATTCATGCGGTTCTTGTACATTTCGCAGTCCTTCACCAAAGTGGAGCACTTCAATTCAAGGTCCTCCTTCTCTTCCAGGTACTGTGCATTATTAGATTAAACATTTCTCATATAAACCCATCAAAAGAATAAAGAGCAAAGTGGCATCATTCAAAATTGTCTCACATGACCCTGAGAGGAAACATTACTGTTAGAAAACTCAAACGCAACAGTTTGTAGGATTTCTTTTCAGCACATTATTAATACCCACCCCTCAGACCATCATTCCACACTAAACAGTTTCATGCGACTCAAACCTTGCTGACTGCATGTTGAAGAGACAAAGCTTCATCATTTACAGAGAAAAATGCTCTGCTACGGCATAAATTTCCATTTTGTTGTTGCAGATATTTCCATTGCACACCAACACTTTCAAACAAGGATTACTTTCCATGTCAATAAACAAACAAACACTAACATATATTTGGGAATGTGGGATGTCTGGCTTTAACAGGCACTCTGCATGCATTAAACTTGGTTGTAGTGTTAAGAGAGATGCTGGTAAGCTATACAAGACTAACTCAAATGTTCTTTTTTTCTTTTGTGGCTGAAGTAGGCCTTCAACACTCTAAGATGTACATGTTATGCAGATTCTGAGAAGCAAAACATTTGAAAAGCTCCAAAAGAGGGCTGACTGTGATAAGAAGTCACTGCCGCCACCCCTCCCCCTCCCTTCCTGTCTTAGCCCGAATTCTGACACTTTTCACACGTCACTTCAGATGCGCTTCTAATTAGAGCTGCAGCACATTGCAGAAGGGGCCACTTAGAGCAGCCAGTCCTCATCAGCCTCTGTCACTTCTCGTTCATGTGTGACAAGAGAAAAAACCTTTGCCTACACTTTATTATTTCTAGCCGTCAACTAAAAACTCTCATGCTGAGACCATATTAAATACACTTAATCCCCCGTGAGGCCAATGTAATATCAAATTTGGCATGTTCATTATGAGGGCATTTGATCATTCGAGATGTGACCGAATTGACCAATACGACCTGACGCTTAAGGTCTCTGCCAAAAGTGAGCTGTCCCCCTAGACAGCCTTTTCAGGCACTATACAGTCGGTGGACTTATAGTGTTTCAAATAGCAAGCAGCAAAGTTATGCTGCCATATAAGATGACTCATTTTTTAGCAAAAATCTATTGCATTGCTTGCAGATAAGGTAATTGCTAGTTGCAATGCATCTAGCTCGCAAATGAATAAAGCCTACTTACAATATTTCATTAAATACGGATACAAAGACGTTCCTCTTTTTTAATGCTATTTTCATAGCAAGAACAGGAAAGCATAGTTTAAAAAAAAATACATCACTATGAAACACACTACAGTTCTAAATTTTGGGTCAGTAAGATTTTTTTATGTTGTTGAAACAATTGTCTTTTGCTCAACAAGACTGCATGTATTGAATTAAAAGTACAGTAAAAAAAATAGCAATATTGTGAATATTACTACAATTTAAAATAATAGTTTTTTATTTGAATATATGGTCTAAAATGTATGACTTCACATGATCTGTGATAGAAAAGGCTGAATTTTCAGCAATATTACTTCAGTGTCACATGATCCTTCGGAAATCATTTTAATATAGTGATTTGCTGCTCAACAAACATTTCTTATTATTATCATGTTGAAAACAGTTGTGCTGCTTAATATTTTTTTTGGAAACTGTAATACATTTCTTTTGATATATGCACAGTTTAAAAGAAAAGTGTGTATTTGAAACAATTTTTTAACTATACTATCAATATTTTACTGTCACTTTTGATCAATTTAATACATCCTTGCTGAATGCAAGTATATAAAATGTGTGTACAGTATGTATTGTAAACTAAAACAAATCAAACAAACAAAAAATACTTACTGACCCCCAAACATTTGAGTGGTAATGTATTTCATTTTGATATTTGACAATTAAAAAAAAATGTTTTTGTGACTTTTCATTAGTAATTAAAAATAGTGTATTTATTTACCCAACATTTGTGTGTGCTATGCATTGTTTGGAAAGGGGCTTGAAGCTGAAATTTATTTCAGTATAAGGCTGGTCCTAACCTTGTCACGGAGATCCTCAGCCTGTCGGACCTCTTCATGCAGGTTATAGAGTCTGTTGACTAGCTCCTGACGATCTTCTAGAGCCTCCTGTCGGTCATGCTCCAGGATATCCAAGATGGCCTTGTCTGAATCAGGTAGAGGCCCGGGCTGTGCATACAAAGAAACAAAACAACTTTGAAATCTCTGACTTTAAGTAACCTTTCCCAACTGCTTGCTTTCCGCTGTCTTCTATTTACTGTGATGCAAAAAGCATCTTCACCTGTATGATGGACTGCAACTCCTGGAGTTTGATCTTCAAGACCTCATTCTCTCGCTCCAGCTCAAATATCTGCTCTCTCCGAGGTCGGTTCTCAATGTCATTCTTCAATTTCAGAGATTGCCTCCTTTCCATTTTGCACTCCTCCTCCACCTTGTTCAACTTGTGCTTTAGTTGGTCAATCTAGAGGAAATAGAGAGAGAGCAGTCAACATTGTATCCCACATAGTCAAATAATTTGTGTAAATATGAGTGACCCATCACTTTTAGCAGTAAATACAGAAGACAGAGAGATTTCTAAAGACAAAAATCAACTCGAATCATCCTGCAATGCTTGCAGAAGCCCTCTGACCTCTAGCTGAAGGTCTCGGCTCCTCATCACAGCCATATTCTTCTCCTCGCTGAGCTGGGCATATCGCATAGCCAGCTGATAGTTGTCATCCTTCACCTTCATAAGTTCATCGTTATAGTTATTACGCTCTTCTTTCATCTTATTGTAGCGTTCCTGGAAAGTATGCAGCTCCTGGTTGGCCAGTCGAAGCTTCTTGTGCTCATCTTCTAGCGTGCGGCATTTGGTCATGATATCCACCCGCTGCACGTCTTTAGCCTTGGACTGCTGCTGAAGCTTTATGACTTCATTCATTAAAAACTGGATTAGCCCTTCCTGGCCCTCTTCCACTACAGGAAAAGAACAAAATACAGTCAATTAAACACTGCTGCACAAAAAAGTACCATGGTATTCTTGAAGTGTCATGCAAATATCATGATATATTTATAGTAATTATTTATCACCACCTGACACCATTAGTGTACCATAGTAGCACCACAGTAATTGTTTATAAGGCTACTGCACAAATCTGAAAGGGGATTTATGGCAGATGCTCATCCCAGAGGGGAAGCAGGTGGAAGGCAACAAACATTTTTAAGGCATGGTCGTAGGTCATTTATATGGGCAACATTTTAATTTAAAAGTGGCTCACCGACTATAGTGGAACATCTGCGTGTAGGCTCCTTCCCCGTGACGAGTTTGTAGAGGTCAGGGTAGTACAACTCTAAACTCTCTAGAAAAACCACATAGCCTCGCTCTCCCTTTGTGTGCAGGATATCCAACAACCGACCTGAAACATAAACCACTGCAGCATGACTCTTGTTGAACTGAAAAAAGTGCAATGCCTTATTTCTACCTGATGTGACCTTTATAGATTACTTTGTTAATGTGATCAGGATGAATCATTATCAGAAAGTGATTTTTTTTTCCCCATCTAAATTTAGTCAATATTTTATATATATTATAGTCATATATCGTCTTATATATATTACGGTAAATTTTTCACTCTTGGCTAAAATGCCACTAGCGTACAGGGAGTTAATTAGCTGACAAGACATAACTGTGTGTGGTAACTTCTTGTTTTATATATATATAGATAATATAGATATTATTACACACACAAGATAAAACCATGAATCATGATTTTTAGCTATATACACTTTTACAGAAAATAGTATACTGTTTATTGCCTGACATCTTGTGTGTCCATGATAATGAGTAACAAATGTTTTAAAAAAATACAAATATACTCTTTAAATGCAAAAGCAGAAAAAAATATGACTTTTGGACATCAAAATGTCCTGTATTTATAGAATCAACCCCATATTATATATATATATATATATATATATTATCTATATAATATATAGTATTTCAATATTAAAGTGGAATGAATGGAAATTTACTTTTGAAATGCTTTTCTAATGCCATGCTATACTGATCTTATTGTTAACGCTTCATCCGTGTCTGCTGAAGAAAAAAAGGAAGGGTGTTCACGCTACATCTAAGAAGTAAGATGTAAATTAACATCATAACCATTTTTCACTTTTGGGTGAACTATCCATTTAAACATGCTGGCATGCATGAAATATAAATACATAAAATGAAAAGAACAGGCAATCTCTGACATTACTGATTATGATCAGATTTTTTAAAATATATAATAATATTTTTTTTCCATTATTGTTGATGAAACAAAAAAACTATGACATTTTGTTCATGAAATTAACTGTAATATCAAATCATTTCTAGGCTAGATTAAATAAAACGAGGTCCTCAGACGGTCAGGGTCCTGCAAACATGCTTATCCAAATGATATTATTCAATCAGTCTTATTGCTTAAGGGGCACACAGGTCGACCATTCTGTACATAGCTGACAGCTTAAATACTGACTGTGTTTGGTATAATATTAAGAAGGTTTAATTTGAGTTTTAAGATCATTCTGAATGACTTTAACATCCATCATGAAAGAGACAATTGAAAATGAACCTCAGATCTTGAAAAGAAAGGAAATAAGAACATTTAAACTTTGAAAACAAGCGTATTCCATGACAAACACTGTATCAGTCACTGAGTATGTATTTTGAATAATGTTAATAATTTGATTATGTATTTATCCACTTTGTTGCAAGTGTGAAACAGCAGCAGGCTTGCAGAGAGAGCTCCGCCCACACAATCTTCTGATTGGCTGTGATTTGTGATTGATTGTGTTGCATCTCATGGAAATATTGCGCCTGGTGTGGACAGACAAATTGCTCATCGCATTGTGTTTGGTTAAACTCTGTAGTGTTGCTGTAGCAGGAATGTCCAGATTTGTCTTTGATGAAAGTAGTGCATTGTATTTTAACTCACTAGAGAAAGTCGCGGCACAAAAAGTACTTGAAAGATCTTCTGTATTACGTGCCAAACTGCCGGTCCCAGAGGGAAAAGAGAATCATTAGGGGGCTGTGAAAATCCCAGCCATGGTAAACAAGCATTTTGATGTGCTGCTTTGTGACAAACAAACAGTGCAGACTTTAGCAAGCTGTTTGGGCAAAATCCCTGTCATCCGTTTTGCCTGTGGCCATTGGGAAGTTGAAAAATGACACGGAGGTTCAGGAAGGAGTCGTTGGGAAAGAAAAACTACAGCGGCAGCTGACAGGATTAAAAGCGTCCATTCATCATCACATTACACCACTGGAAAAACACAGTGAAAGATGGGGTGACCGAGTAACTGATTGATGATGTGATTTGCATGTAAATGTTTTCAGCATTGAATTTGCATTTCCATATTCCACGGTGTTTAGTACTTTCTGTCACCGGCATCTATGAATGTTGATGTCTCTGCAATACGATTTGGAGAGTAAAACCAACCTTGGGCGGATCCATATCATATCATAAACAATGTTAGGGTATACGCTTAAGCGGACAGGAAAACACTGAATAATACCTGCTCGGTTGACTTTGGACTCCAGCAGGCGAGAGTTGAGCACCTCGTCTTCGTCTTGTTCGTCGATGACCTTGCATTGGCGCAGATATGAGGTCAGCTTGTTGGGGTTCATGAAACGGCACAAGATGTACCGGTTCTTCTCGGCATTTTCCCACAAAGCCACCCCGTAGTCTAGCAAGTTCATTGAGCCTCCGTTCTCCATTCCTGCAGAGGCCTCTATGAGACGAGAATGGGAGAGAATACAGTTTTAGATGCGGTTTCGACACTCCTTTCACACCCATAGCATTGACAGCACATCAGATAAAAAAACTAACTTGTTATTGCATGCTCAAAGATAAACGTGTCCATTCATCCATGAAAAATGGATCGACATGATCTGATTTACTTCCTTCATGCAGTTTTATGGTCTAAAGTGACCATACACATGACCAAACACTGAACACTAAATATAAAATATAATTAGGACTGCACGATTTATCAAAATAAAACCTAATTTTGTTATGATAAAAATAAAACCAAGCCTGTGATGAAATGTATTTTGTGTCTCAGAGTGACTCGGTCATGCATTTGGCAATGCAACAATGCAACCAAACTTATAATGAGAAGTGCTTATAAACCAACTGCTGTCAATAAAAGAGAAGTTTTAGGGGCTCCTTGTGGCAAAATTAAAGTCTGATGAAAATGAAGAAATTAAGACAAGCATAATTATTATCGTTGTAATTTTGACAGTTATATTGCAAAAAATAAAATGATTGTATATATTTTTTTATATTATTTTTTTTAAACTGATTGTTTACTGTAAAATATTAAAAAAGTGAATGCGGTTTATTTATTTTATTAATTATTATTATATTATTATTATTAGATATTAGGCACATTGTATATAAGTCCCAAAATGTTGGTGCCACATTTTGTGCCCTACAAACACAGAAAAGCTACTTTTGTTTCTCTCCAAAAAATTATTTTTTTTCTCCCAAATCATGCAGCTCTAAATATAATCAATAGATTCAAAACAATCTTCCATTTCTACTGACGTCACTGACCATGCAGGCTTTAATCAGGGTAGATAATTAATTTTACAATGATGAAAATGAGGCTGTAGGGGATAGACTTATAGTCTTTACAATGTAAACTACACATCATCTTTAACTCACAAGTTTCAAAATAATTTTTTGGAATTTCTGTCAGATGTTTTATCCATATGTTGTACGGTATGTTAAAGAACAATACAATTCAATTAAGAAAGTGTATTTCTATCCCATACCACACTACATGTTTTCTACTGTTTTTATGTTGACTTGTTTGCTCAAATGTTGATTATAGTTTATTTAAATGCAAAATGAACTTCTTGTTACAACAGATTCATACAATTATACAAAAACGTGTTATTAAAGTGCCACTGACACTTGCAAATGTATAATTCTTAAATTACAATCATTGTTTCCACAATTGTAGAATTACTTCACCACTACCTTTAATACCTATGTATTATCTTTAAATATCTTCTCTACAATGTCAACAATAAAACACAATTCATGCAATAGTGATCTGCAGCTGTGACAGCTTTGTGCCACCATAATGACACATTTGTGTCCTGCGGCGAGCATCATGTTTCTGTGTGCAGTCACACACTGCCTAGTTTCAGAGAGGTGAAATAAAACATATCTTTTTTTGAACCGTGTGGACAGTGGCTGTGAAGATGCCACAGCACATAACTGGAGTGGTTCGTCTCCACTAGTGCTGAACTGAGCTGAAAATCTTCTGAATATCTGATGGCTGCAGCACACAAGTGTGTGAATCAACTGTGTACTGTACCTGGATCACAGATTGCAGCACAGTGATTAATGATCAAATGTTATGAATAGCAAAAGCAGGGCTGCAGATGGCAGATAAAACGCTGATATAGGCTATACATAAGACAGTTTGTAGGCACAAATATCCTGAAATCAAGTGAACACTTAAACGTGCAAGCACTTATGAATGGTCACTGATCATTTTTTACTAGATTCGTATGTTCATGGGTTTATTAATGTAATTATTATCTTTGAGAACATTGCTCTGTATGCATCTTAAAGAGATGAGTGTCTGTGTGTGTGTTTTTTCCTCCATACTATGGAGGTCAATGGTCACCGAAACTGTTTGGTGCAATTTCTTCAAAATATCTTCTTTTTTGTTCCACAGAGGAAAGTCAGTCGTTGTATGACATAGGTGCATACCCTTCTGACACGAATTTTCATTTTGGTGTGAACTACATAGGCCAACAATAAAAAACACACACACACAGAGGAAACAACAGAGGAACGTAACCTGTGTCAACAGCTCTTGGACAGATTGACACTCGATTGCAAAAACACAAGCAGCATAGAAACCGCCTAGCAACCACCTAAATACAGTAGTAAATAAAGAAATTCCCCCATTTCAGTGTTGTTGAATCTATATTCAACAATCAATGCTTCACATACACAAAGATTATTTAGGATCAGTAAGATTAATGTAATGTTTTTGAAAGGAATCTCTTTTGCTCACCAAGGTTGATCATAAATACAGTAAAAATACTAGTATTTTGAAAATTACATTTTAAAAGAACTGTTTCCTATTTTAAAGATATTTTAAAAATGTTCATGTATTTAGTATCGAACGAAGCTTCAGAAATCATTCTAATGTGCAGATTTAATGCTCAATAAACATTTCTTATTATCATCAATGTTGAAAACAGCTGTGCTGCTTAATATGTATGTGGAAACATTTTTTCAGGATTCTCTGATGAATAGAACATTCAAAAGAACAGCATTTATTTCAAATAGAAAATCATACTCATCTTTTCTGATTAAAAGTTTGTTTAAAAAGATTAATCTGAACCTTTGGTTGTAAACTGAACCTTTTAAGATTTTTACATCACGTCATCCTTATTACACGATTCATTATCTGATGGCGAAAAAGCATTCCTGACACAGTCACCATATCACAGTTCCATTCTTTGGAAGAAACTAAATTACAGTGAAACTGATAAATGATGAGACTTTCTCTGGGGAGAACACTTCAATGTCTGTCACACCTACTTTGAAGAGACAATACAATGTGTCTTTCTGTCTTTTTCTGGCCTTTGAGCCAATTTATTCCTGACAAAAAAAAAAAAAAAAAGTTCCAGCATGCTTATGACCTCTCATATTTTCCCTGCTTTTCTATGAGGCATAAATGTAAATTAATGTGCAGTAACATATTAACACAAGGCTCTGCATGACAAATTTCTCTGCATACATTTTTGCGGCAAACAGACGAATTGAAGGTGCAGCCGGCCCCCTTCGGCTGCATAATAGCAGCATTGTTCTCCAGCGCTCCATGAGCCGTTGCAAATGAAATCAAACCATTACTACTGATATGCCCACACACGCTTTTGCATATTCCTGTGTATCTATCATCCCGAACTCCATTCCTGTATCTTCCCTTTCGCTTTTGTCCCCTAGGCTCTGGAACAGCTGCGTATGTGAGCGCAACCCGACTGTAATGGCCTCACTTCCCCATCCCTACCAGACAGGAGACATTCGATCAGACCTCAGTGGGTTTCTGGTTAAAGGGAAGGAAGAACTGCAGACTTTAGCCTGCGTTTGTCATTTTTACGTGCAGTATCTAATGTGGGAGGGATGAAGACATGTCAGATATGCCACATCAGGAGTCATGCATCTAATATTAGCCATCAGCATTTGTTGTTTAAAAAAAGCAAAGACAGCTTTTCATTTTTGGAAATCAGAGAAACGCGTGGGAGAGTGTGTGAGTAAAGTTTTGAAAGCAATTGAGGGCGAGAGCATTCTCCCACGACAAACCCCCCCCCCACACTTTACGAGATCAACTTCACTCTTGTTTGGGAAACATCCCCCACATTTTAGCACAATGATTAACAGCGATATACTGTCATTTATCATTCGGCTTTGTGTTTGTGTCAGGACGTGACTCAGCCTCAGAGTCAAAAATTAAAGCATCACGTACAGCGGTTCACCCTGTCAGACACACAAACACGCAGTCCACCCCCACCTCCGTCTTATACCTTGACCAGATTTCCTCTTAACTTATTTTGGAGTTAGTGAGTAAGAGAGCGCTCTTCACTTCCTCATTTCATTAGCAGGTGTTTAACTCAAGCCTCATAAAAGGAGAAATGTTGGGAGCACATTTAAAGTTGCACAGCAGAAGTGATACTGAAGTATATTTAAAATTCAAATTATCAGGAGATCAACTTATACTTACCAGAGTAAATCAATATACATACAGTGCATCTACATCAGTGTCTAGGTGCATCTGAACATCTGAAAGTCGCTGTTAGTGAGGAAAGAGAAGGAAACTGGAAATTATTTATTTGATAAAACAATCATAATATTTTTGCTAAAGTCAACTTATTTACTATCAATTATCCCAGTAGGGCTACGTAATTGAAATTGCATCCTTTGGATACAGGTCCTATATATATTAGAATGCATTTGTATTATGTTACATTTGCGTCACGTCTGGAACAATGGAAAAACGACCTGGAATCTGATCTGACCACTGAGACACATTGAATAAAATTCCCTGATGATTTCAACCCATATGGGTTTTTGGATAATTTTTTATAACTCAGTAAAGCTTCATTTATGGATTAAAAACTTAAACCAACTGTTTTCAATTTGAAAGTATTTTTTTAATTTTATTGACTCGTGTGATGAAAAGCTGAATTTTCGACAGTCATTACTCCAGTATTCAGTGTCACATGATCTTTCAGAAATCATTCTAATATGCTGCTCAAGAAACATTTTTATTATTAATAATGTTGATAACAGCTGTGCTGCGCATAGTTTTTGTGGAACCGTAATTGTTTTTTTTTTAAAGAATTAAGTTTAAAAAAACGGTTAGAAAATAATGGCGCAATCTTATAATAATCTTTTATAGACATTATAAATGTCTTTACTGATATTTTTGATTCATTTAATGCATCCTTGCTGTATAAATTTCAATTTATTTCAAAAGAAAAAATACTAAATTGAACCGAGTTTTGCTGCCTGGTTGAAGAAAATCAAGGACCTAGAGTTTTGTGCTTGTTTAACAGAAGAATATTTACATTTTTTCAAGTTCACTGAGCATCTAAGAACAGTGAAATTGTATGTTACATCTACAGGTTGTTTAGCTCTGCACTACGCTGCCGTCTGTCCCTGTGGGACCCTGCTTGATTGATTTTCAGTCATGTTAAAAACTAGCGCAAAACCGAGTTAGCGGAAGCCCTTACCACGTGCTCCTGTGGCTCCATCCGATTTTAGAAAAAAACCACAAACCAAAAGCGCCTCAACAGCCAATGGCCTGCAACCCTGCTCCTCCATGCTACCAGTTCGGGGGAACTGCACCAAGCTGTTTTGTGTGAAAGTGAAACACGCTACAGCAGTTCTGATGTGGGGCCTTGACTGAAATTTTACAATCTAAATATTAGGGTCAAGGGTTTTCTGATCTAACTAAGACTCTGCTGATGAGAAAACTAAATATAACACTTCAGTAAGATAAAAACCTATATACGTCATGTATTATTGCATAAACATAACAGAGCGCTACTTCCTTAAAGGAACAGTTCACGCAAAAATGAAAATCATTTAAAAACACCCTCGTTGTTCCAAACCTGCATGACTTTCTTTCTGGTGGAACACCAAAGGACTTCAAAATGCTCAGAGAGAAAAGGGACGGGGTACTGTGAAGCTCCAAAAATGACAAAACAAACGATGGACCATAAAAGTGGTCTATGGAACTGATGGGCAATATTCCAAGCCTTCTGAAGGCATAAAATTGCTTTTTATGAGAAACAGGCCAAAATTTCTTTCGGAAAATCTTCCTCTCTGCTGAAGCTCTTAAATCTCACTCAGTTCATGTTCCATGTCAGGTTTGCACACCAAGTTTGACATAATTGGCATGACGTACCATATTTGAACTGTATGCAAGCAAGGCTGAGATCTGAGAACCATGGAGGAGGAGGATAAGATGTTCAGCAAGCTGCTCTGAAGATTCAGAAGACTAGGAATATATAGCATACAGTAAGTTGTATGGAGTTCTGTGGCGCTTTCTAGCCGTTATTGAAGTTTTTGACATTTGTGTGGTGCTTTGTGTTTCACAGAGGAAAGTTATAGAGATTTACATTTACATTTAGTCATTTTGCAGACGCTTTTATCCAAAGCGACTTACAATTGGGGAATACATAAAGCGATTCTTCTTAAAGAGGCAAAGAGACACAGTAAGTGCTTGTAATACCAAGTTTTAGGCATTGCTCAAATAAGTACAAGCTAGAAAGGGAAGGAATCATTTTTTTAAATTTAAGATTTAAAAGAGCACTGGCATTTTGATTTGAACCGAGAGAATTGAACAAAGACGACAATTTTGGTTTAACTATCCCTCTTAAACCTGGAGACCTAACAAAGGTCTAAACAATTTGTTTCTCATGATCATAAAAACAGCGTTCTATTTTAATTTTATAGTCAAATTTGGGAAATAAAGTTTCAAGAAGTTAATAGTTTTATTTAAAGAGGAGGCATTCAAATGATAAAAAGTAAAAGTATAGGCATTTATAATATTAAACACGAAACACGAAAGAATCCTGAGAAAGAAATGTATTACAGTTTCCATAAAAAAAATTAAGCAACACAACAGAACGGCAACTGTTAGGTTTTTTTCTTCAAAAAAATGCAGCCTTGGAGAGGATACAAGACTTCTTTTTAAAACATTATAAAATCTTACCAATTCCAAACGTTTGAACAGTAGTGTTTATACATATATAAGTTAAAAAAAAATTTTTTTTACTTTTAATTCCCATAAAAAATAAATTCCCAATCTGTTATTCTAAAATGTGATTTACAGCACTTCCCTCTGTGACCGTGTCATTTCTGCACAACTAACGTCAAACAAACACTGACTGTTTTCAAACGTGTTTCCTAAATGCTCCCCTATCTGCAATTGGGGAGACGAATAAGACAGTGCTATTATTTATCAAAAACTGACTTAGTTTATTTAATAAACCAATAAATATTCAAAGGAATGAGGAATAAGATCATCTAAAGTCATCAAAGCATGCTTCCTGAATTCTTGTTGACAGTGTGCTATTGACAGCCAGCCAAACAGCAGCCTTAGATCACAAACCTCATTTCAATTTAAACATGATGACAGAATGTACAGATGTAACCGAGATTTCTGAAGAATGCTACTCGCCAAGATCGATGACAGAAATATGCATTTGTTTCAAATGAACCATAAGAAATCCACTGTTTTGGGTTGAAGAGTGAGTCTGCACATTCCAGCTGTAATGCATCTGCTTGGAATCGGATACAAGACCCAGCAAACACTTAACAATTCAACCTTTGTGAGGGACGATGCCTTGCACATGAACCTAAGAGCCAATCTGATGACATTCACAATACAGAAACAGGAGCTTTCTACTCTCCCCCAGTGAGGTGTAGAGTGTGGTTGACATGGCATGCTTTTTTCATGTGTATTTCTGGACTATAAAAATCTGTGCTCGCACATTTCTATTTAGCCTAGATTTCTAAGCGAAACGTCAAAGTTCTCATATTGTTCAGAATGTTAATCTATGTTTGCACTTGAATAAAAATTAGTTTATGAACATTTTTAATGCTTAAACTTGTTTTATGACATTACAATTTTTTTAATAAAAGTCCATACAGGGCACATTTGATTTGTCTTCAAGACATGGTGTGACACCATTTTTTAAGATATGTAAATAGTTTGAATCCCTTTGTAGTGAAACACTTCTTGTTTAACCAGGAAAAACAGATCTCCTAAATTCTTCAGATGGTTGTCTCTAAATTTTGCCTTGCCATTTTTTCAGAGTCTCACATTCATAATGCATATGGCGTGATAATATTTTACATTTTTGTCAGTGGTACATTAAAAGCATTGTTATCATTATGCCACAGATCGGTCTTGGGGTCAGATTAGACTTTATATTGTAAAACATTGATGTATTTCTGTTTGTTATTAAAAGACATAAAACGATTATGTAGATTATGTATGTACCATATTATAAACAGTAAACACTTTTGAATGTCCCTTAAATGTCCTATTGTTTACTTAAGGAACTTTAAAATATATATGAAGCCTGTCTCTTATGATAAGGTTATTGACAGACTGTGGTGTTCTTGTGATGAATAAAAATGGTTCAATTTTATAAGTTCCTCAAAGAACTGCCATTAATAATAATAGTTAAAAACATTGCCTGAAGGTTCCTCAGAAATTTCCCACGGAACACAAAAACAGCAACACTTTAAATGACTAAACAGAAGTGGAATGAATAAATAGAAGTATTAAAAAATTAAATTAATTAATTATAAATACAAGTGTCTTGTGTGTATGTTTAGGGTGTGACTGACACTTATCCCACGAGACTAGACACTGACTTGGTTTTACTGCTAAACGAGACTAGACAAGAATTTTTAAACTTTTTTTAAAGAATTCGTCAATGATGAAATATTTGGGGGAAAATAGTCTTGTAAATGCAACTGAAAACACACCTAATGCCAAATGTAGGTGCATTTTGGAAATCAAACTTGACTTTTGAAATCAACATCTATTTTAATACATTTTTATGCAGTAATAAACAACATGTAAACTCTGCAGAATGTTTTGCCACAAACTCAACTGACAGGCAATTAATTGCACAAAAATTATAAATAGTATTAATAAAAATAAATAATAAACAACATAAATATCCCTTTAAAGTGGAAGTGAAGCAGTCATTCAAGTTTACATTATTAAACTGATTTCCACTTTAATAAAAAAAATATATAATAAACACGATTAATGTATCCACTTAAAATAATAAAGCAGTGGTTCCCAAACTGGGGGGCGCGGCAAGGCTGAGGGATAGTTAGGGCCTAAACAGGTTCCTAAATTCCGTAAAAAATTTTCTGGATTCCGTTTTCTTCCGTTTTAATTTTTCTCGCTTAATCCTTTTCTCGAGCTCCTTATTAATTAAAAGCATGTCTAATTAATTAAAATCATGAAACTTATATATTGTCACAGATCCATCCTTTAAAAGTTTAACAAAAATTAAATGTTTAGAGCCCTATGACATTTTAAATTTTTTCCTCACCATATTATTTATATTTTTTATTGTTAACAAATTCTGTGTTTTAGCATGTCTAATTATTTGAATGCATAAAACAACTTAATTTATTCATTTTGTTTTTCTTAAAGTAGCCTTATGATTTTTTTTTTTTTTTTTTCTGGGTATCAAATTGAAAGCATAAAACAGTAATTTAATTGATCATTTATCTTTTAATTATGAAATTAAGCAAACTAAATTTTTTTTGTCAACAAGGGGATTACTATTAAAATTAAAACTTGAAGAATGTTTTTGTGTGATTATTCCTTAAAATTATGTTTGGTTTCATTTTAGTAGTATAGTATTGATATAGTAGTAGTAGTATAGTATAGTAGTAATATAGTATAGTAGTAGATTATTAGTAGTAGTAGATAGTAGTAAAGTAATAGTACTAGTATGAGTATAGTCATCAGGTTATAGTATTACGAGTGCTATATAGTAGTATAATAGTAGTAGAAGAAGAAGTAGTAGTAGTAGTAGTAGTAATAGTAATAGTAGTAGTAGTAGTAATAGTAGTAGTAGTAAAGTAATAGTAGTAATAGTAGTCTATCTACATTCTACTGAAAATAGTTATAGGCACAATGTCTTCAAATCAAACCGTACTTTTATTTTGACGGGTTGCCATGAATACCATTACATTTCTGTGTGTACATGACATGAGGATAGTTTTACTCAAATGAAACGGTAAAATGCTCATGAAGTACTCTCAGAGCAGTTCTAGAGATTATGTTCATGTGTTTACTCCTCATTTAGTGAGACGAAACCTGAAATCCACCGCGAACGTCACGCGTTCTTTCAGGTGTGTGTAGTAAATGAAACCGCGCATCTGCGCCATTCATAAACAGAGACAGGCAGACGGGTGTGCGATATGGACAAAGTTTATATCTCGATATTTATTGATTTTTAAAATCGATAATGATAATTAGACAGTATTTTGCTGAGTGTGTTATTGTGCTTGTACCTTAAGGACTGCCGAGGACAGCTTACTCCTAATGTTTTTAATATTCTTCATATTCTGTGTGGTGGTCATTTCACAGCAGTGATAGAAATTAATCTACCAATAAGCTTAAAATGATTTGTTGCATTTTCTGGGGCATTTTACCTTTATAAAGACCTTTTTTGCTAAAACAGTGTTCATTATCTTTTTGATTCAAATTCTTACATTTAATCAGTGAATTAGAATAATGAGACATTTGGGCTGTTACCGAGCAAATGAAATCCACACAGAAGCTGCTTCTGAAGCTGCATTTAGACGTGTTTACACACATGTATTTTGTTTAATGCAAGACCTGAATGCATTTAACCTGCAATTACAAATGCATAAATAATGTTTTGTTTTAAACATAAAATGTTGAATATTGATATTTGAAATTATTTAAAACATGAAAAAAAAAATTTAAAAAGAGAAAAAAAGAAAAGCCGCAATGTGAAATTAAAATCGCCAGCAGGTGGCAGCAAATCACTGTTAAAAAGTGAGTCATTGCGACTGAACCAAATCATTTAAACGGTTGATTCATTCAAGAACGAACACACCGTCATGTTGCTCAGAGACAAAAAACAGCGCTGTGGCTTTGTTTGGATTTATTTTTGTTGGCGAAATTGAGCAAAAACAAGCAATATGGTGTCTAAAACGTTAGTCTCTTAATTAACTTATTGTTTATAGAATTCAATGTCAAATTTGTAATCATGGTAATTTTTTGGAGAAAAAACGGCACTCTTCGTTTGAAATTGATTAACTATATGAAGTGGTTTAAATATATAAATTTTCTGCCATCATGTCTTGAATTTGTGATCATTCCAAATGTATTTTAATAGACTGAATCATACTGTGAAAGAACACACTCTAAATGCACACAGACTCTAGTCTAGACTTCACGTAATGTGTGCGTGCACTCTGTAGGGATGTTTTGAATGGTTTTTGCAAAATACTCGATAGTGTCAAATCACACATCGTTAAAACAACAATTACGATATTATCGCAGACGATATATATCGCACACCCCTACGCAGAACATGCAGGATTCATATTTAAATCTACTTTTGCGGCTTAATATTTACAGATACTGGCTTAATATTTACAGATACTAGTCCATATCATGACTTGATTTAAGTGTAATGTAAAGACCTTAAGTGTAAAGACCTACTTTTGATTAATTCATTCAAAATTTGACATTCTGCGTTAAACTGTGAATTCTGTTTTTATGACTGGATAAAGACTACACTGCATAATTTTCCCGCTATTCATGCGGCCACTTGCCTGTTGTGAACATAAAATATCTTACATACCACCACTGGTGAACGAGCCAGTGTAATGCAAATATATCGTCACGTTCTCGCGAGACCAGTCAGATCTCGCGAGACACATCGGATCTCGCGAGATCTTGTGCCACGAGATCTCGTCACACCCCTAGTGTATGTGTTCAATAAGTCATTTGTTTTCTCCATGCACGATGTTGAACTTGCTCTAGAATAACTTAACATTTTTCCAGTGTGACTGTTTGAGGCCTCCAGTATTTTTTCTTTTTTACAGTGAAACACTGCCGTGTCAGAAATGAACTCTTTAATTACTGGGCAATATTTGCCCCCTAGAATGCATTTTTGAATGGAGGGCATGTTACTTTCTAACAATATAAAATACATACTGTGGATCACACTGGAAATACTTCAAAGTATTTGAAGTGAAATCTCAATATGAACAATAATGACTGTTACCTAAAAAAATAGCACCACATATAAATATAGCTGTAAATTATGCATGTAAAATGCTTGCATAATTAGTGAGGAAAACATAAAAAAGATATTAGTGTTTCTGTATGTTAGCTCTACATTCGACAACACTAACCTCTGAGATAACATATTTGTGATTTGACATATTTGAGATATATAGCTTTTTTTACACCCATATTTTGAACGTTTTCACTTTCAGTGATATTTTCTCTGTGAGTCCAATAAATTCCGACCATGTTGTATTATTTTTATATGTACTATTTTTATAATAAATTGCCTGGTTTTGTTTCAAACTTGACAATCTTTGTTATGGCCTTCAGACAAATGCATTTTAATTATAACATTAAAAAAAAAAAACTAAACTATTACGGAGTGTGCAACTGGTGTGTTGCCAACAATTTTCTATTAATTAAAATACTTAGTAGTAACCAATAATATGCGATCTTTTTCTCTAAGATTTTTCTTGAGAAAAATTGTGTGAATAATCAATTGTATGAATAATCAACCCGAGTATACCATATCGTTAAGCATATTCATATGACATGATGTCTATAATTAAAACATGTTATGAAATAAATATGTCATGAATTATTAATCACTCTCACATATAATTTCAGCATTCAAAACTCATTTACAAATGCATTCACTCATAAATATATCAAATCCAAAATAGTGATTATATTAATAAGGCATCACTGTTTGCTGATGTGCAACAACGCAAGTTTATTCTTTAGTCACGGCTTAATCAACTAGGAGTGAATGAGAAGTTTGCCGTGGATGTTTTTGCAGAACATCATGAAACTTGCAAGGCCCAAGGCAGGGCGGACACACCAAACCTATTGAGACATCATACAATGACTACTATTCCTGTAGAGCAAGCTGCCTCCAAAGGAGAAGCTTTCCAAGTTTCTCCTAAAGTCCTAGTCATTATCAAAGTAAGCATGCCATGACATGTGGTTCAATTTGTTAAGCAAATAGGAGGTCAGAATAGCTGTTGAACATACATAGTGGAACCCTGTCTATCCCATTTAACGGTCACATGACATCTTCAAACTATGCACATCTCACAAGCAGGACGGAAGGGGACAGACAGGGTGTGCCTCATTAGGACAACAGCAGTTGATCTGACTACATTTAATTGCATAAGTGACTGTGAAATGAAGGATTTTGTGCTAGATAATGCAAAATCATAACCCGATGACAGAAAGCAACAATGCGCCAAATCCCATGAACAGAATCTTAGTAACACAAGTTGATATCTGGAGCATGCAGAAGAGAGACAGATCGGGGTTGACAGTACAATGACATTTATGCACACTAAATAAATACCTGAAAAATCCACTACAACACACATTGTCATTGGATTAATGGTGTCAGATTAATGTGATAGTGCAAGATCCAGATATAAACTAACACTTGTTAGTTTATATCAGTCATTTTGCTATGGCATTAGACATTCAGTTTATAGCCCATGATGTTGGAGCTGCAAGATTAAACTCATTACATCCTATTAGTTGGTTATTAGAACTGTAAGGGAGGATGGGTGACTAATAAACGGAGAGAACGACGGATTTTATGATTAAGATGACAGTCAAAATATAGTTTTTTGTCTTTCTGCCAAAAAAGACAATCTAATCGCAATAATTCATCTGTTGCTCGCATACTTCATTTATGCGCGCAAGTACGCATTGGAAAGAACTTTAACTACTAACCTACTTCGACACTGATTAAAAGTCAAGTAGTGTACGCATAGGACTGTTCACAAAGTGCAAAAACAACACACTTTTAACTTGTTTTGGGAGTAATATTATATAATATATATATAGAATAACAACCCCTGATAAGTTTAGTTTCCTACTTATGACGGTCTATCAACGCCGAGTTTCGTAAAGAAGTTTGGCTCGGAGTGTTTACTATCTCAACAGTTAGTTACAACATCTCTCTTATTTTTAAATAGTCAGAAAGTGTTTCCCTGTTAAGATCACTTCCCGGTCTATTTCGACCGTTCCAATTCTAGTTAATTGAAGACGCCAGTGTTCAAACAACTGAACTCTGTCGCAATAACTCACAAGACGAGAAGTGATTTTTGCCACCTTCGCCTCAAAGAAATGCCACTCAAATCCACTGCTCCGAGTGGGCGGATCTAAGAGCTCATCGCTATATATAAACTTCTGCAAGTGTTAATGGAGCAGTTTATAATAATGTTGATGATATAGATATATATATATATTATATATATATATATAATATAGAAAAGTTTTTTAATACCATTAAATACATAAAAATGATATGGAGCTTTTTTGTTTGTCTGCTCATTAAGTGAGACAAATAAATATAAAATTCAGGATTGTTTGTAATACTGCTGAAATGAAACAACCATTTAAGAAGAGTATATCTTTTTTATCAGAGGCCACTTGTTAAAATTAAGTTTTTATTGTTCATTTTCTCATCTCATATTTGTTTCCATCCATTGAACATAATCATTTTTGTCAGTTTTTTTAAAATATGCAATTCAGTATTCTTAATTCAATCTTCATGTTTCATCATCGTCTACTCATTCATTGGTGTGTTATTGTTTTGTACAGGATGAATAGCCTAATTTGCTTGTCTAACATTAAAATCCAAAAGGTTGCAAATGTGAATCTTAATTATTCTAACAATGATTTTAATGATTCATTGACACAGTTCTGACAGCCTCCTATCCTGGTTCATCTTAAATCACTAATAACACAAAAGCTGGAAAAAGGTCCGTCTCATCTAGATTTTAAACGGTCAGACATGAAAGATGAACAAAGAGCCATAAATAATGTTGGAGCACCATGAAAATATTATTGAGATACAGCTGATTTTGGAACATACTATGTGAAGTTTTTATTTATGTGCTCATTTGTTGGGTTAAAGGGGAATTGTTCCTCTGTCCAGCCTCTGACAAATAGTTCCATCATGAACTCTGTGGTACAGAACATGCAAATGCATCCCCCAAAACATTTGTTTATGGCAACATTATGGCAACAGTTACACAAATGTCACACCGTGCTTCCAGAGGGACTGTTTCACTCTTTTTTAACACTACACAGAAATGAGAAGAACAAAAATAAACCTGATTTAACTCAAATTTAACTTGACTCAGTGTTTGCATGAGATAAGATGGAAAGTTTTACTTGAACTGTTGGGTAAACATATTGTGGTCGTAACAATAGAGTCATGATGTAGGGAAAAATGTTACCAAAATTAATTAATAATAGCTTGGAAATGCTAATGAGACAAGGCTTAAAATAGCCTAGCACGTTGCCTTTTGTGTAGATTTTGCTAATCGTATATAATACGCATAGTAAATCATTTATATCAGGGTTATAGACAACAAACTGTACAATAAAGACAACACTTTAAATCAAAGTTTTTATTCAGACCTCGCATTTAAGACGCTTCACAGACAGTGTCACGTAAGGTATATAAATAAAGTCAGTTAATTAGTTAAAGAGTGTGCCATCTAGTGGCAAAATACATAGCAACTGCTAAATTAAAGGTTTCGCTACAATATATACCCTACGTACATTAAATTAATACTAATTCATAGTGCGTTTCACTGAAAATTAAATGGCTTCTCCAAGTTTCTTGACTCTCACGCTGTCATTGTTGACTGGATACTTCGAAGACTGCACTTTTTGTTGAGCAGCATTCTTAGCATTCTGCTGTTACCTATTAATCTGCTCTATGTCAGGTGAAATGAAATGTTTCATTCAGTTTAGATGTTTACAAGACACTTGTGTTCCACATAGACTGAACATACAATACTGTACAAAACACTGAGTGAAACAAGCTTTCTTGAAACAGATTGATTTAGCATACAATCACAGCTCTATGCACAGCAAAATTATTATAATGCTAATAAAATAATTATTAAAATACTTAACTACTGAAGTGTTTTGGATAATTTATCGTCTAACTCCTAAATTCTAAAACTGCACTTTGAGGAATGCATATGTTTAATCAACCAACAAGAAGAGCAGTTCATTTTTGTTCAAACAGGCCTACAATGTAAAAAACGAATCGTTTGTGGATCAAATCTGTCCTGTCTGAAATCATAAGAGGCATCTCTTTGGGTGAGCTACAAACTTACCACATGGACAAATCATATCACATATTTTAATTATTTACTTATAAAGTAAAAAAGTTAGGGGGTTTTTTTGCATCATAATTCAATTTTTCATTACCATTTACAAACCTCTCTGTGAATCTTAGCATTAAAGTGCCATTTTTTTAAACAACCAAGTTATCTTTACATTTAAACATGAACCCTCAAGATGGCATTACATGATTATTTTATTATATTTCTTATTTTTATTCAAATTTTGTCTTTGAAGAACCATTCACAGAAAACTATGTGGAAGACTAATTTTAAAAGTGCTATTTCTTGACCTTGAAATGTCATGTAAATTAACTATATATCTCCAAGGGCATTTTTATAATGAACAAACATTTTTATACAGTTATGCCAAGCTCTAAAAGATACTGGGTAGAAATTATTTTTTAAATATTCGTTAGCCTTCTTATCCAGTAAATCACAAACAGCTTGAAAAGTCATGGGGCTTTTGATTATTGTTGAGAAAAAATTGGGGCCTTAGAGTCAAAAATGCTGAGAACCACTGATTTACACTTTTCATGGATACAAAATGTAACCATTGAAGTTTGCATGAAATCTTATAATTATGCACTGTTAAATTAAAATATTCTTGTGAAAGCTGCGTCATTATTTATATTTTTAAATATTTTTGGAAATAGTCACACTATAGATTCCTTGCAATGCTCAAGGAAAGTCACACTGAATGGTTAAAAGCGGTTGAAACATGTATCAGCGAGTCAATGTTAATATTTTCATATAGCTAAAAATAGAGTTTTGCCATTAAAGCATTACAAAATGTGATATTTTTTCTTTCTCCTTAAAGGACAAGGCTGTCCTTGGTGAATCCGAATGATGAATGCTGAAAGCACATTCAGGAGGCAAAACCATTACAGCTTTCCAAATATCAAGGGATTATATGGTAATCATATTTGTTCTGATCGTAACTTAAAAATAATAAATTGTTTTCAAAAAATTCTCCATTACTGAGAGCCTAATGGATCCCAGGCTCTAAACGAGTCCATCAATTTCCTTAGAAGTTGGTAAATCAATGAACATCAGCCTCGATGCAGCATCTCTGATCGGTTAAGCCTCTTTCTTGTTAACTTGGACTCTTTCATTCTCAAGCACTGTTGGTCAAATGTAAATTATTAATTGAATCAAAGCTAATGACTCATCTGGTGTATTGATTAATTTGGACACAACCACGGGCAAAATAAATTTATGTACACCCTGGCACGTGGCTGTGCTCTGTGAATATCTGATTAGGCCCAATGCAAATTTAGGTACTGCTAATCACAGAACTGAAAAGGCGCCTGTCAATAGGTAGGTCTTATGAAGTTTCTGAAAGCAGTGTTCATCTTCAGTCTCTCATTTTCATTTTCATCTGCCAGCGCTGCTCAGTCAAGTCCATTAATAACAGCGGTTTGACCAAGAATCCATTTCCGTGCCCAACTGCTGAGCAAAAGTGACAATGAGCCTGAAAATGGTAAAAAAATGGTCTAGTTATCAACGGTAGTGGAAAGCATTGTGTTTGCCTTCTTGTGCAAAAATGAGACTGCTTGAGTGAGAGGGAGGGATGAGCCGTGTGCTCATTAGAGTCATATATTAAAAGATTCACAGAAACGTAACCTGAAGGAAGAGATTGGCATTGGCAAATATGTCATTGTAGGCTTGCCATATTTTTTTTAACTTCCACCATTGCTGTAAAGTTGTAGTGGATATGGCAATGCTATTGTGTTGAAGCCATGGCCTGACGACCAAAGTGTTGTCAAAGCAACATAACTTACATACAGTAAATAGTTTATTCTTCAAGGACACCTTGATAGATTTTTCTTTTCAGAATTCTTTGATGAATATAAAATTCAAAAGAACAGATTTTATTTGAAATACAAATATTTTGCAACATTATAAATGCCCATACTGTCAGTTTTAATCAATTTAAGGTTTTCAGAGAAATATATTTAGATTAGAAAATTATTTCAAATTAAAATAATACTTAAAATAATTACAATATTTCTTAATTATACAGGTGCATCTCAATAAATTAGAATGTCATGGAAAAGTTCATTTATTTCAGTAATTCAACTCAAATTGTGAACCTCGTGTATTAAATAAATTCAATGCACACAGACTGAAGTAGTTTAAGTCTTTGGTTCTTTTAATTGTGATGATTTTGGCTCACATTTAACAAAAACCCACCAATTCACTATCTCAACAAATTAGAATACTTCATAAGACCAATAATAAAAAAAACATTTTTAGTGAATTGTTGGTTTTCTGGAAAGTATGTTCATTTACTGTTTATGTACTCAATACTTGGTAGGGGCTTTTTTTGCTTTAATTACTGCCTCAATTTCGGCGTGGCATGGAGGTGATCAGTATGTGGCACCGCTGAGGTGGTATGGAAGCCCAGGTTACTTTGACAGTGTCCTTCAGCTCATCTGCACTTTTTGGTCTCTTGTTTCTCATTTTTCTCTTGACTATACCCCATAGATTCTCTATGGGGTTCAGGTCTGGTGAGTTTGCTGGCCAGTCAAGCACACCAACACCATGGTCATTTAACCAACTTTTGGTGCTTTTGGCAGTGTGGGCAGGTGCCAAATCCTGCTGAAAATGAAATCAGCATCTTCAAAAAGCTGGATGAAGGAAGGATGCATGAAGTGCTCCAAAATTTCTTGGAAACGGGTGCAGTGACGTTGGTTTTCAAAAACACAATGGACCACACCAGCAGATGACATTGCATTCCAAATCATCACAGACTGTGGAAACTAAACACTGGACTTCAAGCAACTTGGCTAGGAGTTTCTCCACCCTTCCTCCAGACTCTAGGACCTTGGTTTCCAAATGAAATACAAAACTTGCTCTGACAAGAGGTCTTTGGACCACTGGGCAACAGTACAGTTTTTCTTCTCCTTAGCCCAGGTAAGACGCCTCTGACGTTGTTTGTGGTTCAGGAGTGGCTTAACAAGAGTAATACGACAACTGTAGCCAAATTCCTTTGACAAACGGCTGTGGTGTGTGGTGCTCTTGATGCCTTGACCCCAGCCTCAGTCCATTCCTTGTAAATTTCACTCAAATTCTTGAATCGATTTTTGCTTGACAATCCTCATAAGGCTTGCGGTTCTCTCGGTTGGTTGTGCATCGTTTTCTTCCACACTTTTTCCTTCCACTCAACTTTCTGTTTACGGCTTGGATACATCACTCTGTGAACAGCCAGCTTCTTTGGCAATGAATGTTTGTGGCTTACCCTCCTTGTGAAGGGTGTCAATGATTGTCTTCTGGACAACTGTCAGATCAGCAGTCTTCCTCATGATTGTGTAGCCTAGTGAACCCAACTGAGAGACCATTTTGAAGGCTCAGAAACCTTTGCAGGTGTTTTGAATTGATTAGCTGATTGGCATGTCACCATATTCGAATTTTTTGAGATAGTGAATTGGTGGGTTTTTGAGCCAAAATCATCACAATTAAAAGTACCAAAGACTTAAACTACTCATTCTGTGTGGCACTGAATTTATTTAATACACGAGCACATTTGGGTTGAATTATTGAAATACATTAACTTTCACGACATTTCTAATTTTTGAATGCACCTGACAGTAGTCTGTTGTATGTTATGACAGTAGTAGTATATAGTGTATATTATATCTAGTATATATAGTATAGATTATATATAGATATACATTCCCTAAATGCTAGGTCACTAGCGACTAAAATGGCGGCTGTTGACCAGTATATACATGATGTATTATTGGTCCATACATTCCATTTAGTGCTAGGGCTCGGTATTACACGAACAATCAAATAAAAAAGCATATAGATTATAGACCCAGGAATGCACACATTAATGACTAAATGACCCGTTAAACTGTAAAATACCACCACAGTTGAATGCAATCAATGTGCAAAATTCAGAAATATGAGGTTATTAGCAGAAATATTTTTCATTAAGAATAATCCTGATTTGAGTGCATTTTAATCAAAGTGGGCCCTCTTATACATCTACTGGTATTTAGTGCACTAGACCAGATTGAGAGAGCTATGAGAAGGTCATGTCCTTCACTTCTAATGTGATTTTAGTCTCACAAAAGGCAGATATGTCCTCATCCCATTCATTGTTATAATCTACTCACACAATGTGCGGGTAAAGGCAGCCCGTTCTCTATTATCACATTACTTAAATACAATTGATTTATCAAACGAGGGGATATGAAACTTAAGCGGGATGTTATTCTGAAGAACAGAGGAAAGATGAATAATCATCTTTGCTTTTGAAGCCATTCACTCATGTTTAAGCTGCTCATTTGTATCCATACAAACCGGCCCACTATTATTTGAATCAAAGACATGGCTGATTATCAGCGAAATCAATATTAATACATCAATTTAAGATGAGGGCACTGACGCATACCATCTCTAAAGGCACTAAAGTAAACCAAGAAAATGTGACAGACTGTCATTGTGCATTTTACGCTCCATATGGCTGACATGATGGAATGCAAAACCTAAATAGGCCTTGTTTTTCATCATTCGAACTTCAGTGTAAAAATGCTCAGAATTCCTGATTTTACAGGTTCTTCTGTAATGATAAAATACATCACCAGTTAATGTAAATATACTATTTTTGGTGACATTCTAAAACGCTTAATGTGAAAAATGTTTAACGTGAATGTGTTAAGACCAAACTCTGTAAACACGTTATTAATAAATCACACTATGTTCAGACAAGCAGATGAGCCCAGAATACGAACACAATGCATTTAATAACACGTTAAGCTTTTTCCTCCCATAGAAAACCGTAATAAGGAAAACAACAACGTGGATGTATTAAATGAGCTCTGCTTGTCTGTACATAGTATGTTTTATTAATAATGTGTTTACTGAGTTTGGTCTTTTAAAATACTGTCTTAACACATTAAGCCACATTAAGCGTTTTCCTTATAACGTTTTTCTATGGACAATGCTTAACGTGTAATTAAACGCGTTGTGTTCGTATTTTGGGCTCATATGCTTGTCTGTGCATACAAAAAGTTGAGAAAACTCAAAAATCTCCTACAAAAACAAATTGAGAAAACTCAAAAATCTCCTGAAGCTGGTTGCCTTAAACTTTTAAGTTTTCTCAACTTTTGATTTTTTACAGTGATAGTATGCTTTATTAATAATGTGTTTACTGAGTTTGGTTTTATAAAAACACTGTATTTACGCATTAAGCCACGTTAAGCATTTTTCACGTTAAGCATTTTAAAGGGGTCATATGATGCTATTTCACGTTTTTCTTTCTCTTTGGAGTGTTATAAGCTGATTCTGTAAAGTTGCAAAGACTAAAGTCTTGAATCCAAAGAGATATTCTTTATAAAAGTTAAGACTCGTCCACGCCCTCCTAAAATGCTTCGTTTAAACACCCCCCACAAGTCTACGTCACGATGTGGGAAGATTTGCATAACACCGATGTTCCACAGGGGGGGGGGGGGAGGAAAAAGAAGGCGTAAGTTTGTGGGGATGTGCTCGCTGTGTGTGCTGCCGCCGCCATGTCGTGGAGACACTGTGTGACATTGTGAAAGCGAAGCTACTTTGTTTGGTCTTCCAAAAGAGGACACAACTAGAAATCAGTGGTTAAGTAGTATTTACAACACTGTTCCAGAACAGTTCAAACCAAATATTCAGATGTGTGTAGCGCATTTTATGGAGGACGAGGAATGTTTCCTGAGAGAGTAGCCTACAATGCCGGTGTTCCGGTGAATTCAGTTCCCCTGTTTCCCCTTCGGCACGCATGCTGACCTCAGTCTATGATGCTGACAAATAATCCTTACTCTGTCAGGGTTCTGTCACTTCGGTCTAGTGTCATTCATGGTTTTGTGACAGAGCCCTGACACTCCCGTCATGTCATTGTTTTCATGTCCTGTTTTGTCTTGTGCTGTGTAGCACGCAGCTTGGTTTTTCGCTGGCTGCGTGCTATCTTGTCTTGTGTGAACACACGACTTGTGAGTTTTCTCATTGGCTGTGTGTTCGTGTTTTGTTTTGTGTGAGCACATGACTTTTTGTCTTTGATTCGGTGTGCCATGTGCTCATGTCACTTGTCTTGACCCCTCCCATCTTGTTACCTGATTATTGGTTAATTTGCCCAACATGTGTTCCCTCGTTACCCTCCTCGTTTGCTGTGTATTTATTCTCCTTGTGTTTGCAGTCCCAGGCGAGTTTGTCTTCGTATCTCCCTGGATGTGTCCTGTCCTGTCCTGTCCTGTCCCCTGTCCTGCCTGGTCCCTGTCCGATCCTGCCTTGCCTTGCCTATCCAGCCTGTTTTTCTCCCCACGGGGTAGTTTATGTTGGTGTAATTGTTTATTAATGAAAGCCCATCTCCTGCACCATTGAGTCCTCGCCCCATCCCTTCATCCCCAACCCTGACAGTACGAACTGGCCAAAATGAGGACTCAGCAGAAGAAGGGTTTGCGTCGTCCACCAACCTCCACTCTCTCCAGCCCCCACTACCAGTGCATGCTCCAATTTAAGACCTTGAGCTCCCTCCATCAACAGGTGACTGATGTGAGGAATTTTGCCCTGGAGTGCAGCGGTGCTGCAGAGGGGTTGGGGTTTAATCATGCGGCCCTCAAGGACCTCTTTAATTACGTCCTTGATGAGCCCCTCAACTGGTGGAGGATGAGAGGGCTGGATCACCTGTTATTTGAGGGGTTCGAGGCTGAGGCTGCAGCGCCCCCAGAGGTGGCAAGATGCTGCAGCAACACAACCCGCCATAGTGGGCCGAAGAGGCTTGCAATCACCCCCAGCGACTGCCGAGGAATCTGCAGCGCCCCCAGAGGTGGCCAAAGAGGCTGCAGCACCCCCAGAGGTGGCCGAAGAGGCTGCAGCAGCTCGGTCTCGTAAACGGAGGAGGGGTAGGAGGAGGAATGGGTCCACCTCACCACCCCTAGAGGCAGCTGAAGAGGCTGTAGCACCCCTAGAGGCGGCCGATGAGGCTGCAGCACCCCCAGCGGTGCCTGATGAGGTTGCAGTGCCTGCAGTGGTGGCCGAAGAGGCTGCTGTGCCCCCAGAGGTGGGCAACGAAGTTGCAGTGCCCCGCTCTCGGAAACGGAGGAGGAAAAGGGCTTCCTCCATCCCACATGGCCTGGAGGCCGTCCCAGGTCCTCCCAAGCTCCTTGCCCTGCCGGCGCTGCCCGAGCTCCTTGCCTTGCCGGCGCCGCCCAAGCTCCTTGTCCTGCCGGCACCACCCAAACGCATTGCCCTGATGCCGGCTCCCTCCTTTATACGGGCTTCCACCCTTGCTGCCTGTCTAGCTGCCGGCTCCACCCTGGCCTCCTGCCAGGACTCCAGAAGCGCTAGAGCCCATCTGGTCAGTCCCACCGGCCCCGCCCCGGACATCCGCCAAGGCTACTGTACTGCCGGAGCCTCCCTGGTCTGTCCCTCCGGTCCCACCCTAGCCTTCAGCCAGGACTCCGGAATTGTCGGAGCCTCTCTGGTCCGTCCCTCCGGTTCCGCCCTGGCATCCTGCCAGGACTTCTGGATTGCCTGAGCCTCCCTGGTCCCTGTAATGACTTTCTGGGCTGTACTTCTGCAACTGGCTTGGCTCTCCTCCCTCCCTCCCCTCTTTTTCTCTGTGTTTAGAATTTTTCCTGTCTTATGTTGCCTGTTGTGTATCGGTCTTGTGTTGTCATGTTTGTTCTGGTCTTGTGCTGTCATGTTCCTGTCTTGTTTTTGGGTGTTCCTCGTTAGCCAGTTGTCGTTCCTTTTGGGGGGCTAGTGTCAGGGTTCTGTCACTTCGGTCTAGTGTCATTCATGGTTTTGTGACAGAGCCCTGACACTCCCGTCATGTCATTGTTTTCATGTCCTGTTTTGTCTTGTGCTGTTTAACACGCAGCTTGGTTTTTCACTGGCTGCGTGCTATCTTGTCTTGTGTGAACACGCGGCTTATGAGTTTTCTCATTGCTGGCCATGTGCGTGTGTTTTGTTTTGTGTGAGCACATGGCTTTTGTCTTTATTTCCTGTGTGCCATGTGCTCATGTTAATTGTCTTGACCCCACCCATCTTGTTACCTGATTATTGGCTAATTTGCCCCACATGTGTTCCCTCTTTACCCTCCTCATTTGCTCTCCATTTATTCTCCTTGTGTTTGCAGTCCCGGGCGAGTTCGTCTTCGTATCTCCCTGGATGTGTCCTGTCGTGTCGTGTCCTGTCCTGCCCTGCCCTGCCTTGTCCAGCCTGTTTTTCCCCCACAAGGTAGTTTATGTTGTTTATTTGAATAAAAGGCCATTATCTCAGCACCATTGAGTCCTCACCTCATCCCTTCATCTCCAAACCTGACAGACTCACAGCCTGAAGGTATGTTTTTATATTTAAAGGATTTGCCACTGATGATACAAAAGCGAGTTTTGAGCAGTGTAGAGTAGCACTTTTTGTTTGTCGTTTCTCCGATCACAAATGCAGACATGGTTTTATGTTTAACCGCGTCGCATTCAACCAACCCGTACAAAGACAGGTAAAAGTCATTGTAATGCAGAATTATGTCCCACTGGATTGCATCAATGCCTCGTTTATATGGGTTGTTGGCTTAATTGTTTTTGTCGTCCTGGCTCCAGGGGAAAAAAACACGGCATCACAGTATGGTAAGGGGCGTAACATTTCCGTCACACGCTTGAGGAATTCGGCCAATCACAACGCACTGGATAGCTGGCCAATCACAGCACACCTTGCTTTTCAGAACGAGGAGATTTGTAAAAATCGATGCGTTTCAGAAAGGCGAGGCATAGAGGAGAAACAATAATGTACAGTATGTGGAAAATAATGTGTTTTTTGAACCTTAAACCACATAAACACATATCATTACAACAAATACACAAAATAATATTATTTTTAGCAACATCATATGACCCCTTTAAAATATCCCATGATGTAGTGTCTGGTAGGCCCGCCCACAGCAAAACCTTATTGGACCTTAGCACTGCTCCTCATGTATATTACATATCAAACATGGAAGACATTGTGATATTTTTTGATGCAATACTGAATATGGGAGGCTTATAGAATTGGATTTATAGGACAAATCTGTCAAATTCGACTAAAAGTTCCATGACCGCATCCAATGAAACATAAAAGCAGTTATGAAAATGAGGTACGTGTTCTTCCTGGAATTTCACGTTATTCAGATAAAGTATATTTTGCAAGTGTGAAAAAGTGTTCGAAACAGAGAGCTGTGGCACGTTCAAGCTCAAACCGGTGCGCAACGTTTTGCTACGGTTTACGGGTTGAACGACATGTTTCCTGGAAGCGGTGTGCAACGGTGTGCAACGGGGTTTGTTCGAGACACGTTTTCTCTTGTTTGGTGGGTGTGTCAAAAATGTCAGCCCAATCAGCTGCAACATGTATATAAATGCGGTATTAAAGAGACAGCTCGCACAATGGGTCCAAGTAAAGTCATTTACAAATGTGTCCGCTGCAGCTCGGTATACGCAACAATTGAAGATATTAGAAGACATGTTTGTCTTGTATATTTTTAGCTTCATTGCAAGGCAAGTTTATTTATATACCAAATTTCATACACAATGGTTAAGTGCTTTACATAAAAATGAGAAAGAAAATACAAGGTATTAAAAAAGTAAAAACTAGAAATAAAATAGAATTGATTACCAGGAGATAAAAAAGATAATTAAATGGGGTGTGGGATTGGGGTTGTTTGCACATGTTTATTTACATTAAAGGCAAAATAACTGAAATAATAAGAGCAAGTATAGATCTGGAACTTCTTTAAGTCTGTCTAAATATCATTTAGTAATTGCAATGTCGTTTGGTCCATATCCTTTCCTTTGGAAGGTGTGCTAGACACTGATTAATGCAACATAAAAATACTATACATATTTATATATTTTGCTATTGTATTGTGGAGTGACACTTTCATAAACTTTTCTATACTCCTCTGATTATATAATGGTAAATATTACAATATCATAGCACAACAACAGTGATCAGCATTCAGCAATAATGATACGCCTAATACTCACAATAAAAATAATAAGGTCATATAGATCATAACACAGTTTCGGAGGTAAGAAATGGATTATCCTTCACCTGAAATGTTTGTTGTTTCATCCTGAAATGTGAGGCAAATCTTGGATCACAATAATTAGGAACCACAGTTTCCACAAATCCCTTCACTCGATTGGGATGTTCTCTTTTTTTCTGGATGGCAAGGGCAGTGACTGTAAAATCGAGCATATTTTGCAGTATTAAACACACATTTATAACCCGCGGGGGGACGGCTGTGACTTTCATCAAGGCTCCGAAAATTCTCAAACAGAACACATAATATGGTCTTCTCGCTGCCATAGTTTTACTCTTGCGTTCACCGAACAGGGTGTTCAATTCACCCACCTGTGCCGTTTAAAGAACTTTTGCAATCGGCCTTGTGTTAGATGCGCCTCGTCCTGCGCCTGAAATGAAGCGATAGTAGGCGGGCTGCAGTGAGGGGGGGTGCAATAACACAGTGAAGACTGATATTTCTGACCTCTCGAAGTGAACAAAACCACGATCAACACCAGATATTACGTTCTCCTCATCTCATGTATTGTGCTGCTGATTGAACATGATACAAGGTACGTTTTCCAACGTATATTTCGCCCGCCGAAGGGCACGTTCGGAGTGAAACATCATGGCCGCCAGTATTGAAGGTTGTTCCAAACCGAAGTGCTCCAAACTTGCCACTTGGCCCTTCGGGAATTTAGAATTTCGTTAAGGTACAACTGTGGACACTTCGGCTCGCCCTGATCTTTGGAGCTCATATTCTTTCATTATGACGGCCCCATCCGTGTGGGCACGTTATGATGACGTCAGAGGGCACTTTCAAGAAATAGTTTTGTAAGCGAATCAGCTCATGATGAATTGATAATTAATCATACCTAGTTTTATTTAAGTATGAATTGGTTTAGAGCCGCTGTAGATTTTAGCTGACCTCTCCTCAGGTCAACTGTCTTGTCAATTGCTAAGAACGTTATTTCCTGGTGAAGGGAAATACTTTCCTTGACTGTATCAATTCTACCAACGCTTGTAGGCTATAGATCTGCATGATTAATTTATGACAACATGACACAATGTCAAGTGTAATACGAGTTAGGGTTTTATTCCTACATAAACCTTAAACTTGTCTACAACCACACACACAGTACACCACACCACACCACCATGTTGTATAGAAAGGGTTAAGCTTACTCAGTCAGAGAAGAGAAAACTGATGACTTTATGGAACCCTTTGCATATTCAGCAGATCTACAACCTGAGGGAAAACGTCAGATTCTTAGCTCTAACACACCTTGTAAAAAGGTGCAATTGATACTTAATGTATCAATTAATAAGTTTGATACTTGCAAGTCTCATCGGTCTGAAAGAGATTCCTGATGCAATCTTAGGGCCCAAGATCTTGCTGAAGTTGGTTAATGAGAAAGAACCAGTTTGTTTGCGAAATGGAAGGTCGAGTCCCGAGCTGGCACGAGCTTAGGGTTTTCCGTAGTGCGTTTTTTCTCACATCTCTCAGCATTAAACAAACCAACCGACGTCCGTAGGGTCCCTGGTGTGGGCCTTTAAGTCGAGTAGAGTCACCACGCCTCTCAAGGTGGTGCTTGTCCAAGTGAGAGATACAGAAATTCCAACGGAGGTGTCAGATTGGCAGGCGGCTTTATGACCCTTTGTCTCTAGGGCACTGGAAATTTGCAATGGCCTTTGGAGTCCAAATTGGCTAAGATTCCAGTACATCATAATATTGCCTACTAGGTACCAACATATAATATACAACGCTTTGTTTTAGATCATCATAAGACAATTCCATATAATACTAAACCTGGGAGGGTTGATATAGTCCTGGTATGTGAAGATGACAGAAGGAATGTTTTTATCATCATCGCCTGCATAAACCGTATACCAATCTCAAAGATCAGACACAAACGATGAAATAATATACACGTGAACTGAAGGCTTATGTGGGTTTCAATTAATATAAAGTTTCCATGAATTAATTAGTAGAAAAGTCCATTCCTACTGTGCCTTGGGAATTTTCCTTATGAAAAGACAGTGCTTTTCCCTGCTCACATTCCATGAGGTCGTAAAAGTATCTGGTGTTAGGGTTGCCATGGTTTGGTGTCGTTGCAGACATCCTGGCATCCAGTGTATTGGGTGAGGGGACTGTGACGATTAGTTAACCTAATGAATAATTGATTTGTTATATCAAATGAAAAATGGTGTGTCTGGTTTGATGTCCAGCGGATGCACAAGTTGTTTGGTCCCCTACACCCTTCAAAGCTCTCTCTCCGGAGGGTAAACCCTTTGAAGGGTTTAGGGCATAGGGATGAGCCCTTCCAAATGGATCGCAGGGATAATTTCAGTTCTGTTGCCTTTATATAAAAAAAAAAAAGATGAACAAGACACTCAAAGTGCTTGCAATTAATTCCATACGAAAGGCATATTTATCATTCATTTTTACTTTAATACAAACATGTAATTTAGAGTTTTAGAGAAATATGACCAATATGACAACAATCACATTATCTCACACAGAGATCGCAGTGTCATAGTGTTTGGGAACATTCATGCATGATTTAAATACATAATCACATGAAATCAGATAAAACCTTTTAGAAGAGAACGCAGCATCACAGTTGCCTGAACCAATGAGCATTAAGCTGTGTCATCATCCAGTCGTTTCCCATCATGCTTTTGATCAGAGCAGTCGGTGGAGAGCATGCTTTGTAACCCCTCTCCGCCCGGGTCCTCTCCGCCACAAACCTCGTGTCTCCGGCTCCGATTGGGTCTCCGGCATGGGAGGCGGACGCAATAACAAGGAGGCTAAAGACTGCAGCCTGTAGTGTCAGTCGCTAGTGCATCTCTTGAGATTAGGGGAGTGAGGTTTACCTGCACAGCACCTACTCGCTGGCCTCCGTTACACTCACCCCCCTAATCCTCACTCCCATCTCGGGTTTCGGCACCAATGTAACCCCTCTCCCCCGGGTCCTCTCCGCCACACAGCACTTACTCGCTGGCCTCCGTTCCACCTTGTCCAAATATACACACACACACTTGTTGTCTTTGCCCTGACCCTTGTACTACTATTGACGTATTTCCTGTAGTGTGTCCATGTTCAAGACATGATAGACCCTACAAGTGTAGTGTACAACTTTCTTCATTACTGATGGGGACGCACTTATAGTGTTTAAAAGACCACAAGTGTGTGTACAACTTTTTATTATTATTTTCAATACTTTGCATGTTAAAATCAACTTCTAAATGTCTGTTCAGTAGTCCCTATAGAGGACACAATTTAATGAAGTGATAAAAACCAGTTGCAAATGTTGTACAAAAATAAATATACTGATCTTTGCAGCAATAAAATGTGTAGCACTTTGTTTTACCACCAAATTATATGTAATATCTTATTAATATTTAACTTACATTGAGAAAGGTTTCCTTGACCTCTGCGCGATCTTGGCAAAAAGTCTCATGATTTATTTCCAGAACATGATGCATGATGCTCCAGAGCGGTATTCGAGATAGTGTGCGTTAAGGGATTTTGCTAATCTCAAACAAGCCTATTGTTTTCATTGCATTACATGGAGGAAGTAAGCTTGGCTTTGTTGATTGACTCCTAATTTTAATATTAATTACAATATACAGAAATTATACTAACTATTAAGGGGTGATTAAGGTGAATTAAGGTGTTTTGTGATGATCGAGTCATTATATATAATAGCTTATATTACATAAATTATATATGTGCAGTATTTAACATATTATGCATGCAATTGGTTTCCATTCAGTTGAAATAAAATCTAGAACTAAGCAGTAAAAATCACTGTAAAAGTAGAGAAACTAAAGCGAAGCACACTGAGATGCTATTAAAGCTCAGTGTTGTGTTTCTGTGATCAAATGTGGCTCAAAGCATGTCCCTTGAGTAAGAAGTAGCCCTGCTTTAATAGACCCGATGCTGATGAATGCAGTGGAACCACTACACCGTGCAACAAGGGTCAGGAAATTCATCGCTCAGAAGCAGGCCAGTGAAAATTGAGCACACTTCAGATGCCAAAAAACTCCCACACCTGTAACAAGATCAGATGGCATTGTCAAGAACTTTATCGCCTAGTGAAAAGGAACAGATAATTTTACAACTGCACTAAAACATGGACAAGAGTAGAAGTTCACGTTTATTATTCACATGCTGAAATAACAATGAGAGCATTTATGAATAGGGAATATATGCATTCAGCCGCAACAGATGAAGGCATATAGTTTTCATGAGCAGAAGCGAGGAATTTCCAAGTCTCAAAGTTAATAATAGTGCTATACAAAGGCTTAAAATTATGCTGCATTAATGCAAGTTTATCAAGCACTGCAAAATTGTCTATTTAAGCCATGTTTCATATACTCCATTACTCCATAAAAGCACCATAAATCTCATTTGCGCATATAAAATTCAAAAGTGTGCATTTAACTTGGTGCTGAATATGAAGAAGCACATATGGAGTTTGAGAGCTTTGATGAAGGCAAAAGTTCTAAGTGAATAGGAATTCAATTTTAATCATGTTCTGACCTCAGAAAATGTAATATAGTCCATTTTATGGTCCTTTTGGACAAGCCCTGGTGACTGTATGTTTTCATTATATAGAAAAGACCTTGTTCTCCATGAAAGAAAATAAGTCATAGAGGTTTGTAATGACACTGGGGTGAGTGTATGACGACAACATCTTCATTTTTTCACTCTGCAAAGCAAACACTTGTGAATGAAGTGGCATGTTTCAAATAAACAATTGACAGTGAAGAAGGCAGGATATGCTTCCAACTTTATGCCAAATTCTGTGGTTGCCACAATAAACCCTGATCCACGACACTCCGACTCGACCTTTAATTTCACCTCAGGAAAAGGAATCTGCGCCGTAACAAAGCCATCAGTCACACGCGCTGAACTCTACAGGGGTTCTCTGCGTTCATTTCCCCTCCTTTTAAAAGCTATCTTCACCCTGCATCAGAAAGACTTCACTGATGGTCTATCATATCACATTTTTTTAGTGCTCACAACCGAACCAAGTAGAAGTGTGTACTGTAATTTCAGCAGGGAAAGCAGCTCATTTTTCCTGGCATGAGAAATAATTTGTGCAGCCAAACAGTGCATCATTTTCCAATTTGGATTGAAATCAAGCGTGTTTTCCCCATATAAACATATTTAATTTGAATCAAAGTGAATATGTTATGATCTAATTATATTGTGTTTCTCATGCACCAAGGAACATAATCCGTCATCAGGAATATTAATGCAATGTTTATTCAATAATTTGTAACTTTGATGGTCTTTTCAACATACTATTTTGCAAACTGATTTAGTTGCTGATTTTGGGTAGGATGACCTAAAAATAGTTTCTGCTTCTTGGGTGTCTTTGCCTCTTCCATTTATATGATATGAACTCACACATGATTCCTAATGATCAATACTGAGCAAACTGGCATCCCCTTAAGACCTGTATTTACAGCAATAATTAATTAATGTGGAGAACGACTACTAGAGTGTTGAAATAGACTCCAGCATGATGATACTCTTGGTACAGAGCCCAGTCACAAAAAAATGACCAGATCATTACTGCCAAATACTAACCATCTTGCCCCATGCCTACTGAAATGGTTGTAATAATGTAATTTGTGCAAATAGCCAACCTGGTTGGCAAAGGCTGTTAACTTTACTACAAATAGCATACTCCTATTAACTCTTTGAGGGTGTGATCATGTGCTTCTAGCCATGAAGGTGTCATTTACAGCCCAGGTAATTGGATCAAAAATAACAATTATCCATCCAGAAATGAGTACCTAGTAAAAGGTTTTCAAAGAGATTTCAAATAGCATATATTCCTGCCATTTATATGAATGGGAATACAAATGCATGCCCTTGTGAAAAAGAAGTGTGCTTACTTGTATTTAATGTGCACTTGTAGTAAAATTCAAAACATTAAAAATGTTTAGCGTTAATGTTAAATATATGTTTTATGTTTCTTTTTACTTTTAAAGCTGTACTTGATGATAATGTAGTATGAATTCAATTTTAAAAGGGCGTATTTGTAAGAAACGTATTCTTACATTAGTCATGGCCTAATGGTTAGAGAGTTGGACTCGTAACCCAAAGGTTGTGGGTTCGAGTCTCGTACCGGCAGGGATTGTAGGTGGGGGGAGTGAATGTACAGCACTCTCTCCATCCTTCAATACCACGACTTGAGCAAGGCACCGAACCCCCAACTGCTCCCTGGGCGCCGCAGCATAAATGGCTGCCTACTGCTCCGGGTGTGTGTTCACAGTTTGTGTGTGTTCACTGCTGTGTGTGCACTTTGGATGGTTAAATGCAGAGCACTAATTCCGAGTATGGGTCACCATACTTGGCCACATGTCACGTCACTTTATATCTTATGCGTTTAACTTTAAATCACCCCTCCTAACCATAAAATGCTGTCCTCCATAAAAAGTCTTCTCCACAACTGCACAATAGGTTTGTTCAGAACAGTTTTTGGAGATCTGTTTTTCCTATCACTATATTCCCCTCCTATTCATGCAAGACTACTTTTTCACTGAAGGAAGCAATATTATGCATAGAGGACTGAAAAATGTCTTAGTGATTGATTTATTTAAAAACATGCGGCTTTTCACTTCACAAGATATTAATTGATGGACTGGAGACGTGTGGATTACTTGTGGATTATTGTGATGTTTTTCATCACAGTATATGACTTGCTTTGATGCGACCCATTCACTGCAAGGTCCTTGGTGAGCAAGTGTTGTAATGGTAAATACTCTAAATTGTTATGATGAAAAAACAAACTCATCTACATCTTGGATAGCCTGAGGGTGAGTACATTTTCAGTACATTTTTATTTTTGGGTGAACAATTAATTTAACATGCAATTAAGTAAACATCACATTCATTTCACACTTAAGTATATATATTCTTTCTGTAATAAGTACTCTTTTTAAAAGTATATGCTAAAGTGTACTTCTTTTTCACAGTGGTAGCTTTTTCTAGACCTCCCTAGACAAACACAGCATGCACCATAAGCATAGTCTTTTACCTGTTCATCTGTGGAATGTAAATCTGCACTGATTATCTTATAATTAAAGTAATATTCCTCATCACTCAAGTTAACGAAATTGCCATCTCTTCTGACATTTTTAACTGTTTCTCTAAGGCACTGAAACTAAAAACAGCCTGTGAAAATGTCTGTGCCTGTGCAAAGTGTATGAATATTTAATGAACCCGGCATTTTTTAGTTTATGATTGATTGTGTGATGCTAAACAACCAGCAGTAACATTCCATAGTGTATCTTTGGCACCTCAGTATAGGGTCAGCACTATATTTTGGAGCAAGATTTCATAACCTAGGGCCAATAGTAGTGCTTTTGAAATACAAAAATAGAAAAGTTTGAAATATTGCTCATAACCGAGGATTAAACCTGTGATTACTGCACATGAATTTTGATCATCATAAACATATTTTTATATTAGAACTAGTCTGCCTTCTGTTTTACAGTATGTGGTGGAAGACACAGGACAACGTGTCAGATTCATTGTTCATGCATTTCATGTTTGAAGGACTGAACTTGTACACAATAACACTATAAAGACTGGCACGGTGAAGTGACAGCAGCGGCCACATATTTCCTGCTGCAATTTCAGGTCAAATGTTATTTGGGGGCATGCTTTGCTGAATTAATTACATTTTCAAGTGCCTTCCCTGATAACTCCTAAACCCCAGGACAGCATACTGAAATGTGCAGCTGATAAATTTTATCAGAGCTAAATGAAACTATCAGGGTGACTTCTGTGCGTCCCGGCGGCAACATTCAGGTCACTCAGACTCGTGCTCATCAAACGTGTACCTGCTTCCACAAAGCCTGTGAAGTGGGCTGCCAGCCTGTTGTCCCCTGTGATTGGTTCATGGCCTTTGTTGAAGCAGCAGTTCATGTCTAATCATACAGGGAGATTGTGCATGGATTGGAATGGGCGGATTCATTTTATCATAGCGAGACATCCTGTGTGACCTCCGTTAAGGCGGTGAGGCATAACAAGACTACACAGCTGAGTAAACCAACAAGATTTTTTTCCAGTGCTTGTTCACTTATTCGTAACTGAAAATAAGTTCAAAGGGGTCCCTAGGAACCTTCAATGAATGAAGTTGAATTTAGATGTCTGCTTTTTCAGAATGTATTCATAAGGGACCAGCAGATAAAAGGAAAAGCCAAGCAATCAGTAAACACTAATAGACTGCAACTTTATCAGAGAAGAGAGCTAATAAATATACAAAGAAATGAAGAAACACATCAGAACTGACTAGCTCGCTAACACTACTCCTACAAATCAGACAAGTGCATAACACTATATTTGAGTATTTCTTCAGCTATGGACACTTTTGGCCCTGCGGGAGAATTTAACTTTTTACATTCTCATGAATTTATTAGTTCACTAGTAGTGTCCAGCAGTGGACACTCACACATGCATCCATTTCCCCCCTAAAATGTTATGAACATCACCAACAAAGTATCATTTCCATCACATTCTGCTTTATGTATTGAGTGTAATAACATTTTAAGGTAGAAATTAGATTTGACATGTTTGGAATAAAAGTTCAGACACCTTTTTTCTTGCTACAGGTCATTTCATAGCTAGCGTTTAATGTATCCTATTGTAATAATAATCCAAAAAAAAATGCATAGAAACAATTTACTCAGAAATGTACAAATAACCAGCAAGTAACACTGAATTAAACATGACTTTTTTTTTTGAGTCATTAAAAAATTAAATAAATGCTTCTTCTTCAAACAATCTGTTTTATTTACATATATTTTTAGTGTAGATAAAGACAATTAAATGATAGAATTTCACAAAATCACAGCTTTATATATAAATGAAAATCAATATTTTATATTGTTTTTAATTGTTTAAGACAAAAGTGCATGAGATGACAAAGACAAAAATCCATATTTCATGAATTATTTTCATTGTGTGTTATAGTTATTATTCTTGAACAGTTAATAAAAAATGATGCGCCATAAATTGTTTATATTATGATTATTAAATGGTTTATTTCATTCTTTGTACAGATAATCAGTTTAAATGCAATAGTGTTGTTATGATGCAGTTTAATATTTTACGACTGATTAAAAAAAAATCTATAAAAAGCATTTGAAAAGCAGCAACATAAATAATGAAGGCATAATTAAAATGTCCAAGTGTTTTAATGTTGCCTGCCTTCATATAACAAAAACGGGGGGAAAAAACATTAAAATCTGTTCATTTAAAAAACTGAACACCCCAAGGACATAAATACCTCAGAAACATAAAAGAAGCTGTAATTTAAGAAAGAAAAAAACTCCACCAGAGTCAGAGAACACCCTGTTCTCCGCAAGGCTCTCCATACCGATGATTGTACAGGCAATTCCTTCACTGTGCCAAAGGGGGCAGTGTGGTGCTGTGCTTCAGTCCGCGCTACACCGCAGTGGCTCATTAGGCACTATCACAGGTTAGCTAAAGGGTGCCAAGATTTATGTGAAGATCACATTTGATAGCAGACGTTGCATATAGAGTGTCTCCATGTTACTTTTTTGCTTAAATGTAGAGTAGCCTATTGCATCTTATAGATAGGCCTAGTGTTTGTCACTTTTTGTATCTGCCTATATAACTTCTATGCTTAATTTGGTTAAAGATTGTTACAGACTCATTAGTTTCTGCATCTGGTTCACCATCAGCACAAGCCTTTATTGATATAGCATTTTATGGCACGACAGTCTGCTCTACTCACTCCCACACATACAGTGCATGCTGTACACTACGACTTGATGATAACACACCAAACAGCACCCACACATTTAAACCGCACTATTTGTTCGGTGCCATCTAGACTCAGTCAGACAGTAATAATCGCCTCCGTTTTTCAGGGTCATTCATATAAGGTGTCAAATGCACCCCCACACATTTGCATAAAGTAATTATTCAATAACCAATATGTGTTAGCCACGCTATGCAGAAGTTTGTACTACCATCCAGATGCTAGTGCTGGTGCTGTAGCTCGCAGCAGTGTCTTCCTCTCTTGCAGGATGAAGGATTTTCTGCATCTGCTTGGTCTGTTATGAGCCACACTGAGTGTTGGCAAGGAGACAGTCAGTCAGACCTCATAATGAGTAATAGAGGCTGGTTATCAAAGCAACAGACGAATGCAAGACTTGTTTAGAGTTCCTAGTCTGCTTCAAACAAAACAGATACAACAAAGCATTGCAATTTTTGGTTGCCTGAAAGATTGCTCCCATAGGACATCATTCATGCATGATGATTGTGTGACAAAATAAGAAAATATGCACAAACCCTTTTAGCTTAAGGCAGTGCATGGCACATCATTTACTCAAAAAACTGATAAGTGGAAGCGCACCTCCCCCCCCCGGGTAGGCGAACGGCGGGTATAGACGAGCGGCTGCGCGAAAACATGGTGCGACGCTTAAAGGCATAGCTCATCTAAAAATGACAAGCTGTCTCATTTATTCCAACTCATGTCGTTCCAAACCTGTATGAATTTATTTTATGTCAAATATAAAAAGACCATGTTGGAGAATATGCAGTCATATGGATTTGGAACAACATATACATGTTTTTTTGGTTCAAATTCATAAGACTTACTCTCTTCAGTTTGGAAGACAGTGAATGGTGACCAAAGAGGATAAAAAGCAAACAACCAAACATAATCTAACGGTGGCAATATGACAATATACAAGATGGATAATGAATTTATCTAAGTCTTAAAGAGTATTATATACATATGGGTATATAATTACAGTATATACATATATAATTATATATGTATAAAAGCCTCTGTCATTTCCATAAAATTATTTGTCAGATTTATCACCCAAATCTTCCAACCTGTAGCAATTTGATCTCTTATGTTCCTATATGAAAAAAGAAGCTAAGGAGACGTACCCAGCTGGTTAAATTATTATTATTTAGTCAAGAACTTATCTAAAAAAAAAACACGTTGCCCTTTTTATACAATGACAATTGAAAGGTGGACCCAAAAAGAGTGGGGGGGGGGGAAATGACCAAACAACATAATTTAGTATGTCTATAATAATTTGACTATAAGCTGCTGTGTTAAAAGACTATTATATAGATATATATATATATATAGTTATATATATATATATATCGGATTACTTCATATTGGACAAATTAAATGTCTTATGGTCGCATTCACAATCCACACATGATATGGTAAAAGATAGCATGAACTTTTTTCAAACCATTGCCTTTGATGTTCCACAGAAGAAAGTCAGTCATATGGGTTTGGAACAACATGAAGGTAAAATGATGGCAGAATTTTCATTTTTGGTGAACTCTCCATTGAACCCTGAGGCACTTGAAGAACCAATCAAAAATGTCACTTGCACATTTTAAGCAGAAACAGATAAATATGCTGTGGAATCTATCCAGAGAGCCTATCTTTCTTCCAGCAGAGGAGAACATTTATTGCCATGACGATAAGTCATTTATCATCCCGAAAAACGAAGAAGATACATTTGCACAGATATTCGGTAGGGGCCTTGATCTGTATCTGACAGGGGGTTGAGGTACTTCACTTGAGGATCATGACTTCTTAAGTCAATGTATTATCTCATCTTTCCGACCCCCCAGCATGACGACAACAAGCCCCATGGCCACACTTGCATGGGTTGACATCTCCTTTTCATCTGATTGCACGCTCCTTGTGGTCCTGCCTTAGATAAGAAAAATAAATGATTTATTGGACGCCAGTGAAGAAAGGTAGCCCAGTTTGCTCCGAGTCAAAGCCCTGCTCATTGAGATATAGCCATGAACGTGGCCAGCAGGGGATGGGCTGTGACAGGCTTGAGGAAATGTGGGATTCGAGTAAACTCGAGGCCACACAAGCAAAGAAGTAACCCATTTTCAACATATGAGACGGGCCGTTCTCAGACAAACAGTTTAGACTAACTATTTATTGACAGGAAACAGGACCTGGATCTGAAAGGCATGAAATAAACAAGCCCTGCTGTTGCTGGCTTTGTCTCAACGCTGTTTGCCACGCAGACAGGGCTCTGAAATAAACAGATGCAGAGGCATTTTACGCTGAGCAGCTCGCCATATGCATCATCTCTTATCAGAAACACGAAAAGCTGAGCAGGAACACAACGCGCACCTTCAGTCGGGTGCAGCGACTAACACGCAATAATCGTGTCGGCTGTCTAAAAACCATCACAGGCCTCTTTGATTATGAAAAATCTCTCAAGCTGATGAATCACATGGATCACGGCGGTGAGGTGATAAATAACCCAGACATCATGTGACTCAACAGCCTTATCAAACATCCTCTCGACTTTGACAGTTACAACTCAGGTAAACACTGAGAGCTTCATTTACAAGAATGCATTGACATAAACGCTCTTGCTCAAATTTGTTAACATTGAAGAGATGAAAGGACTGCTTGTTTGGTATTTGTATTGCATTAATAGAACATAATCTGCATTCATGAAACCGACTGATTCCTGCTGTGATGACAAAGGCATTTTCTTAGCTATTTGGTTCTCCTTTTCTTTCTTTCTCTCATAAATATCAGTTGCAGAATGAATTATTAGACTGGCCTGAGCAATTAAAGACCGCAGGTAGCATCTAGACTCAATGAGACATTCAGGTGGATTATATGTGGCATTTAAAGTCTTAATTACAAAGCATCAAGCTAAAGGTTTGGGTTTCTAAAGCTGAAGGGTTTTGTGAAAATGTAACTAAGTATTATGACATTAAGCACCAAACTGAACACTGCACTGTACATGTTCTCTAAGGTGTTTTTTCAGTATGTTGATGTGTGTTTTCCTTTTGAAAATCTAAAATAGGTAGTCCAAACACCTCACCTTAACTTTTTTATCAGTTGTGTGTACACTCTTAAAAATAAAAGTTCCATAAGGTGCTGTTTTTTTTTAGCCATAGAAGAACCATTCTGGGCTCTCCAAAGAACCGCTTTCTTAGTGTGAAATATATTTTAATAATCTAAAGAACAATTTTCCACTGTATTTGAAGGCTCCATGGCTGTTAAAAGTTAATAAAGAGCCTTTCTTTTTAAGGGAACAAAAGCATGGTTTACGCCAAAGTTCAATACTTATAGGGTTAGAAGTTTGATTAAATCCCTACAATTTCCTACTGTTCATAAAGTGGAACATATGAACTCTGCTCAAACTATTTAATGGAATCATTCACTTGGAAAGACAAGCAACTTTGTGCCCTTTCGGGTCTATTTTCTTGTTTCTGACATCAAGGCTAAACCAAGCTATTTATCTCTGTAGAACAGAAAGCTGATTCACACATATTTCCATAGCCTGAGTTGTGTTAATTAAAATAAACAACCGGGAAGTGTGTGAGATGACTTGGTCTGATGACAGAGGACAGAAGAACAAAAACTCTGTGAATGAGAGCGGTGAGTTGTAAGGACTCAAGCCAAAAAGTGTCCATATTTCATGTATGACCTTTCATTTTACTTAATGAACAATATCAAGTTTAAATGACACTACAATAAAGTCCTTCAAAAGTATAATCATTGTGTCTGCTGAAATAAGAAGCTACTTTAAAACAACAGTAACGTGAGATCTTTACTTAAGAGCAAGTATTCATAATATTCTAATTTTGTGAAGGCAAAATGATTAGGCTACACGTTATAATATGTCAAAACTCAGTTACCAATTACTTCCCAGAGTGATTTCTAGACCTGAAGTCATATTTAAAAATTTTGTTTGTGAAACCTATTCATTAATTCTGTTATCTAGTTAGCTTACTAGACATACAGCGTACACAGTATTTGTAGTTATATTTTGTTTTCTGATTAGTTTTAATAAGAGTACATTTTATATGTAAGCCTATAGTTTTTGATATGCAATGACACCTGGCTCAACACTTTCTAATTCTCGAGGCTCAATCTGTTGAGGCTTGTCACTTGCCAGCCATAACGTGGCTGTAGCTATGACTTTTACAAGTTATTTTTTAGTTTCCATTTCTTCGTGAATACGTGTGAAGAATCTGTAATAAATAACGACAACAATTATATTTGGACATAACTTTCACTAGCCTACTGATTTGGTGCTCAAGCGACCGTTGCCGTGGTTACCTCAGGCGAACGCACGCGATTGTTTATGCAAACGTCTGACTGGAAGCACTATGCTTATTAGTTTACTGAAAAGTCGTTTAAAGCGCTACAGAAATGTTACTTTGATAATATTTATAATTAAATGTAGCCTATAGCCTACTCGTAACGACCCCCACTCACGACAATTTGTTTAATATCCTCTAAGGCATTTTTCCGATACGACCTCCGTATAATTCTGACCCGTAATATATAAACAAACACACAGCTCTGCTGCAATACTTGAATCTCTCTGAAGGACTGTATAAAGTATTGCCTCCAGCAGCGGCAGCCAATGAGTCTTTAGCGGGGCGGAGGTGAGTGAGAGAGAGACTGCAGCTCTCAATGGAAGTTGCTGTAAGTGCGCCGGACCTGTATTACACTACATTATTTCACTCGCTTCAGTTTGCTGTGAGCCGGAGCAACGAACAGCTGCTTGTTGCTTTAGCTGCTCAAAAGTACGCTTGCGATATCTATTTACCGATTCGCTTTTATAATCATATTCGCTGCGACGTTTCGTGAGGCACTGCCGGTGAATTTAAGAGAGGTCTTATTAGTACGCATACAGTTTGGAGGTTGGTTTAGGTGGCTTTCATGCATGCATCCGTCTGGATGGATCCTTATCGCTAGTTTGTGCACATCAGTCGATTGGGACAGTGTGGTTGGTTATGGTTTGGAGCATGTTGAAATAACAGCAGGAGCAGCACTGCATCTGCAAAGTAAGCGACTTTTGGGGGATATATATCAGGCTAAGTGAGTGTGCTTTTAAAGTGGGCTAAATGCTATTTACGAGAGGGAATAAAACACCTGACTGGGTCCTGTAAAGTGAATCAGTCTGGTGTCCTCAGTGTAATGCATAAATGTAATGACCGTTTATGTATGTAATATACCCATAATGTCGCGTGTGCAGTGATCGCGCGCAGTAGCTGCATTTAACTGTTAATGAAAAGCACATTATTTGCCGACATCACCGGGAACTTTCCACTGGACGCAATGCACGCGCTGTAACTGTCAGTTCTCGTTCATAAGAGTTCAACTTGCGGAACAGAGCGCACGCGTTACCGGAATGGACGCCGGTGGATCTGATCCCACAGAGAGACAATTCACAGGTCTGCCTAAAGCACACAGAGCTGGCAGACACAACACGGCAGCGGAGGAGGACAGTGTTTACTCAGGAGGCGACGCTTCCCGTACTCGCTCAACAGCACTTCTCGCACGTGTGGACGAGAATGCCATCATGTGTGATCCTAAGAGCGCTTCCTCCGAGATTTTGACTCGTTTCTCCGGGAGGAATGTCGGCGGGAATGGAAAGAGAAAGTTTGCGTTGTGCACTTGGTGTTGGTGGGCGTTTTTCTGCATGCACGTCCACGTGTTGAGAGCGGTCACACAAGGTAAGAAAAACCTGTTTTTATACTGTCTGTGATTACCACCTGATGCAGGGCTTTGAATATGACACCGCAGCTTCATATAAAACACTTCAGTGTTCTGATATATGGGCGATTCTTCTGTTAGAGGCACTTTTCACTACTTGAAATGAAACTGTCTAAACGTGTAGGCTGCTTCCCTCGAATAAATATCTGATCATGGCCTTGATCAGATTTCCAGTGAATTTTGGTGTAAGGTATTGTATGGGGTGGAGTTTTGATGTTATGTGTGATTTGTAATTTTTTTGGACTCGTTTTTAGAGAGAAAGTTGAATAAGCCTTGAACATGCTAATGCAAGTTATCTAGCTAGCAGTCAATTAATTTCGAATGTATACTGTTAAAAAGAAAGTAATTGTTTCAGAAATTAAAAATTAACCAGGTTGGTAAGGACCATTCATTCATTCATTCATTCATTCATTCATTTATTGCTGACTGGACTGGCAGAAACACCTGTCAATTTGCATTAACACCACCATAACCAAATATAAATCTTTATGGAAAAAAAGTGTTGTTCTTCAAAACGTTTCGCTTAATAGCAGCAGCAGGTTTGAAACTACTAATCGTATACATCAATATCAAAATGTTATATGTATTTAAAAACCAAATTTATTTGCCTGGTAGAATGTCTTTAAAATTTAAGGGAAGTTAAAAAAGAGTGGAGAAGATTTTGGCTTATCTAACTCAGAAATTAGTACTGGCACAGTACAAAGGTTTAATCTCTTTTAATGTGTTTTTTTGTTTGTTTAAAGGAGAAAAGAAAAGAGAAATTGTGGGAAAAAACAAAAACCTTTAAAATCATCCAAGTGGACAAAAAAGTTTCCCAAGTTCACTAAAATTCTATAGCTCAACCCAATGGTTTCATATTGGTGATTATGAATAGTGCATGATCAATGTGTTTGACACTGATGTCATAAGACCGCCAAGCTTGATTTCAATGATAATGCAATGTCAAATATCTGTCTGCCTGTGCAACAGACAGTTGAGCTGAGATCGCTGTACCCGAACAATAGAGGAGTCATTAGGTCAGACTGCATGCATGCTCACAGATGGCATATGCATCCTTTGGCTGTGATTCCCTCTGTAATGTTTCTCATACAGGGAAAATATGATGCCTGCATATGCATAGTGGGCCACTTGAGGATGAGAGTAACAGTTGGCATGCTGAGAAAAAAAAGTGACTGGTTATTGCTGTTAGAAGAACTCTTGATGTATGTTTGCTTTATGTATTGTGTTGTTATGAACGTGATGATGCAGCTGGTTTTGACAGAACTGGTGCAGTTTATTTTTATGAAATGTGTTATTTTAGACATTGGGGGGTATAATAGAAATGATCAGCCATGTGTGACTATTAATGACAGGCTCCTTTATTCATCTGTCAAATTAAAACAGCATGCCTCATTAAAAAGAACATTTTTAATTCCTTAATACGCCACAGATTAGAGTCATTTTCTCTCCGTAATCAAAAGGATAAATGATCTAAAAAAAGACACTAAAATTCTTTTGAATTAAAACCTCATCCTGCTTTAAGCTCTTTCCACCCACAATACATGTATTTTTGTCACTTGTGCGATTTGCATTCCTGAAGGCACCATAAAATTAGTGGCAGAAATTTTCTTTGTGGGGGAAAAAAAACAACAACTGATGTTCAGTAAGGGATTTAAAGGTGTTTTAACCAGCTGACTAGACTGAGCTATAAATATAAAAAGAATGACAGAAATATGTGAAGCCTAAAACCTGCTTTTAGGTACAAACAGTGTTTTGTTTTTTATAAAAAAGAAAAACTGTGACTTCTCTCTACAAGAAGAAGCAGAATTAGCTACTATCCATAACACATTTACTTTGCCAATCTGAAATATTCAAGTGTGAGGTCCTGATTTGTGTGTGAGTTTTTTTGCCTTTCATGATAAACACTCACTAAAGATAAAGCCCTATCACTATAGCAAGAGAAAAAGTGTCCACTTAGTGAGCAAGACATTCATTAAAGGCATAATAATAATAATTCACACACAATTAAAACCTATGCGAAAGGTCCCCCCCCCTCAGGCCGTCCAAGATGTAGATGAGTTTGTTTGCTCATTTGAACAGATTTGGAGAAATTTAGCATTACGTCACTTGCTCATCAATGGATCCTTTGCAGTGAATGGGTGCCGTCAGAATGATAGTCCAAACAGCTGTTAAAAAGGAAAGGACGTGAGGGTCCCATACTTGGAATTTGTGCTCTGCATTTAACCCATCCAAGTGCACACACACAGCAGTGAAATCAGTTATTTTAAATAGTAAAAATATTTCAAAATTGTACTGTTTTGCTGTATTTTGGATCACAATAAATGCAGCTTGGTGAGCAGAAGATACTCTTTAAAAAACATAAAAATCTTACTGTTCAAAAACTTTTGACTGGTATGTTAGCCTATAGTTTGAAGTTAAATATATTCATATTAATTAGGTGAGTCTGAGACTGAGATTATTTGACAGTGATTTCACATTTCTTGTTTGTATGAAGTCTAAATACCAATTAAAGGTGAACGTTTATTTATTTGCGCCATTTTTTTCCTATAATATTATATAGTTTTATTGGAGTAGGTTTCATAGAGTTGGCTAATTAATTTTTCATAAGTTTGTAGGTACAGACATCTGTTGTGGCCGTTCTTGGCCGTTTTTATGAGGCTTTTTTTAATAGTGTTCATATCGATATCGAAATTATATCGTATCGACCGAAATTAAAAAATATATCATGATATATATTTTGGCCATATAGTCCAGCCCTAATAGAGCGCTGTACTTCCCTCCCCCCCCTACAATCCCGTCGGACCTGATACTCAACCCTGGTTACAATCCGACTCTCTACCATTAGGCCCACTTCCACACAAATCATTATGGCAGTTTACCTTTCAGACAAGACAACGTTTACCTTTCAGTCATACAATTTTTCACTGGAGAATGAATAAAGGGTTTTAGCTGGAAGCAACAGTTTGATGTTAAAAACATCTTAATGATGGATTTCTTTATTACAAACACACAGCTTTTTGTTTCACAAGACATTAATTGATGGACTGGAGTCTTGTGATTATTGTGGTGTTTTTATCAGCTGTTTGGACTGTCATTCTGACGGCACCCATTCACTGCAGAGGATCCATTGGTGAGCAAGTCATGAAATGCTAAATTTCTCCAAATCTTTTCAGATGAAGAAACAAACTCAACTACACCTTGGATGGCCTGAGGGTGGGTTAACTATTCCTTTAAGGTATATTCTTTTCATATTGAGTGAGCTTTTGAGTAAATATCTCATATCTTAATGCACCATTGGAAAAATAAATGAAATGACCAATCTGTTATTTGTATGTAAAATGAATACTGTCTGTGCTATGCTCCAAAGTCTACTTTATATACGCCGCTGGGGTTACTAATTAACTTTAAACTTATGGAAACAGTCCTTGAATGCGCTCTTAAGAGGATGCATTGACCTCATATCAGCCAAGAAATGGTAAACCAGACAACCATTTTTTCTGTGTGTATGGAGGCGTGCAGTTACCGTAACTCACAGTTGCAGTATTTTATTGTATGCTTCAAACTGTATTTAATTTCTAAAGGTTCAGCGAAGTTGTTGTGGTGCATGCAGTGTCAGCCAGTTCCCAAGTCCTGTGTCAAGGTCTTTTGATGTTTGGAGAGCTCCCAGCACTGTTCTGGGAATGAGCTAGATAGTATTGATCCGAATTGAGGAGCCAACAGCATTATCGGAGCTAGCATATTGGAATGAGGTTGACATGTTAACCTTTTTGCTTTATTCAACGTGGCAATTTAAATCTGAGTGTTAAGATTAGGTTATCAAAGTCGCTGTTATTTTTATTTTTAGATCAGCCAAAAGTGGGAACATTAAGAAAATGGTCATGGTTTGTGTGCAAAAGACAAAGTTGCCATTTATACTCTAAAAATGCTCTTGGCTCCCATATTGATGCAGAAAAACCTTGGCAAATCTGGCTTTTTGCAGGTGTTTATATTTGTCTCAAATCATAAACTTCTGCTGGCAGTCAAATTTTCTGGCTGCTTGGGTCTGGCAGAGGACCACAGTGCCCTTAAAACCAAACACCCGGGCAGAGAGGGAGTTTGTCAAGCAGTAGCAGGTGCACAATCCCCTGCCGTGCTTCTAGAAAGGTCTCTGGGCTAATGATGTTTGTGCCAGAGCATTGTGCAGGTAAATGTAGATTCGTCCACAAGAAAGTGCTGGTGCCCCTGTATATCATCTGCTAGAAGATATACAGACTCATTTATGGCTGTAAACTTTTAAATTTCATTGCCTCGCCATCTGTGCAATCAGCTCCTGCTAAATTTTTCATTTTCTGCAGTGTCCTTCTGCATCTGAAGAATATGCTTCACATTAGATAAAAAACATCAAGTTTCATATACTGTACATGTGTTTTAATGACTTGCAAACTTAAACATTTGGTTTACAACATTGAACATTGTTGTAAATATTTCAAAATTACATGATAGTGTCAGAGTGATACAAATCAGTAATGTTTTGCACCATATGGCAACAAAATTATTAATTCAGAATCGTCACTGTCATGGCATTACATTTAAGGTACTTGTAGTAAATTATAAAGGATTTGTAATATATGTATTATGTATACATTACACACACACACACACACACATAGTGCAGAAAAACAAATATGTATTGTAAAGACAAATGAAAAAAGAAAAAATGTTTTTATGGAGGGGCAAGTGAAAAAATTGGTAGGACAAATAGAAATATGAGCTACTGGGGGGCAACTGGGGGTTGAGCCGTGCTGCCATCATTTTGATTATTGATTTGTACACAAATCATTGTGAATGCATGTAATGCAAGAGCGGACATTCATTTCACAGCTGTGCAGTGCTGCCAGTTCGTCCAGGTGAAGGATACCGAATAGTATTTCATGTCAAAGTTGAGGAATTGCCTCCTATCTTCTAAATTAAAATGATGAGTACAACTCCTGGAATGACAAATTGTGTCAGTTTTGCTTAACATAATAAATTCAATTTTTTTTAGTTCCCTTTCATGTGCTGCTTTAAAGAAAGGTTAATCATCAAGTCTGTTGTTTTCATAAAGGTTAATGAAATGAAGAGTTGTTTTTCTACGAGTAACATTGGGTAAATTAGCCGTTATTTTATTTCCTTGATTGTATTGCTCAAACTTTGATTGCGTTTCCAGCTAATTGCAAAGTAAACACATTTTTATGACCAGATTTGACACTTCAAACCATATTTCAGAAAAGATTTACTTCAAACTCTTCACGAAAAAAAGATTCAGCAAACAATGAATAAATGCATTTAATTAATGTAATATCACAATACGACACAGACTAAATATCTATGGATTTGGTAGTTAAATGTGAACTTCTATTGAAAGAAAAGCTCGTTTTATTATAAACATAAAGTCATACTGCACTGTAAAACCGAACAGTGAAATTAATTAAATGAAATTAGTTAACTTCACTCAAATAATAATGAAAGTGCATTGGACTTAATTGAAATAAGTTCTGTAAACTCAAAATGTTTTTGTAGTAAGCTGAACTTAAAATGATTGCGTTTTCTAGTTCCCAGCATGCTTTGCATCAGACAACAAGGAAAATAAATGTAGAAATTAAGTGTTATTTTGTGTGTTTTTACACAAGATTAACATAGAGATACATAAGTTAGTACTTGAATGTTGTGTTATGTTAGGATTTACATGGGTTTCTGTTGTAACTTATGTTGGTTTTGTAGTGTTACCGTTGTGGTGAAGAGTAGAGCCTGTGGTTAGCTTGAGGATGGACAACAAAACTTAAAGACTATTTATACTGCATGTTGTTTGACTATTTACATGCAAGTATTATGAGTCTTTTTGATAACTACATTAGTACTTGCCAGTGTGATGTTGCTAACTAGCACTTAACTATAAAGATCTGAATGAATGTGCTGTTAAAGGAAGCAGGTTGTATATCATTATAATTGTGATGAGTGGGGTGGGATCATGGAAGCGAGGCTTGACTTGGCTCCCATGGCTCTCACCCACTAGTCATAAAATTTAAGCTGTACTAACTTAGAAGATTGGTTAGTTTACTCAAATGTTTTGAGGCAATAAGTTTCCTCAAATGTTTTGAGTATTCTTAACTTATCAGGTTTTACAGTGTGTAAAAGCCTCACTGAACATCTATTGGTACTTGACAAGAACACACCTACAAAATGCATCAATACCTTGTTTAATTTCCATTGTTTTTTAAGTGTTCTGTCATAACAATCGTTAAGGATTGGTCACAATGGCCAACTACATTCAGCTACAAGCTAGTAAATTTGACAACCGAGGCTCATTGGAAATATTGCACCTGACCGTACCTATACATATATTTCACTGCAGTTTCCAGCTGAAATAAACAATAGTGGCAATAAAACACCATAAATGGCTAATACATTGCTTTTGTTAACCTTATACGTTAGGTTTCGGTAGAGTGTAGAGTGTAGGTGTATTTTAATGTCAACTTTAATAGAGCATTAACCTTTTAGCGCCATTTTGTATCCACCAGGTTTTTTGTATCCCCCAGAGACAAAGATGAGAAAAATGATCGCGCAACCCTCTATGTAAACCTTGGCAATTGAATCGCCATTGGCTAGTACACTTTTTTAGTTTACTCACCAGACTGTATATATAGATTATATATATAATATATAAATATATATATGTGGTGTGTGTGTGTGGGTGTGTGTGTGTGTGGTGTGTGTGTGGTGTTATATAATAGTCAACATTTGAAGTGTATCAAAAAAGTTAATCAAATTTGTCCTAAGACAAGAATGCATTTTGTTTTTAGGACAACTTTGATGAAAGGTTTTTATCCACTTCAAATGTTGTATATTATATATATATATTATATATATATATATATAGATATATATATAGATATATATATACTGTATATATACATACATGTATGTATGTTTGTTAAAATGCCAGTTTTTTACATATCTGAAAGTACACTCTTAACATCAGTCAGTCAAGTCATATAATATAGATCATATGTATTTACTGTTAACTTTAGGAATTAAATTAAACTTTGAATAACCATGTATGAATGCATATTAGGGTTCATTTTGAACTGACTTTGGCTGGTGCGTTTGGTCATTCATGTATTCTTCTGTACAAAAAAAATTTGGGGAAAAGCTAACAAAAATACTGATTAGATAATAATAATACGAATTCTACTACTAAGTTATAAAACACACTAAGGATTAATGAGCTACTGGATTCAAGAATATTAATCAGGTTGTGTGCGTTCGCTCGAACTGATTTGCTGAAATCAAAACAGGGACGATAATAGGTGAGCGCCAGCCAATGAGATTGCCGTTTGCGCATTAGTTCCGCCCACTACCGGAGAAATCGGCAGTTCTTAAAAGCTGAAGAATTCCAAAGGAATATCGTTTACATGTAGCGCGTCAATTCTCTCTCTCTCTCTCTCTCTCTCTGCGTGTGTATGAGACAAAGCGACGGCGAGTCGTGCACCTTCAAACTAGTTTACGGTGCGCCACATACAGGCGTTGCCATCCATTGAGATGAACTGAAAAATAGCACAGATCGCTTGAGGTCAGAGAAGTGTTCGGCAGAAAATATATCTGTGACTAAACTTTACTTAGCCTCCAACTCACACACTGGCTAGTAAAATCTGAGAATTTAATAGCCATTGGCTAATATTAAACATCATTTATCAGAATCAGAATGAGCTTTATTGCCAGGTATGTTTACACATACGAGGAATTTGTTTTCGTGACAGAAGCTTCCACAGTGTAACAGAATGACAGTGACAGAACAAAAAACACAGATAATAAAACTAGAAACCCTTGATGCCAGAGTGAAGATTTAGTCGCATATGCGAGTGATTTACTCGCAATGTAGAGGGTTGTAGCGCCTTTTGTGGATGTGTCATCCAAAAGTGCTGAGAAATGTATCCTGAGCAACGTATTTTAGGATTTAGTCAGAGTCACATATTTCCAATGAGCTTTTTGTTTGTTTGTTCCTTTTTTTTTTGCGGTCCTTGGCCAATATATAATAAATTTAGCTGTGTTGTGTTTTTAAAAATGCATCTCCAGACCTCTTACATTCTGTTCCTTTGCGCTGCACTCTGTCTAGCCCTGTCTCAAGCCCAAAACCAGCTTAATTATATAGAGTTTTCCTTAAGACTAATTAGTTAACTAGTTCTTCAGGCAAGCCCCTGACCAGTCTAGGAAATTTGTCATTTCGTACATCTCTATAATTCACAAAGCGTTTTTACATAGAATCATAGTTTAAGCAGAAAGGCTAGGCTTAGTTGGACAGAACTACAAAATGTTCATTCTTCATGTTCTTAATTTTAAATATGAGCTCATTTGGGATCTGCCCAAGATTGAGATGCATTTCAAATCTCATCAAGAGTAAAATGGATTGCTTCTTATTATTGCCAGGGTTCAGATGTAATGGAATAGAAAATGAATTGGAATTTATACATTTGAAGAATGAATAAAATTGAAGAAATATATTCCTGATGAAGTCAGCAAGAATGTAAAGCTGCTGACCTAAAGCTAAGACATTGGGACAACACTGGGAATTAAAACAGATGACAGACTGCCACAACGTAAGCTTAAAAGTATTTAATAATCCTGGAAATGTTAAAAAAATAAATTTATACTTCTTTAATTAAGAAGTTAATGAAATCAAAAGCACAGATTGTTTACAGGTCTTTGAGACATACATATTTGTTGTAGACTTGTTGTGCAGATATACGACCATAACACATTCTTGCTTGAGTGATATTGATTTATTATACTAAACGTTACTAAGATTCATGGCTCAAAATTGTAAAAGTCATTCCCTGAGGATACATGCTACAAAAAAAGTTAATTTTCTGGAATCAATACATGATACCAGTTTTATTTTAAATCTCTTTGTGTAACTTCATGAAGTTCTTTGGTGCTATTGATTACATGACAGTTACTGCTTGATTACTTTGGATAATATTATTCACAATTAAACTTATTGAGAGCATTGACTCCTAACACTCAAAGAGTTCTGAAAACAATCTGTTTTTGCATGTCATACGGTTATAAAGTCTAATTTCTTTTTATGATGTTAATATTTTTGAAACGGCATATTCGTTCCAAACGATTCTGTTTTTGAGGAAATGATTCAATGACTCATTGATAAAGAAAGTGAGATTTTGTTCCTGAATGAATCTGTATTTTTGAACTAATTGTTTGAATGAATGATTTAAATGACTCGCTCGTAATAATTAACTCATAAAGTCACTTGTCGCCATCTATTAGCATAACAATGTAACAATGAAAAAATCCCACAACTAATATACAGACTTAAGGCCCGTTCACACCAAGGACGATAGCTATAAAGATAGCGATAAAGATATAGTTCTAAAAATCTTTCTCAATATTAAAGAATAGCAGAGTCCACACCACAACTATTGCGATAAAACAATATTGTTGGAATCACTTTCAGAACGATTTTTTCCAGCTGATAAATTATACAAACATCAACACCCAATCAGAATCCATCCTGCTATAAGCAGCTCGAGAATTTAAAGCGGCAGCGCTTGCGGCTGTGCGCTTAGAATACACAGATGATATCGTTCGCTGGTGAGGACGCTAATATCGTTATCTTTATATTTATCGTCCTTGGTGTGAACGGGCCTTTACGGTCTATCTAGAAACTAGCAAGCATGGAACTATTTAATAAAAATTTTATAAATAGACGATATTGCGAAGCAAAATAGACACCACATAACAAAATGTGTTTAAAATTGTAACACTAGGTTGCATTTAAGAGGTTGCTCTTTGATGAATGAGTTGAAAATGAATTCTAGCAAATTTTTGTCACAAAAAACAGTGATGAATTGCTGCTACAATCGATAAGCTAAGCAGATCGCTCTAACTGACAAAACATATCTGAGAGAAAAGCATGTATTTCATATTTTTAAAGAATATCTGAAAGAGCCCTGAAAACTGCTCTGTTGATAAGACTGGGTGATTTTCACATATAAAATGTGTCAGTTGTGTCATGTCTTTAACATTCAAAGGGATCCAGGCTGTCGAGCAACTCATGTTCATCAGGTACAACTGCCATGTTTGTGGTGAATGATTTATCAGATGATAACAGTTGCTCAGCCTGTCTGACTGTCGATCCCTAATAGGTTTAGGCAGCACTTTTTGATTTCCAGTTATTTTAGCTGACATTAGAGCCCATTTTAAAGAGTGCAGTCACCTGTTGTGATACTTGGCAGGCTTGAAATCTATCGCAACAATAAAAGTCTTTGAACAATAACAGTACTCCTGTTTATAATGACTCCCATATGTAAGCTAATAAGATAATTCCAGAGGTTCAGCTGGCACGCTTTCAGCTATTGTGTATTATAGACACAAGATGGACTTGACTCATGCTAGATAATGGGCTTTGCTAACTCAGTAGTCTAAAACATGGCCAGCAGCGACCTTTCAACAGCCCTAGACATTTTTGTGTGGGAACCAAAATTCAATTTCATTTTTGCTTTGAAAGTCAAATCACACCGACACTTCTAGCATTTCAGAATAGCAGTGTTTAAAATAAATTTTGATTTGACCTGTTGCCTCAAACTTTGTTATATACTTGTAGGCTATATATTTTTAAATTATATTTTACCCCTTGTGAAAAAAAAGTGAACTTTAGCATAATTTTAAACAGTTATTTTGGAATAATATACTTTAAAAGAATATACAAGTGTGAACTGATTTTTTTCTGATACTTAATTGCATGTTGATTGCAGTTTAATTAAAATAGTTTCAATTTATATTAAATGCAATTAGATGAACTTTAGAGTGCTTTTTGACTCTTACATCGTTATATATGTGATTTTAAAATGTATTTTGGTCACACTTTATCTTAAAGTCCAGTTCTCACTATTAACTAACAATTAACTATGACTTTTGCCTCAAACTAATTAGCTGCTTATTAATAGTTAGTAAGGTATTGGGCAGGATTAAAAAAAATGTAGAATATGGGCATGCAGAATATGTGCAATAAACAGCTAATATTCTAGTAATATGCATGCTAATAAGCAATTAGTTAATAGTGAGAATTGGTCTCTAAACTAAAGTGTTACTTTTCTTTTATACTGTATTCTTTTATTGAAATATGTTAATGTACTTCCGAATGTCTTTCGAAGCATTTGTTAAACTAAAATACTAAAATAAATAATTTCTGTTTAAATTTGTATGTCATGTACAATGAAAGTGTAGAATTTACTTTAAAATAATTTCAGCTCAGAAATTGCTAGTAAATTTCACAAATACTTCAAAAGGAAGGGTAAGAAACACATTGAATTAAACATTCAATTTTGAAGTAGAAAAACTGAAATAGTGTTTTCCAGTAAACATACTCATATCTTTGTTTTGTTACAACTTTGAAGAATCTATTTTAATATTAAATAGATTTTAATTACAGATTTGTTGATTAGTGTTGGGAATCGAAAATCGGTTCCGATTCCAGAATCGGATACTTAAGGTCAGGAATCGGATACTTGTTTTCAAATAAAAATTTAGATTCCGCCTATCGATTCCTATGCGCATTTTTTTTTCTTTATCTGTGAGGACCGGACCTAGCGATCTGCCAAGACCTTGCTCGCTGATCTAACTCGTCAAAGTGTGGCTACATAACAAACAAGTATAATATCTGTGATAGCTAAACCTGTTGCAAGAGAGGTGTCACCACCAACAATGCAAAGCACTTTAATTTAAAAGATCGTTAAAGATCGCAAACAATTCAAACACCAATGTGATTCTATTCCTAAACTACAATGATTCGTCTGTTTCATTCCTCAAACTCTGACGTGTGCGATCAATGTTGTGATCACTTGGTTCATCCGTGCAGAGTACGATCACACCAGTGTGATTTGAACATTTAAATCTGCGTTCGCGCTGCCATTGACCTAAAGAGAGCAGCTGTCATCTGTCATAGTTTTCATGAATGAAACAGCTTCACAGTCTTTTCAGCCACACAGTATCATTATTTCTGTGTTACAAACATTCAAATCACAGAAGTACTGGGATAAATGCATAGTTCAGATATAAACTGTACGATGGTAGCGATTAAAATAGAGTAAATATCCCTTTGAAAGTAATTTGACACTTCAAATGAAGATTTATCGATTACATTGTTACGCCAGTAGGTGGCGAAAAGGGGCTGTTAAAATGTATTTGTCTTTGAATCATACAAGAGATTCGTTCAAGAACGCTGATTCATCCAGTAATGAAACAAGTACATCTTGAGTGAGTCATTTAATCATTAATTCATAAATTACATGTGATTTTGTTTAGTTGTCTAATGTTTTTTATTCCGAATCATGAGAGAACCACAACTTCCATTGGGGGAAAAAAAAACTAAATTTATCCAGAATGATGCAGTTCTATTTTGCACACAAACAGCTCTTAAAGAGTCAAATTTGTATTTAGCCTGTTGATTTTTGTTCATGGTATTCATTTCCAATAAATGGTTTGCAAAAAAGAGACACAGGATACATTTTTGATATCATTATTTAATCACATTGGAATCGAAAAGAATCGGAATCGATAAGCAGAATCGGAATCGGAATCAGAATTGATCAAATTTAAACGATACCCAACCCTAGTAATGATTCATTTACAGTTTAGAAAATAAAAAAATATTAATGCTAAGTTGCTACATTTCTTGGCTAATGTAAACAACCTGCGGTTATTCTAATGAACTAATTCTTAAGAAAACATCCTATTAATATTGTTAATGAATTGATCTTTTTTAAACACAGGTGTTCTTTTTTTATCATGCTACTTTTACTGCCATTGTATAAAAGCAGTGAAGATACAAGAAGTCATTAGAGGACATGAGTTCCAGTTATTTTACCACATTTTACTTAGGCACAATGTGAAGTAGAACAATACGATATTGTATGGTATATTAAAAAAATAGACATGCAGCTTTTATTTAAAGAATATCTAAGTATTTTATCAGCCTTTGTGTTTTCTAGGAATCATTCTCATGACCTTGGCGGTGCTAGTGCTGTGGTCTACCAGGCGAGCTAAAGGAACATAATGAAAATTCCTGGTTGAATAGATGTTTTGGCAGAATATTTGAGCTATGGCATAATCTTTCATTCTGGTTGGATAGATGCATGTCGTCCAACATAGAGAACAGGGAACTGAATTGTGTGTTTTGTTCCTTCATAAAGCACGCTCACCCACACAAATATTGATCACACAGAACAAAACCCTCTCTTTCTGATGTTCACACTCCACAGTTTTATCTCGAATCGCTCCCTCGCCTGCAGAACATTATGTTGAATATTAACACAAGCAAATATTTCTGACCCTTCCGTGTTTTTTTTTTTGGAGCATATTTCCTTCATGAAAGAAACCATTTTGTGCAGCATTGCTGATAAGTAGGTCACCTGAAATGTGATTAGACACTAGACACATGTGAAGAGCAGCATGAGAACCAGATTTTGGTTTCACAATAACACAGTTGTTATCAGTTGAAGTTTCTCAGTGGGCCACAAGAGCAAAAGTTCAGTCAAGCCGAAGCAGGAAACACCTGTTCAAATGTGTCGCACCGCCACAATGCAGAGATTGGCACAATTACATTCGCAAGCGAATTTGCGCAGAAAGCCACTTTAATCGCTGAAATCGTAAAAACGCAGGACCACCTATTAGCACAAGCTCTCAAACTCTTATTTGAAAAGAAAGGCTGTGAATATGGGCTCAATCTCCTGCCAAATGGCTTCGTATAGAGTGGAATAATTTTTTTCACACACTCAGCATTTCTTCTCACTGCTGGATCGTTGTCATGTAGTCTTTACTTTTTAAAATATGACCGCAGGACTCCATAGGCAATCTGTCATAAGAATCAGGTGAAATGATGAGGTCATTTACATTTCTTCACTCCTTCTATGCAAACACGCGCCGTGCCTTGAATGTCATCATGAGTGGAAGCGGATTTGCTTATGATTTGCACAGATGATGCTGCCGTGTTATTGAAACCGAAACCGCTTGAGCTTCTCAACTTAACTTGTGCATCAGTGAAAAATGATGTCCATTATAAAAGGAAAAATATTTTAAAACTCTTTAAAAAAACTTAATAAAAAAAAAAAAAACTTTTATACCATTTTCAAGAAAATGTCACTATGACTGTAAAATTAATAGCAATTTTTATTTACACCTTAAATTCATGTGAGTGTACATATCTTAATCGATATATTTATTTTCCCATGAATTATTCATTTATAAATATCAATAAATCTTCCAATTTTATAGCCTGAACTAAAGCTATAATAATAATAATAATAATGATAGTAGATTATGCTGAAATTTACTTAATTTTCTTTTAAACAATTATCCCCCCCAGAAATTAAAAAATGATTAAAAAAATTAATTCAGAAATTACTTTTTCAATGCTTATCATAGGCAAGCTTTCATATATGTCATTAGGTGTATGCACACAAATACACACACAAATACACACACCAATTTTCACTAATTGCTAATTGCTATAAATAGTAATAAGTAACACATTGAGTTAAAAAAAGAATCTTTAAAATCGTTATTTCTTGCAAAACATACTCCAGTAATTACAAATATTTTTTTACAGGGTATAAATTTAATTTAGCTTATGTACTTTTTAAAAATAATTTAATAGATGCAACAAAACAAAAACAAAAAACAAGAACAAAAAATGCCATTGATCCTTGTACATAATGTGAGAATGTGCAATACGGTGCAATATTTATAATCATAAAAGTGAACATGACTTTGCGTAATGATTTCAGTATGACTTGAATTAACTTGTGTGTTAATGAATGTTTTCTATAGATGTGCTGCATTTGTTTTGCCATCTTATGCACAGGCTGCACAACAATGTGGGCATATTGATTGAACATTTAGCCCATGTTTTCAGTATGCATACAGCATGCCATGGGATTGGCATCTCTCAGATGCATTGGAGATGTAGATGAAGTCGACTCCATTATGGTCTTTTTATGCTTCATTAGTTAAATTCAGGACTTGCACAAACAAATACTGATGTACTTTTCCCATGTGCTTTTCTCTCCAAAAGAAGCTTTTTATTTTATTTTGCCTGACTGTATTGCAGTTCTCATATAAAAAAGATCAAGGCTGATAAACCCGGTTGTCCTTTCAGACTGAGTTCCTGAAATTAACCCCTCAGAGGATGCTGGTGGGTTTATGGGTAAGCATTTACATGCACTCAAAGCTGAATATTTTCAGTAAAAAGCTGAGCCGTCTCTGTGCCCCGAGACCATAAATTTGATTTCAACATGCCTCATCTTGTGTAATAGTTTTGAGAGGAAACAAACATTTTTGCAAGCATGTGATCCATGAAATTCCTTGATTTTCCATTATGTATGTGTGTATGCGGCGACCGATGTTGAATGCTATAGGATGTAAGAGGCAGCCTGTGTGCTCTGCTGTGGCAGGGCAATAGGAAAATGAGCGTGGTAGTTCGTGGGGGGTGAGGAGGGCATATGACTCTGCCAGCTGTGGTGACCACTGGGGCACATGGTGGCAGGTGGTTGATTTGCGCCGAGTGCACCAGTTTCTAACAGCTTGACCCCAACCCCATGACATCATGCTCCCTATTGATGACTGTGTGGGACTGCACTCACATTTAATTATGTTGATTTAAATTAACTTTTTGCCAGTGCTCCACCTACTGCCTTCTAAGGGAGCGTCTCAACTGAAATTGACCCATGTAAATGAATGAGTTGGAGCGGTTGTGTATAGTGCTCGACACACAGGAGATTCGACTTGAAATTGATTTTAATAAAGGTAATATGGAACAAATACTGTAATAAAAAAAATCAATGAATACTTTATTCAGCAAGGGTGCATTAAATTGATCAAAAGTGACAGTAAAGACATGTATAATGTTTCAAAAAATGTATACTTTAAATGTTGTTCTTTTGAACTTTAAGGTGCTAAAGATTTATCAAAGATTCCTAAACAAATCACAGTTTCCACAAAAATATTAAACAGCTCAACCGTTTTCAATATAAGAAATTTCTTGAGTAGCAAATCAGAATATTAAAATATTTTCTAAAGGATAATGTGACACTGAAGACTGGGGTAATTACTGCTGGAAATTCAGCTTTACCTTCGCAGGAATAAATAACATTTTAAAATAAATTAAAATATAACAATAATTTGTAATAATATTTTACAATATTACTGTTTTAGCTGTATTTTAAATCAAATAGATGCAGCCAATCCCAGATTTTTTAAAGCTAGTATAGATGTCAAAATCAATATTTTTTTAATCATTGTTTTATTATTAATATGGGACCTAATTATTTTAAATCTTTTTATTATACCTTTAAATAGTAACACAAATTCTAAGTACACACTCAAATTTACAGAAAATAGATTTTAGGTTTTACAGACAACTTAAATACTGAATAAAAAATGTATTTCTTTAACTGGTATAATGGTAATATTGAAGTACTAATATCTGTTTTGTACCATTGTAATACACTGATAACTACCAAAAGCAGTTGGTGATAAGAAAGTCACACGATGAGATCAAGCTAGCACAAAGCAGCTTTTGCACAAGCTGAGGAGGAAAATACTGTTATATAGAAGCATTATATATAGAACACTAAACACTGTTATGGTTACACACATGATGCCGAAATTATGCAATAAACATTCATTTAACAACATTAGATGTAAGATAAAACCCTAATGTAGACAACTGCTAAGAAAAACTAAGAAGAAACCGTTATTTCAATTAAAAAACATCAATTGTGAAGTGTCATGCAGGGAATTCTGGGAGTGTCAATTTATGTTTTTTCACTGTAAATTATTCAATGACTTGTTTCTTTTCACTTCCAAAACTGTAATTTAAACAGTATTTTACTGTAAAATCAAATTACGTTCCTTAAAGAATTTTTTTCTGTAGCATTTCTCACTGAAGCAGTTGTCTCATTGCATCAAAATACTGCCTATGTTGGCATCTCACTAGGTTTTGAAGCAGAGCACATGATTTAACTCCTAATACTTCAGTAGGCGTATTCTGTGAGGTCATTATCATCATCTTTATGTCTCTACAACTCATCCTGATGGATCCTTGATTTGGAGCGATGTGCCGGTACGAGATTGTTGACCGAAATGTCAGAGGATAGTGAGATGTCAGTTGATGAACCATTTCTAATTTGAAGTTCCCACTATAAGCGCACACTTATTGGCAAGGCCATGATAATCAGGTTAATCACGACTGTGGAAGATGTAATTGTTCTTGTAATGTGGAGAAATAGCTAGTGGCTGCTCGCTCTCGTGTCTGCGTCGTTGGGTAATCTCCTCGATAATACCGGAGGCTGTCGGATCCACACCATTTAAATGTTAACATCCATGTCCCTTAAATATTACCATAAACATTTCTGCAGCCTAATTGATCTTCAGTAATTGTGGGTGCAAATGGGCAACATTCATCTGAATTACTGTGCGTCGCTGCTCTTTTATGGCACATATAGATTGCAGACTGTTTACTCTTATCATCCCATGCAACGAATGCATATGAATGTCAATGAACATGGCTGAATGAATGCACATGGTTGTTCAACAATAGTATGATTGTTGTTCAGATGCAATCAGCATGTGCTTTTACCCCATAGGCAGCAGGACAAATTGTGATTGGGCAGATTACTGCAGGATTTATTGAAATCCAACAAAGCCAACATCTTTGATTGTGTATGATGCATTATGAAGTGCTTATTAAGATGCATTATCAGACAAATGAAATGCAAATCTGCACTCTCACTGGGCCAGTTTTGACTCTTGACAAAGACACAACACTTTCCCAGAGCAAGCCAAGTTTATTTCACAATCATCAGCACAATGAAAGCAGCGACGACAGGACCTTGACAAAAAAAACTATATATGATAGACACACATTCCTTAAAGCACTCAAGGGGCATTTTACTGCCAATTGTGGACAAAAGAGCAATCTAGCTGACATTTGCATCATATAAACCTACAAAGTATTGCTTCAAGCATTTGAATTAGTTTCTGCAGTTCTCAGCCAAGAAATGAGCCTGTGTGCCACCAATGATTGTGTGTCAGTAAAACGAAATTTCCTCTAATGCCCTTAGATATTGTAACAGAGATACAGTGCAGCTGCTAATGTGCTTTCCACATATTTATATCAAGGTAAACAGTTTGCCGCCCATGCTCACGTAAAATTACATGGTCAGTTAAGCCCAAATGATCATTTCTGGGTAAGTAATTATTTGTAATCTTTGGGCATGCAGTGTGGGCCCTGTATGACTCAGGTGCATTGTGAGAGAGCCTGTGCATGTGCTAAGACCTTCACAGCCAACCTCCCAAGTTGTGCTTCTCCACTGTAGATACAAACACAAACATGCTTGTGTGGAATGGTGATTCAACTGTAAAAAATGCCCATTATGCTGTCTTAATGATGTTGTTGTTGTCGGGGGCAATGAATCTTGGGTGATGAGATTGTGTTTGCATGCTTTTTCAGGTTCCCTGGCTTCTACTGTCTTTATCAGATGTGTGTGTGTGGGAGGGTCAAGCCGTAGTTTCTAATAATGGAGCTGGTGGTCTACATTTGTAGGTTTAGATTCTGACTCACATTTAGATTCTGTGAATCCAGTGACTGCAGGTGGTACAGTGGTTCTCAATTGGTTTTGCTTTAGAATGCAGATTTTACATGGGATTAACCTGTAAGAGTTTCTTTCTTCTGTTGAACACAAAATATTTTGAAAAATGTTGAAACCAAACAGTCGATGATAGCCGTTGACTTCCATAGTATTTTTTTCCATACTTTGGAAATCAATGGCTACCGTCAACTGTCTGATTACAAACATACTTAAAAATATCTTCTTTTGTGTTCAACAACGAACTTCCACAGGTTTGGAACAAGGTTTGGAGTCTGTGGTCAAGTTTGAGTACAAGTTTGAGTGCATCCGAGTTCATTCATAATTGAATGCTTTGGGAAAGCCGGGGGCATTCACAAAGCTTTCGACGCAACTCAAGTCTCTGAAGGGTAACCAAAGTGTACTTTGGCCTTAAGATGTAAGTAAAAGTTTATAAGCCTATGTACTTTGCTATCCTAAACAAATATTTGCATGGGGGCATTAGGCCTGTTGCAATAATCAATATATAGACTTAACGCACAATATATGTACATGACCTCAATAAATTTTGATGACGCAATATCGCCCATTATATTTACTTCGTGTACATAATGTGGTGTAGTCATGAGGTGCTATTTCAAATTTAAAAAATGCTTCTGCAAACAAAGTTTAATCTGCAGATATGGCCTTGTTTAGGGATCTGTGCCTTTGTGCGTACGGACATCTGACTGCTGAGTAGGGATTGTGTTTTTCAGCAATACAGTGCACTCTTAATTTACAGAGAAAAGAAGATCAAGGAAAAAAACTGTAGATGGAAAAATCTCCATAAAAGCGCATTTGTCTTTTTTTGTACTTGTTACTTTGCACTTTTTGTTAGAAAAAATGTTTTAAATTTATTTTTTAGGGATAAAACCTCCCAGTAAAATAACGCGAAAAGCTATACTTTTTTTTTTTTTTAAAATAAACATAAAGAATCCTAGACGGAGGTTAAGGAACAAAGTTCTAGAAATTTTTGTGATTATTTAGTATTTATTCCATTTTTTTTAAGGTATCTAATATTTTGATACTTAATTTCCATGATCTAAATATTCTTAAAAATTAAAAGTTTGTTGTCCTTTGGAAGTGTGTAGGCCTACTTGCATTATTATGCTGTTACATTATGATTATATATTCGGTGGCATAAAATGGTCTTTAAAATGACAATAATATTGTGTATCGCAATTATTTCTGGGGCAATATATAGCACAACAAAAAGTTGTTATCATGACAGGCCGAGGGGGCATTTTGTTATTTTTATTGTTTCGCAAAGGTCAGGCCATGTTTCCTTGCATGTCGACTTGACCCGTTGAACAGATGCTGCTTTCATTGAATGTGGGAAGCTGGTATCTCTGAATTGTGCATTTACGACATGTCCCACATTCAAGTTAGAAACAGAACACAAAAGTAGCCCAAATTACTACATTGAATTCAAAATAACGAAAATGATGACTTTTTTTATCACGTACATGGTGTCATAACTAAAAGTGTTACGTAAAATAAACTGTAAAAGTTGAGTGATTAACTTTACACCGTTCACTACATACTTGCTTTCCACTCGCTGATCTCTATAGAGTATAGATATATTATATCATAGATCAGTGTTTATATTAGGGATGCGCCGATCCGATATTCAAATCGGGTATCGGCTCCGATAGTGCCATTTTTCTCGGATCGGGTATCGGTCAGAGAGAACCAATCCAAATCCGAGATTTTTCGGTTACAGCAGTCAGCTCGGTAAAGCTCTCTCCAAGATCATTCTGTGTTCCCATTATACTTGATTTGTAAATACATGTCTATGATTTTGCAAAAAGGACTTTATCTTCTTGCCGGAGTTTAATGTTTTGTTACTTGCTACCGGGTGTCTGTGAGAACAAAACACAGGCATAGAAAAGACTATAAATAGTTTTTAACGTGCACAGTAACTGAAATTTAAAACTGCTAAAAGAAAGGCTCAATAACTGTTGCACAGATATAATACACTACGCATCAATTTCTCTTCCCTTTGTGCGTTGCAGTTTTTAACACGAAGCGCCTTCGCTGCTCTAGACTGTCAACCCTCTACATTGCGAGTAAATCACTTGCATATGCGACTAAATCTTCACTCTGGGCGACTAAATGATGTCTAATATTAGCCAATGGCTAATCAATTCTCAGATTTTACTCGCCAGTGTGTGAGTTGGATGCTGAGTATATGATTAGCTCAGATATATTTTCACTCACAGAACACTCTGACTGAGCGCTTCAGAGTTTCACTCTCCGTCAAGCGATCTGATATTTTTCAGTTCATTTGAATGGATGCGCAGCGCACCTGTGTTTGTGTTTTTCCTGTAGTAGGCAGAACTAATGCACAAACGACAATCTCATTGGCTGGTGCTCACCTATTATCGTCCCTGTTTTGATTTCAGCTAATCAGTTCGAGCAAACGCACACAACCTGATTAATATTCATGAAAACAGTAGCTCATTAATCCTTAGTGCGTTATTGTTCTTATTAGTAGAATTCGTAAAATAATAATAATATCTTATCAGTGTTATTGTTCGTTTTTTTTTTACAGGAACACTGAATGACAAAAAAAAGCACCAGCACCAGTCCTAAGTTCATGGTTAACAAGTTTTAATTCCAATTACTAAACTTCTATTACATAATACTGGATTATCATATTATTATGCTTGACTGACTGATATTAAGAGTTTACTTTCAGATATTTAAAAAGCTGTACCATTTTACAAACATTATATATGTTTGTAAAATGGCATAACATATATATATATATATATATATATAGTATATATATATATATAACTGTTGAGGGTTGACTGTATAAAAACAGTTTGTGCTGCATTGTATTTGTTTTGTCCTATCGTATCTTATCATATTTATTAAAAAATATGCTATACATTTAAAATAAATGTATTTTAATTTTATAGTATATACTTATATAAATACATTCATGAATGTTTTTAATGAAAGGATTTTATAATAATACAAATAATAATGTGTAACATTTTACCATATTTAGAACTTTTATTTGTTCCCCACAAAATATATTTTTTTCACTAAATGTTTGGATTTCTAAAATTATTGTGCACTGATTTTTCTTGAATAACTTTTGCTGCCGAATTATCCACTAACCTAGTTTATGATACATTTTTGTCATAGATTATAAATATACATAGGCCTATATTTTTTCATATTTGTTTATTTTATTTTTCTTTATAATGATGTAGTCTTTATCTAGTAGATTGTGAAAGAATGATTATCAGTTCCACACACAGAGATATATAAATTCTACATTTATTTAAATGAGGGAAAAAAACTTAACTGGTATCGGATCGGAATCGGTATTGGCCAATACCGAACCCTAGGTATCGGAATCGGTATCGGAGGTGAAAAAGGCGGTTCGGAGCATCCTTAGTTTATATCTTGTTTCAAATCGACATTCTCCTTCCAACTCGGCCATTTGTGTATCATCTGGAATTCTGAGTTTCCAACTTGTAAGTGCTTGTTCACTCATGTGCTCAGAACTCATAATTACAACATTTCCAACGCCATTTGAAGGGCACAAGAATTGCAGTTGTGAACTAACAGTTAAGAATAGACCTGTGTGAAGCGAAGAAAGTTTCTCTGCACTGGGTTAAATTATGAGACTGCTAAATTAGTCTCTATTGTACATCACAACCAAGATAATTTTCCATTGTGATTGAGCACACAAGGCATCACGGACAAAAGCCAGAACTTTCATTAATTCTTAAATTAGGAGCAGTACAGATTTTCCAACTTGGTTTTGTCAGGTTTTCAGATGAGTGGAAGAGGGAACAATAGGCAGATTGTCTCTCTCTGCCACCTCAGTATGTTCAGTGAAACGAATATCTGCAGCTCAAGGGCCCAACGGAGGCTGAGTTAAATGGACCATCGTCTTTATTTGATTAGGGAGTCAAGTAATGTCTTAGTTGTCTTTTAGCATGTTGGTAAATTGTTCTTTTCAGACGCATCCAGTGACCTTAGTCAAGTGTTTTTTATTCTAGCGCTCTCCCTTTCAACCAAAATTAAATTCATCTCCTGATAAAAGACCAGGATATGGCTGCAACCCGTCCTGCTTCAAAATCAACAGCTCTTGAGCAGAGGTTGCAGCTGTCTGTTAGCTTTGGTATCTCCCTTCCACTTTTCTCCCATGGACGCTGGTAAAGCGGGTAGCGTGATCTTGCTCGGTGAGAAGTGAGTGATGAAAAGGAGAGGACGTGTAGAATGTGAGAGGTGACACATCTGATAGCCTATAAATAGGGCGTCTGAGAGCTGGAGCTAGCGGGCACATGCTGAGGAGAGAGCGTTTCGAGAGAAAGAGAGAAACAAACAGTAGGATGGGGCTTCTCGTGCTGATATCCTTTGGGACACCCTGGCCACATTTGTCTCAATCAACAGTCATTCTCCAGTAGACCAGTTGGTCTCATGAGAAACCGAACCACCGAGTGAATCAAGCTCTTGTTGGTTACAGTAAAAGTGTTTTGCGAAGGAGGGTAGAGATGTTGCTTTACCACATTGTGATGGTTTTATGGACCTCACCGTCCAGCTGTCACAAGATAGCCGTCATACAAAATTATAGAGACACATAATGTTATTGCCATTTAGACAGCCGTATTTTATCCGGCTGTGGTGAGCCCGATGTAATCCGGAGAAACCGAGCTGTCGCAGTGCCAGAAGCCAGATATTGTGGCTTTAGATTGTCAGACTTTCTCAAAGTAATCATAGCCAGAAGCTTGTGTAGCTGAAGAGGAGGGTTATTATGGTTTCGTCTGTGGTCTTGATAAATAGGTGCTGTTTCGGTGGGAGCGAAGAACGGTCCTTTGTGAAGTTGAAGTGCAATTAAAGAAAAGATGGTAGTAAAAAGTGTATAAGAGCGGAGAAAAGGCCTGTTCCCGCATCCATTGTCGCCAATGGGAGATTGGCGGTGCCATTGAGGATCTCAGACACTTTTGGTAGTGAAGAGCGTTTTTCATTGGTCAGATATATTTAATTGATGCAAATAGCCACACTAACCTGCGTCCCTTTTCGTAAGAGTAAGCTTTGCTTTTGAAATGAGAGAGAAAAGAGTTTGAACCGTTGACCTCGTCTCCGTTAGATGGATTCTGGTTATTCTGCCCAGGTGGGGAATAAAAGGAAAAGCGACACAAGCGCATAGTACAGGAACTTGACAGTCCCAATTCTAAGAGGCTTACCATATTTTATCACAGGTCTTTCAAATACTCCCTTAGCTTTCCTCTGGAAATACAGCTCAGGCTTCAGTTTGACCGTCACTTACCTCTCTGTACTGATACTGCAGGGCTCAACAATAAGGATGGCCTGCTGGCCTGGGGCCAGTGTGAGAGAGTCTCGGACCAGTTGATGGAACTTGCTCTTGTAGGTCAGTGCTGTATTGCAACAGCCATCTATCTGGCTAAACGACTTTAGGTTTTGTCAAATTTATTACAATGACTTGTTGAAAATCACAAAAGCATCAGTAAGAATTTATTTATTCATTTTTTGTATTGTTTGCAATTGTTATGCGGGTTTGTAGTTCATCAATTTTAATAAAATTTTATTATGCATTTAATTAAATCTATATAATTAGTTTGATTATATAGATTTTTTTAAACTTTTTGTACAGTAAATTTTATTTTTAATGAAAAACAAAAAACTATTATTTAAAACACAAATGTATAGATACTCATGGTGAGGCCAATGAAAATGTCAGAAAAAATTCTGAAAATCTGCAGAAACAAAAGAAGTCCTTATTGTTGAGCCCTGCATACTATGAGACAATATCACGTGTGTTAAAGTTGTTTTATGTAATCTTCACTTGCTCTTTCCCGAAAGCCATAATGAAAAGGTCATTCAAGTCCCGTGTGAACTCTGCGGGCAGCTTTATACATTCAGCTGAGAGCTGAAAATCTACAAGAAAAGGCCAGAATGTTTGCTTTGGGTATTGTCTTTACTTTTGAAATAGTAGGCAGCCCATAGCTGTTACAGATACTGCTACCCTTTACCTAGATAGACATCAGTGATGTGTCCCAGATGCCAACTACATGTCTATATAAGCCCCTTGCATTTAAAAAAAAAATGCATTTGGAAAGCTGTATTCCCAACATGTTTTGGGTGTAATTTAGTGTTTAATTAGGATAAACCACTATTTGTAATTATTAAAGTCTGATCTAGATCTAAGACATCTGAGGCAAGACTCCCCAGACTACTCAAAGTCTGTGCGAGCTTTTTCCCACTGGCAGAAACGAATTACTTGAAAGACTTTGAGTTCACCATTGTAATCGCAATGTTAAATGTTCCCTGTGATTAAATCAAATGCTTGTGAAGCTCCGATACTTCATAGAACCGTAGTAGAGTGCATGGCCTGCAGTCTGACTACAACTCTTGGGAGAGTATTGCAGTGACATTACTTGTTTGTCCCGAAGGCACCTGGTCTAAAAGTAGAAACTAATTGACAGGGATGTCTGCAACCTTGCCTTTGGTTGGCTCAAGTTCACTATGTGTGGAAGCCTGCAACCATCCTGAATGAGGTAATTAATCTACTGCCATTGAAGCTTGTTTTTACACTCCCCTTGTCTTCAAATTTTTATAAAGGGAGAAAAAGTATTTAGGCCTTTCAGGGACGTTGCTTAATTTCTCACATGTTTTACACCTCTACATTGCTGCTAACTAGGGAATTGGGTCATCAACAAAATCTTAATGAGTTCAGAAAGGATTATTCAACTTTGATTATTATAGATTTATCCTTTAGTCCATCAATTAGAAGTGAGCGATTTACCAGTTGAAACGATTTAACGGTAGACATTTTCTATTGCAGTTATTCGAAATACTGCTATAGCGTAGGGGATGGCCATCATTTTGCATTCAGAGAGAAAATGAGCAAGAGCTTGTTAAAAAATGGTTTGTGGTGTGGAACTGACCCTCTGTTAAGGTCCACTTCCCTGTTACTGTTGCTAATGCAGTCAAACTTTTTTCCTGAGCCTGTTCTGCCACTTTCAAATGAGAGAAACATTTCACATTTAGTGAATTTCCTCATGAATTGTTATCTGTATTAACCATGCATTTACATATAGCAATTGTATTTAGTCTTCAAAAAGGCTTTAAAACCGGATGGTTCCTTGCGCAATATTCTATAATATGACATTATAAAAACATTTTTATTATAGTGCATGATTTGTAAACAAATACCTTTTAAAGTTTACATTATATAATCAGCTCTATATGTGTTGCTTTTCTGACATAGTAAACTTGCTCGGTAGCTCCCCTGGTATAGCACTTGCATTTAGGTAGAGTCCCGTGAAATACAAGCCACGAAAAAAGACCTCAGAGACTTCTAAACAAGCTAAAAGGACATGGTTGCTTCAGCAGATTTGTATCTTCTGTTTTTATCTTCGTTACTTTTGTTAACATAATCAACTAGTGTAGGTGGTATGTTATTTGCAAACATGATAGAGTATTAACCTTTTATCGCCACTCAACAGATATTTCATTACTGCCATAATGCACACAACAACCAACATATAAAATGTTGCCAGATTATTGTTCATCTGGTTTGGATAAAACTGATCACGCTTTTAGCACCACAGACGTGCAAGCAGCAACGTAGGGCTGGTCCGAATACCATTTTTTGAGCTTCGAAGCTTTGGTAGTAATCAACAACGAATATCAACATGCGGGCAGGGCTTATATGCTCCAAGAACGGACACTGCACTAGTGATACAAAACACACAGATCTGTTAAGAGCAATACTTTTAATAAGGTAGCCTAACATTTTTCTAACAAACAAATCACTCACAAATCAGAAATTAGCAGCACAGTAATTACTGACACCGTAAAGGGTAGGCTATTTAAATAAAAAAAGAACGAAAAATAAATGAACGAAGTTCAAAGAACTGTAATAAATAAAGAACACGGTAGCATACTTTCAATAACAGCATCACACATTTTAATTAACGAACAGTTTAAATAAAATTAAATGAACTCCCTTATATAGAATAAAACAAACTGTAATAGGCTAAATAGAACAAGGTAACTGGGGATGTACCTAACAAATTATTATTAGGCTGGGCTACTGTACGTTTTTTTATGACTGCCGTATTCGCAAGTATTTTCCAAGCAAATTAAGTGCACATTTTTATCATGTGTAAAATTCAGCAACAGCTCGTTCTTTTACTATTCAACTATTGGCGTACTACTTACAGAACTCAGGTGATTTTTCAAACTTGATGTGCTGTTGTGATAGGCCAGTTTCAAATCGCATATTTGGCATACTGCCTTTGTCTTGTCCTCACTCAATTTAAAGTGCTCTCACACAGCTGAGGTCTTCTGCATTTTTGTCTTCTCTTCCAGATTAACTGAATCATGACGTTCACGGCGTTCACTCATGAGCGATTCATATTCAAGCGCAAATGAGAACCGTTTCGCGGGAGATGCCAGGTGTTCGAGAAAAAATAAATAAATTAAATTAATATTCGAATCTCAAAATTGAAAATCGAATGCCAACCCACCGAATGAATATTCGAATAATCAAATATTCTGGTCCAGCCCTACAGCAACGTAATATAATTTTGCCGAAATGTCACAACAGACATGTTTTCTGTTGAGCCTGGATTGTGAACATGTGTATACCATAGCATGATACCACAGCATTAGCAAACGATTCTTCTGTTCTTTATAGACATGTACTGTATGGTGTGCAAATCCTTTTGTACGCTCTGAGTCACATATGCTCTTGGTGAATAGATATATACCATGACTAAAGACTTACCTGAAGGCGACTAGATTATTTTACCTACATTTTTCAATTTTCTATTTATCATTCAAGTGGAATGAATCCAAACTTGCTGAGCAATGAATTCACAGCACGGCAACTGATATCATGGCTTTAGGAGAAATGAAAAGGGAATAGGCTGAGGACACGGATACAGACATATTGTATGGGAGGAGGCACTGTAGATTGCGAGCATCTCACTGAAAATGCCTGCAGGCAGGAGTAGAAAAGCAAGGCGGTGAAAATCATTCATTGTTTGTGCTGTTATCATCTCTACATGTTGTGAACATAATGCTGTTGTATCGGGAAAGGTTTTTGCTGGTCAGCAGCAACAGTAGGGAGTCTTCATGGAAGTCTTCTCACATTGTGTTTATGGCCTTGTGCAGTCGTGTGTAGCAACAAACTCTTCTGTAACAATAGGTTTGTTTGAGATGCCAAACACCCCGTCTTGAATGTACTCCACAGTAGGTGGTTGCAGTCAGGGAGGAGTCAAATATGAGCTGTCAACTCAGACAGTTTTCACTTCTCGTAGTGGAATAGAAATCTGTGCAAACAATAGCAGTTGCTTGTTCTTTGTTGGTATGGAAGTGGATTTTAAATACTTGTAGATGAAGATAATGAACGAGATATACAATGTGCCTGCTGTGTCATAGATGTTTTCTTAACCAATTTATAGAAATAAAAACACATTTTCAAAACTATAAAGTTTTTATTTGTTGCACCTAGTGACACCTAGTGGTGCGGAGGTAGTTTATTTGCCCATTTTTGGACCTTTTTCACATACTGATGCATTTCCGCAGTAATTATCATCATAAATTATAACATTTTGTGTTTTATTACTCTGACAAAAAATAGTGAACACTTCCAGTGTTCTAATTTAAAACTACACTGTAAAAAAGGCCACCTACTTTCATTAAAAAACCTAAGTTTAGTTGCTGCCTTAAATTTTTCAAATCAAATCGGCTGTACAAGTCATTTGAACTTAAATGATATGAAGCTGACTTTAAAAAATGTAGTTGAATCTTGTATAACGTAACAAATAAAGTTGAAATTGTTTAAATTATTTTGATGAATTAAAGTAATGGAAAAACATGAAGCCATGACTTATTGATCATATAATTTTGTACAGTGTATTATTTATTTCTTTATGTACAAAACTTTTTTAATGAGTGCACCAGTCAGATATTCTATGCAGACTTTGTATTGTCAGACAGTAGGGAGAGTTCACAGCGTTTCCCCTGTTCATTCTCTCCTTGGCATATCCGTCCATTCATTCATCCATCCGTTCTTCCATCCATCTATACTCAATCAGATGTCAGGCAAAGGTTCTCTAGAGCATTGAGCATCCTGATGAGGAGGCTGCTGCAGCTGTTTGCTTTTCCAGACATGGCTTTGTGCTCACTGTTCACTTGCACAGTGTTCTGGCCCCTCATTACTCGTGTCTGCAACACATCCATTCATTGGCACCAAAGGTGGCAACACTGGGCTTGTTTTGTTGATCCCTCATTATAATGTGCAGATACTGGGAGTGAAACTTATTAGAATGCGCTTATGCATAACTCCGATTACCCACCGCAAAAAATTACATGCAATCTCTGTGGTGCCTCTGACCTTACAGATGTCTTTTTTCTTTGTTTCCAATTGCATGCCCTCTCCAAATCTGCAATTCAATAAATATCATTTGTGGTTGATGCCACCAATTAAAATGAGTGATTGTGAGGCACTTTATAATAGTTTCGAGTGCAACAGCAGATTATGTTCTGACATGTCTTTGATTTATGAGTGAAGACGCCCAGTGGACTGACTGCAGATGCTGAACAGCTGTGATAGTCTATTAAAATAGTCAATTATTTTATTTGGAAGCTGATTCCACCCAAGACTTAAGCACATTTTGTACAAAGCTTGTGTGTGGTACATTTTTTAAGATACCCATCAAAATTTTTAAGTATTTGTATTTTGATATTTTTTTTAGTTGTCAACTGATAACTAACTAACTGATAACTGACTCCCTACTGTGTTATTCCTATGTGCGTCTGCACTAGAGTTCTACACGGAGGACCCCAGACCTGAGGACCCGGGACCCGACCTGGGATTCGTACGGGTTCGGGGCTATATTTTAAATGGCCAGCCGGGTCCGGGTCGGGTCCCGGGTCTGTTTAACATTGTGTGTAATACCCGAGTCGATCGGGAGGCGGCGAATAAAACTCGGAAAACACCCTGCTGTTATCAGAGTCAGTCAGCGCTGTGCGTGTGTTGTTTTGTAACTTTCAACTTGTAAAATTAGGATGAGAAAAGTGTGAGTCGGTAATTTGAAATAAGGTGGGAAAAAAAACAAAAAACACGAGCGACGACATCAGAAGCAGGGTGGGCGGAGTTAATGCACACACACGGTGATAATGGATACCTTCATGAGTGATGCGAGTTATTATTGATTATTTTTTAAATAATATTATGAATGAACCGTCTTGTTGTTATATCTAAAATTTTTGCTCAGACTCGGCTCAGAGAGCACAGAGATGATAGCAAATAAGTAAAGCTAACGTCAGCAGCCATGGCACTGGACGAGCAATCGTTATTATAATCCAAATGGGCAAACAGTCTAAATTATTATGCAAGTTGACTCGAGATACCAAAAAAGCAAGTGGACTTTTGAAACTGGAATAATGAGTGGATTATGCATTTCAATTTGCAAGAGAGGAATAACACGGATGGAAATTTCTTGGCCAGGAGGATTGTGTGCGTCACAGTCAGGTACAAGGGAGAAGGCTTCTTACATTAGGTAAGACAAAAAGTTTAATTTTCGCAACTTGTTTATCGACTTGTTAATAGCAATTTGCTGTGGAATATGTGCCGATAGGGTCCAGTTGGGTCTGTGTCTTCCCGGCCGGGTTCGGGTCCATCTTTTAAATAATTGACGGTCCGCGTCGGTTCCGGGTAGTCAATTTTTGACATTTCTCGGTTCTGCACGGTTCAGTGTAGCACATTTACGGGTTTCTTCGGGTTCCCGAATTTTTGGTCCCGTGTAGACCTGCACTATGGTCCCGTTTGGTCTGCACTATGTCTGCACTTTCTTCTGCACTGGAAGCTCCTGTCGTCAAGTTCAATTCCTTGTGTGTGTAAACATACTTGGTAATAAAGCTATTCTGATTCTGATAAAGATTTTTCAATGGCCAATGTCAATATGAATAGGTTTATATTTGCAATATACAATTTAAGATTAAATGCACAAAAAATCTGAAATTGACACTTTTAAACAAGATTTAAACAAGTTCATGTTAGAAAATTTAATTACTAAAATCACCTGATTAATTATCACTAATTGTTTTGTTTATGTCTGATTTTGTGATTTATGTTAATGTCTGATTTTTTGTAGGTTTGATTTTTCAACTACCAATGGCAACACAAATATTGATACTGACAGATTCTTTTTCATATTTTTGCACAGTATTTACTCAGAATTCACAAAAACAACTGAAAAACTATCATTAACTGGCAAACCTCTTGGTGTATTAGGGCTGTAACAAATAATCGATAAAATCGATTATTATCGATAATGAAAATCATCGACAACGATTTTCATTAACGATTAGTCAGGTCTGCCCACAGTGCACGCCCAACTTCAGCCGGTCGCATCAAATTACAGCACTGAATTACGCATTTCTATGGACAAAATGCATCTAAAAATAGAGGAGGAAACGGAATGAGCTGCTGCAGGAAAAGTACGTGATCCAAGCTACCCAAAACATGAGAAATCTTTATTTTAAGCTTCAAGCTGATGCATTAGCGTAATGGCTTGCCCTGTCAGGCGCTTTGACAGATACGTGTGTGCATCCTCAGTGCAAAAAAACTTTCAGTTAATGGTCATATCTTTATCTGTAAATGTCACAAATTCACGCAAGCCTTTCCATTTTTGCATAAAGGCCCGACCTGACAGTCTGCGTTATGTTGAAATCTTTACTGAAAGAGTGCCGGCGCGGCGGGTACACGCATTAAACAGACGGAACACAGAGAGGGAGACAGTATTCAGCGCAAAAACATTTAAAAACAACATCCGGTGCAACTTAAACCCTACACCACTCAGTTCACATTCACATAACCATTAGCATTCAAAATGTGTGTACTACACTGGCAACATTCAAGTAAGTGCGGTAATACTGGGACATACTACAACGTCACAAAATTGTACTTTAATGCCACAACTAGAGAATGTCACAAACCCATCTCTCTTGAGAACCGTATCATGCTATGATGTCAGATGGGCGTTTATGACATCAGACCTTCAAAATCAAAGGCTCCAGTGTGTTGTTCATATTTAGCAGCGAGGAGTGAGTTCAATCACACGGTTCATTACTCGTGTTGCTTGTGGTGTATATTATCTCTAATGATACCAATCTGCATCAGGCCAGTTTGAAAAGCAAAGACCCTCTGGATACCAGCCAAATGATTTTATAATTAGATAAATGAATTAGGTTAAATCAGGAAATAAGAGTCAGGACAAGCAGATAATGGTCTAGTGAGGCTACAGGTTCAGACACGTTAAGAACCATCTAAAGTACCATCGCTCACGTCGGCGCTGTGAAGACAATACTGCCCTCATAATTGCTCTGTTAAGTCACTCGCTCATTGGCACTCAGTCATGCATTTCTGATCGATGCATGTTTCGCATCGGAGAGAAGGGTCTCCTTCTTGTTGATGACTCTGAGGTGTGACCTATGGTCTCCACTTAAGATTGACAACTTATTATTGTGAGAGCATCCTTATCTTAATGCACTTCGGCTGATAAAAGCTTTTTTGGAAACCTCACAAAGTCTGAGGCTGTGGAAAAGAGGTTGAATTGTCTGTATGAAAACATTTAGTGCTTAGACCTTTTTGGTTTCCCTGCTGCTTTTGTTTGTGCTTTCATATATTTCATATTTTTAAATAATCTCAGTGTTGGAGGTCTCAGTTTAAGCATTTCGCTTTTTAATACTGGGCTTTTTGACACTGCAATGATTGAGTTTGCATGCTACCATGCTTGCATTTATTATTTTGGATTTATTTAATTTTTTTACATTTTGGACTTTTTGACACTTTAATGAATGATAGAAGAGTGAGAACAGTGGAAGAATGCAAATGTAAGGCAAGGCAAGGCAAGGCAAGTTTATTTGTATAGCACATTTCATACACAATGGTAATTCAAAGTGCTTTACATAAAAGAAAAGAAAAACAATAATCACAACAATAAAACAAGGAATTTAAAAACTTTTAAAATTATTTAAAAAAAAAATTGATTTAGGAGGTTTAAAATGAATTTAAGAAAACGATTATACATAAAATATAGTGCAATCAGTTCGGGCATTGCACAGTGCTCATTCAGTAAATTCACAGCTAAACAGATGAGTTTTGAGTATTCATTTAAATGTGACTAATGTTTTAGCGCATCTGCTCTCTTCTGGAAGCTGATTCCAACTGCGGGTGGCATGATATCTAAAAGCACATTCCCCTTGTTTTGTGTGAACCCTCGGTATTTCTAACTGACTCGATCCTAATGATCTGAGTGGTCTGTTAGGTTTATATTCAGTGAGCATATCTGCTATATATTTAGGTCCTAGGCCATTGAGTGATTTATAAACGAGTAAAAGTACTTTAAAATCAATCCTAAATATAACTGGAAGCCAGTGTAAGGACCTGAGGACTGGTGTAATATGCTCAGATTTTCTGGTTCTAGTCAGAATTCTGGCAGCAGCGTTCTGGATGAGCTGCAGCTGTCTAATGCTCTTCTTGTGAAGGCCGGTGAGGAGACCATTACAATAGTCCACCTTGCTGGTGATAAAGGCATGAAGAAGTTTCTCTAAGTCTTGACTGGAAACAAAACCTCTAATTCTTGCATTGTTTTTGAGATGATAGTATGCTGATTTAGTTACCGCTTTTACATGACTACTGAAATTAAGGTCTGTCTCCAGAATCACACCAATATTCCTGACTTGATTTTTAGTTGTTTGACCCCTTGAGTCAAGGTATGCATTCACCTTGAGCACTTCATCTTTGTTTCCAAATGCAATGACTTCGGTTTTTTCTTTGTTTAACTGAAGAAAGTTCTCGCACATCCAACTGTTAATTTCATCAATGCATTGGCATAGGGAGTCAATGGGGCTGTAGTCATTTGGAGATAAGGCAATGTAAATCTGGGTGTCATCTGCATAGCTTTGATAGGCAATTTGGGTTTTCTTTCTCATTATTTGACTTAGTGGGAGCATATACAGGCTAAACGAGCGGTGCAAGAATTGAGCCTTGTGGGACTCCGCATGTCATGGACGTCCACTTAGACTTATGCTCTCCTATACTCACATAATATCCTCTCCCTTCTAAGTATGACCTGAACCTTTTAATTACCATGCCAGAAAGCCCGACCAAGTTTTCCAGTCTCTCTAGTAGTATGTTATGATCGACAGTATCAAACGCAGCACTGAGATCTAGTAGTACCAGCACTGATATTTTGCCAGATTCTGAATTTAAGCGAATATCATTTATTTTCTTTATGAGTGCTGTCTCTGTGCTGTGATGGGGTTCGAAACCAGATTGAAAATTGTCCAGGTATCCATTTGTTTAAGTATTTGTTCAGCTGATTAAAGACTACCTTTTCAATAATCTTTCCTATAAAAGGAAGATTTGTTATTGGTCTATAGTTGCTCAATATGGTTTTATCAAGATTTCTCTTTTTCAGAAGGGGTTTAACAACTGCAGTTTTCAGGGAGTTTGGAAAAGTCCCAGAAAGAAGTGAGTCGTTCACCACTTCTAAGAGATCTGCTTCTAAACAGTTAAGCACACTTTTGAAAATATATGTGGGAAGTGTGTCAAGATAGCCTGTTGACGATTTAAGGTGCTGTACTATTTCTCCCAAAATTTTGCTATCAATTTCTTCAAAAAGCAGACATAGTATCTTCTTTTTGATATTGTGGTCAAATATGTCTAACCTCTGCATAACTTGGGGATGTGCTAATCGCCTTCCTGATATTATTGATCTTCTCAGAAAAGAAGGAAGCAAACTCATTGCATTTGCTGTCGGAGAGCATTTCACTGGCAATCTGATTTGGGGGGTTTGTCAGTCTCTCAACAGTAGCAAAAAGAGTGCGAGTGTTGTTTAAGTTATTGTTTATAAGGTTTGAGAAGAAGGTCTGTCTGGCTGTGGCTAGTTCCACATTGAAAGCTTGAAGGCTGTCTTTATAGATGCTATAGCGAATTTCAAGTTTTGCCTCCTGCCACATCCGTTCAGCTTTTCTGCATTGTCTTTTCATATTCTGAACTGCTGTTGATTTTCTCCAAGCTGATTTCTGTCTGCCAGTCTTCCTGCTGACTTTCAAAGGAGCAATGTCATCAATAACATTCTTAACTTTTGAGTTAAAGGAATCAAGGAGAAGATCAACAGCTTCTGCAGAAATGCTTGGTGTTAAAGATTTAGCCTCCATAAATAGTACACTAGTGTTTTCGTTAATGCATCTATTTCTGACAGAGACAGATCTAGATTCAGTTGTAACAGAGATCAATATATCAAAGAAAATACAAAAGTGAACAGATAGCGCTACGTCCTCAATAACAATGGATGAAATGTTTAGACCTCTACTGATGAGTAAATCTAGAGTATGTCCCCGATTGTGTGTGGGTTCATGCACATGCTGAATCAGGTCAAAAGTATTTAGAACAAATGTAGCAGATATTTTGTAGTTATCTCCATCATTACAATTTTATTAGCATTCAAAGCCAAGTGTTTTGAGAGTGCAGGCATTTACATGGAAGAGTTTGCAGTTGATGGCCTCAGATATCTCCAGTTACGGCCTTTTAGTTGAGCTCTAAGATCCCATGTCACCATGCACACAAGTCATCCATTTACAGCATGTGTTTTACATGGTTATCCTGAATGAAGAAGATTATTTATTTCAGTCTGCTGGCTAATTGTACATTTTGGGCCTGTAATGAACAGCACACAGTGGCTTTGGCTGTCTGTGCTGCTTCAGTTCCAATATTACAGATCTGGCAGCCATGTTTAATCAATAAGAGACAATGGAGTGTACATCATTTCTTATTGATGGGACATTGGAAGAAGATAGTCGATAGTCGCCTGTCCGCTTGTCCTTTATGACTGATTCTTTCTGACTCATCAACAAAGTTTTGAATGCCTGGTATTTTTTAAGCAATGTAGCAATTGAACATCTCTTCTTTGTTAGAGGGATGGTGTATAACTCTTTATAGAGAGTGACTCATAGACTTTGTGTTGTCTCGTTAAAGTCATGTTGTCTTGTTCATGGTGTGTGTATGCGGTATATGTGTGTGGTTCTGTTTGTTTCTGTCTATTAAATTGAATGGATAGAGGCAGAGCAGAATTTAGGTTTACAGCCAATTGTAATAAAGGGATGGGGTTTAAGCTGGCTAAATAATTTGAGAATAATAATGGAATTTTATTTACATTACGAGGTCAAAAAAAGAGAAAAGAAACATACACGGATGAATTGTTCACAATAACATGCATTTAGCAAATAGAGTGAATTGTCAAGCTACTGTAATGAGGTGGGCGATTAACTGGTAGAAATTTGCCGACTGGTAGATATTCCTAGAGGCTATCATCTCTGTCGCAAGTACATGCACAATGTGACATTGCTGTGCTACGTGGTCGCGACAACTTATAGTTTGCATGTGTTTTTGAGCATTGCAGTTTAAAAACAAGTGATTTAAGCCGTTGAAACGAAATCTGCAGCGAAAGAAATTTCAATTCATGCACGTGCTGTCAGAGAGACTGTTTCTGAGTGCTTCCACAGAGCGTGCACAAGAGGATGGTGCTCATAGAGTGCGGGAGTATCGAAGTTATTTTTGCTGCTTTTATAGGACTTAAACGGTTAAAGTATGTGTCAAAATGCCCGTCTTTGCAAGTCTAATATTCCTGCTGCCTGTCGTTCATGTTAATCAAACAACAAAAGAGCCGAAAATCTCTCACTGCTCTTGACTAAATCACTTTTATAACTTTAATAAGAAGAAATATATGTTTAATTTAGACTGAAGAATATGCTGTATTTTTATACATTTGATTACTTCACACAATGTAGCAGTTCTTACTTATGTGTTCTACTGTAGTTTTCTTTTCCTGTTGCTTGCAATTAGTTTCTTATTCTTATTTAATCAATGACTGTTTATTTATCTTCAGTGAGCTTGAGTTTTTTATTTTTAAATTTAGGCTAGTATTAGTTATTTTGTGATATTGACACTGGTGACAAGAACTAGGGGCCGGTATGAGAGTTTTTGATTGGTAGTAAAACCTTAAGCAAAAATATCAACTTTTTTACATGACTGGGAAAATAAAAAATAACTCTTTTTTCCGCTGAAACACAATCTATTTTGTTTTTGAGCAACATACGAATATTGGGAAAAGTATAATTTGTTTATTTTTTTCTTTGATTTGTTTCCTAAAAAGAAGAAAAATAAAAGACGACATCTTGTATTTAACCTAAATCTGTACACTTAGTTAATTTTAGTTATATCATTTCATATAATTTATATAATTTCATATCATTTAGTTATATAATTTCATATACATAATTTGATTTAATAATAACCCAATTTGAAGCAAAAACAGAATGTTCTGTTCTGACTAGCTTTGTGAAATTATACTACATGCCTGAACGACGCAAACAGCAGAAGCTCTGAATGAGAATGAGAATTGTTGCATCCAGTGGGGACATAATAACAGATTATAATGACTTATACTGTCTATTTACGCGTTGCATTGCATCGCGCCGTGCCGTGCCGCGTAAACATAAAACCATGTCTGCTTTTGTGATCGGAGAAACAACAAACAAGAAGCGCTACTCTACATTGCCCAAAACTCCCGTTTGAATCATCAGTGGCAAATCCTTAAAATGAAAATGTACTTACAGTCTGTGAGTCAGAACAGCCGGCATTGTAGTCTACTCTATCAGGATCAGGAAACAGTCCTCCATAAAATGTGCTGCACATATCTGAATATTTGAGTTGAAGTGTTCTGGAACAGTGTTGTAAATACAACTTAACCACTGATTTCTAGTCGTGTCCAGTTTTGAAACAACAAAGTAGTTTCGCTTTCACAACGAAACAAAGTTATGCATTCTTTCTTTGCGTGAACATTTGTGCAACGTTATGCAAATCTTCCCACACGTGACGTAGATATGTGGGGGTGTGTTTGAACGAGGCGTTTTAGGAAGGCTTGGACGGGTCTTAACTTTTTATAAAGAATATCTCTTGGATTTGAGACTTTAGTCTTTGCAACTTTACAGATCTTCTTTATGCACCAAGAGCTTGTAACACTCCAAAGAGAAAGGAAAAATTTAAATAGCATCATATAACCCCTTTAAGTTCGGCCATCCTACACACACGTGACTGACCGCTCGCTCGCACCAACAGGAGGAGGAGGGTCGTGTTACTCTCTACACTGCACTCAACCTGAGGGATTCCTACACTTTCAGTCTTTGAGGAGACATGAAAAACAGTGCATACCGCAGGAACGGTATAGCGGAAAATATTAGTGGTTTTGAAACCGTGAATTTTTCAAATCGTGGTTTTGAAACCGGTAATCGGCCCATGCCTAGACATGAATTATGACATTTCAATGGTATCAACATTTTTAATATCATAAAGACCTTATTTAATAAAGCAAATATAACAACTATATTGTGATGGATATCGTTACTGTGAAATAAAATTACTCAAATTGAGATTTTGGTCATATCGCCCACCCCTACACTGTAAAAACAACTGCCAATTAAAAATGTAAAAATTTACATTTAAAACACTAGTTAACTGTTCTGCCCCATTAGGTTTCATATATTGGCGTTTATGGGGTTAAAAAGTAATTTTAGTATTAGTCAGAACTTCTTGGGCTACTTTTCTGTTAGCCTGCACATCTAGAGTATGTAAATATTTCTCTGCTGTCAGTTAAAAATATGGCCTAGAGTTTCTGCCTTATTATGCCGGAGAGTCTCACCAGCACCTTGTGCCAATCAGCACAAACCCAGATGGCAGTAAAAACGTCATATCGTTCCTTTGTCAACGTTCTGCTTGTCACAGGCACCTCAGTATATAAGCTCTTCAGACCTCTCTTTTCCTAGCCATTTTTCCTCATTGAAGGTGTTTTTCCTGGAAAATGTGCACCGCTTTTCCGCCCCCTCTAAGCCAGTTCCTTTCTCACAGGCGTTCTGGCATATAGTGCATGAATCAACAGATGCCTGACAGTGAACCAATCAATCCATGAAGATGTGGCTTTCTATTTACAGAGTCCTTGTGAAAGATCAATGCTTTTCTCCTAGCTTTCCATTTAAAAGGGCATAAACAATAATATGAAAAAAAAGTAGCTGGAAATAACATAACACTTACAGAAGAGTGTTTCACACAATTCAGACCAGACAATGAAGACAATAGAGACTTTACTATTGCAACGAAAAAAGCTCCATCCAGCTGTTTAATACATTGATTAGAAGCTTCTCTCCATGACTCCCAAATTTTTATGTGTCTGGATGGCAAAGAGCATAGCCGACACAATTCATTTTCCATTTCTTTTGTGATATCAGTGACTCTCAAAATCCTCTAATGTTCTGAAACTTGCAAGTATCTATGAATTCCGGTCTAGGGTGTCAGAAGGTCAGTGGTAATAAATGAAAGAAAGCATCTGTGAAGCAGACGTTCTCAGGCTCTATGTCTTAAGTGCGCTATCCTCCTTTTTCCTGGGAAAGTTTCTTTTGTAGACCAGCTGTAGGTAATTGCTCTGTTCTTAAACCTAGCTACCTACCTAGACAAGATTTAAAGGGATAGTTCAGCCAAAAACAAATATGCACGCAAATGCACGCGCTCTCTCTCCACTGTGGATAAACACGCTTGCTTTCTGAAAACACCGGTTAGCTTGCAGTTTAGCGATCTCCACTATTCTATTCTCAGAAAAGTGTAATTTATCAAGTGTTCATTTATGAGAGAGAGAGAGAGAGAGACTGTGTATGTATAAACTACCACCGTTTTGCTGTGTTTCTCTATTAACAGTGAAGCTGTGGCTTTAGAAACGATGATGTTACCAGCTTCTTGTTGAGAAAGATAATGTAGCTCTTCAGCGGTTAAGCTATTTTATTGATAAAATTGCGGGCAGCGCTGAAAAGAATGTCTGTGGCTCGCGGAGCGCGGTGACTACACTGTTTGAGGTACAGTGAAGACAGCGCTTTAGTTTAGAACTCTTCTAATTTTTTTATTTTTATTGTAGAGAGTGTGTTAATTTTTGCAATGATAACCTACCAGCAATTTTAAGATTATTTAAATATATGTTAGAATGAGTACATTACAATATACATTTATTATAACGACTACATTATTATTTATGGGCTTAAAAACAAGATACAAACAATCAGAATATTGTACCTGGTGGGGAGTGCCCCCAAAAAAAAAAAATTTGTTTTAAAACATTTTTTTTTGGAAAAAAAAAACCCATAATTTGCCTTACCTATAGGTCTGTGGTACGTTATTGAGGGCCTCACACTGCATAGTGCAACTGCTGCTCGCCAATAGTTAGCAACAGCCCTATATATGCATGTTTAATAAACCGCTGTTTTACAAATTCGTCTGAGTGAAATTCAGTGCAGTCAGTATGATACTTATCGTTCGTGACTTTGCTGGTGATACCACAGCCGAATTAATAATTGTATTGATTTCAATATTAATTGATTAAATTCATTTACTGAAAGTAGCAACATTAGACCCCATGTTTTTTACCGTTCAACTATAACCGTAACTACCATTTGGATCAATATTCGATTTTTTAAAGAAATTAATAGTTTTATTCTGTAAGGATGCATTAAATGATCAAAAGTGACAGTAAAAACATTAATAAAGTCACAAAAAATATATATTTCAAATAAATGCGTTCTTTATAATTCTGTTCATCAAAGCATATATCAAAGTTTCTACAAAAACATAAAGCAGCACAACATTGTTTAACATTGATAATAATAAACATTTTCTGAGCAGCAAATCAGCATATTAGAAGTATTTCTGAAGGATCATGAAGGGTCAGACAGACAGTAATCTTAATTATTTTAATATATTTAGAAACAAGAGTTAATTTAAATTGTAATAATATTTTACAATATTATTGCTTTTACTGTATTTTTTATCAAATAAATGTACCCTAAGTTTTGAAACTTAACTAATGTCTTCTCCATTGTCTTCTGTTAGGAGTTGCAAAGGACCAGCACAGGCCTGACACTGATAGGACACAAGTCAGTTGTGTGTTTCCACTAGAGCTGCCCCCTAATAGTTGACTAACCGTTAGTCAACCAGAAGAGACTTGATCGACCAAAATTGAATTAGTTGCTTAGTCGCAGAAAAAAAATTCCAACACTAAGTTTCCTGTGATGGACAATTGTTAACGCTGTCTATTGTTGTATCTATCCATCGGCAGACATCCATACGCATCACTCTAACCATTCATCAACCTCAATATGGCGTACACGAAATTGTTTAGTCGCAACTTTACATGCAGCTCAATCTATATTAGCCTAAAAAAAGTGCGGCAGGTGCGTTCTGTGTTTTGTGCGGAGTGTGTAGCTGACCAGTAAGCGCGCTTGGCTACTGCATGAACGATGGAGGCGCCGGTGTCGATCATTTGCTCTTAATTACTTAGTCATGTTTTTGTCATACAGAAGAGTAATGCCTCTTTTGTATCTGTAAAGACTCTACATGTATTCGTGTGCACTCAGAATAACAACAAAACATTGTGCTTTTGTAAAATAATGAACGCAAAAAGGATGCACTTTCTGCCGTCTCGGTCTCTGTGAACTTGAGCGCGTCACTTCGAAACTCTGTGTATTCTTGACTTATTACAGACATGAAAATATATCTATCGCGGAGTGAGCCTTTTAACCAATTCAATTAGAAAACAAATATCTCCTAAAAAAAAAAAAAACGATTATGTTCCGTATATAAACTCATACAGGGCATACGCGGAGATGACGAGTCAGTGTCGCCGATTTCATCTCTTAAACCGAAAACAGAAATCACTAGTGTAACAATAAATTATTAAAAAGTTAATGCAGTGTACTTTCTGTTTTCCCCTAACACATTCATAATTATTATATTTACCGGTGCGCTGTGGCAAGCCTTTTTAGCATGCGCTTGAGCGCTTATTAGGCTATGTAGGCAATTAAAGGCTCATTATTATGATTTATATGGTTTATTAATAAAAGTGTGACTAATAGTCGACTAATGCTTAAATTGAACGACTACTAGTCGACCAGAAAATCTTTAGTCGAGGGCAGCCCTAGTTTCTACCATCATTCTCATGCAGTGCAGTTATTTGTTGCTGGTTTTCTTTTGAATGCGCTCTGCACATTGCGAGGACCGGCAGACCTCAGTGCAGCAGGGCATCTGTTTTTAATTCTTCTCCACTCGCGGACCTCCGTGACCCGCTTTAGAGAGCATCAGGATTAAGATAAGCCTCCCTCACTTGTTCTCTCTCACTTGGATCTTAATTCTCATTAACGTGTCCTGACTATCTCGAGTCATCACTTGACTCTATTTCAATCAGGGCTGTGGCGTTTCACATATGCCTCCGCGAGCAGGGCAATCACTTACATGTAAGTGATTTGCACATACATGAAAACATCTCAGCCCCATGTTCCTGCCTCCCTTTCGCTCGTAACCTCAGGGAAAGGTGACTAATTTACAGCTTCACAGGAAGGAAATAACCTCAAGCTAATTGAATTATGCCATTTAACTGCATGCACTCTATAGATTATACCGGTTTATTAAACAGGCCCTGTGGAAATGTATTGGCAATGTTGGTTTGGTATACTCTAAAGACATCAATTTACAAGTTAGCGGCATCTTCTTTTAGAGACCGGTTGAGAATTAATCTTCCATATGCGACAGAGACATGCAAAATCTGCTCGTATGGCATGATCCTGAAGCCTTAGCTCAGTCTGTTTAGGGAGTATAAGTCTATTTTTCCATAATTTTCTTTCTTTATTCAATATTCCACCGAAGGCAGTGATTACTAATGGCAGTACTTAATGTCTTATTTCTGAAAGCCCGTGCTTTAAACTGTAATAAAGTGCATATTGCTGTTTTCAGTTCTAGTTTCACAGTTTAGCGACCCCTAGTGGTGACATGTCTATATTTAAGCAGAGCATGTGCTGTTCAGCCATTATGTTGTGAGGCGTTTGAGAGGGCACACAGACGATACCAATCTCCATCCACACTTCATTTATTCTTGGAAAAGGCACTGTCTTTTTACTTTACTGCCCTCACTATGTGTACACATACATAGCTATGCAGCAAGCTTAACACTCCTCCAACAAAGACTTGAGACAATAACTGAATCCAAGTGCAATTTAATGGAAGCGGTGCATCCCAATCGCAGACATCACTGGTCAGATCTCTCAGAATTTTTCGACCTTGAACACTCACAGGAGCAGCAAACCCAAGCGGGTCAAACAGGCTATTAATAGCAGATAACACACCACGTCGGGTATATGGTTTCTCAGCATCAGCCACTTGAAAAGTGAGTGTATCTGCACCAAGATCCCATTTGAGGCCTAGACTCCGTTGCACAAAGGAAAGGTCTTGACCAACTTCAAGGTCCTGTAAGCCCATGGCAAGATCAACAGCAGGGAAGGCTCTCATTATAAAAGGGATCATTCGGTGCCATATCCTCCTTTTCCTTTTTTTGTTGAATTTGTGGGTCAACAAGCGGAGATGAGAAATGACCCTAGTTTTTTTCTCTCAAGTTCTGGCACTGTTCCCTTCAGAGTTGAGAAGCAATATCCGGTTAAATCATGGAAACCTAAGGCCTCTTTCTCAGTCAATAGAACGCAGGTGGAAAACCCTCTCTTTTTTGAGCATTTAAAAGAGGATCCAGTTTCAACAATGCAGTAGAGGGGTTGAGTCTCAAACCTACTGAAGAGTTAGATCTCATCATCAAGTGGCTTGGTGGGGAGTCACTGCAACATGTAAAACGCATTAGAGCAGTTTATGTTAATAATCCAGCTGAGGGCTTGGATGTGGTCTGGCAGAGACTTGACAGAAGTTATGGTTCTCCTGAAGTTATTGAAGCTTTCCTGTTCTCCAGACTTCATGATTTCCCCAGATTTTCAATTAAAGATGGCAAGAAGCTGCAAGAGCTCAGTGACTTGCTACTTGAAATTTTAGCAGCAAAGAAAGAAGGTTATCTACCAGGGCTCAACTTCCTTGACACCGCAAGAGGAATAAACCCAATTTTAGAGAAATTGCCTTATAGTATCCAAGAATAAATGAAGTGTGGATGGAGATTGGTATCGTCTGTGTGCCCTCTCAAACGCATCTCAATCTCTCGTTTAGCAAAGGCAGCTCTTCTACGTGCTCCTTCTGCTTTAGCACGGGCTTTAGTCCAAAGACACGACTGGCCTATTGGCCTAATTACCAAAACTTTTCCTAGTGATGATGGGAAAGTAAGAAAGGTCGAAGTGAAAATTGTCAGAGAAGGTGGCTCTAAATTATTCCTGAGACCAATTTCTGAAATTATTCTCCTCGTGACTAAAGATGGTAAAGGACTCTGTGCTTAGTTTGTAGGATGGACATTAAATATATATATATTTTTTTTCTTTTTCTCCTGTAAGGTTTGACATCTTAAAGATGCCAGGTGGGGAGTATGCTGTTTTCAGTTCTAGTTTCAGTTTAGCGACCCCTAGTGGTGACATGTCTATATTTAAGCAGAGCATGTGCTGTTCAGCCATTATGTTGTGAGGCGTTTGAGAGGGCACACGGACGATACCAATCTCCATCCACACTTCATTTATTATTGGAAAAGGCACTGTCTTTTTACTTTACTGCCCTCACTATGTGTACACATACATAGCTATGCAGCAAGCTTAACACTCCTCCAACAAAGACTTGAGACAATAACTGAATCCAAGTGCAATTTAATGGAAGCGGTGCATCCCAATCGCAGACATCACTGGTCAGATCTCTCAGAATTTTTCGACCTTGAACACTCACAGGAGCAGCAAACCCAAGCGGGTCAAACAGGCTATTAATAGCAGATAACACACCACGTCGGGTATATGGTTTCTCAGCATCAGCCACTTGAAAAGTGAGTGTATCTGCACCAAGATCCCATTTGAGGCCTAGACTCCGTTGCACAAAGGAAAGGTCTTGACCAACTTCAAGGTCCTGTAAGCCCATGGCAAGATCAACAGCAGGGAAGGCTTTCATAACCTCTAGTTTATTAGATGTGATTTTATGCAATTTAAGATTGGATTGGGCCAACATCTCTTGAGCCGCTTTCAGCACACTGATAGCTTCCTCTACTATGGGGAATGATCTGAGGCCATCGTCCACATAAAAGTGTCTTTCTACAAATTTCCTCACTTCTGTTCCAAATGACTTTTTCTTCGCCGACTGACTGCATGTTAGGCGTAGGAAACTTCTATGCTGGGCGATGTTTTGTAGAGGACTTTGCTCTTCAGAGGCCGGTGGTCAAACCTATTGGTGAATGAATTCCGTAAGTGGACTTGGATGACTTTTAAAATGGTTGGCCCTATTCAGATCACAGCTGGGGTATAAGTGAAAGAGAAGATTGAGTCACTGAGCTGTGCTTCCTGGGTGTCGAGGAACAATTAGGAGGGTATGTATAACTAATGAAGGCCAGCTTCTTGACTGTTGATGATGTGCAGGTGAGGGAGAAGAGACTGTGTGGGAAGGGGGTGGAACTTATGATGCAAAACGGGGCCTAATCTGCATTTCTTCAGGTGGTTGTCTTGTTATAGCTCAGTCCAAATATTACATGCTATCAGCATTAGGATCTTAGAGATGAAGGGAGCCGGGAGATCTAACAGAACACCTCCACCACACTTTTCAAAGCATCAAGTCCTTCTTACCAGCCATTACCAGTAGACGTGGCCAAAGCTTAAGGAGCCATACAAACCCATGTGTTTCCAAACCCCAGCCAGACAGTGGATGCCCTGGCAGGAGTGAGGTGACTAGTAAAGATCACCATCTAAGAAACTAGAGGTTATGAAAGCCTTCCCTGCTGTTGATCTTGCCATGGGCTTACAGGACCTTGAAGTTGGTCAAGACCTTTCCTTTGTGCAACGGAGTCTAGGCCTCAAATGGGATCTTGGTGCAGATACACTCACTTTTCAAGTGGCTGATGCTGAGAAACCATATACCCGACGTGGTGTGTTATCTGCTATTAATAGCCTGTTTGACCCGCTTGGGTTTGCTGCTCCTGTGAGTGTTCAAGGTCGAAAAATTCTGAGAGATCTGACCAGTGATGTCTGCGATTGGGATGCACCGCTTCCATTAAATTGCACTTGGATTCAGTTATTGTCTCAAGTCTTTGTTGGAGGAGTGTTAAGCTTGCTGCATAGCTATGTATGTGTACACATAGTGAGGGCAGTAAAGCATATTTTCAATCTCCTCGTCCTGTTACGGAGCAAAAGGTTGTACTCTATTGCTCAATTTTAGATGTTAAAGTTACATTTTTACCCATCAGTTTTCTTTATGTCATGCATGAATGGTTTTAAGGTCAGGTTAGTATAATCCTTATTGCATACAACAGTCTGACAGACTACAGTTTAATTAGGAGGAGAACAAGTCCTTGCCATTTCACAGTTGTTGTAAACAATCCTGGTTATCATTAGAAAATCTCTTTGTATGTTGCACAGCACAAAGCTCACATATTTATTACATTCTAGCCTCATTGTCCCATTTCTTTTTTTGTAACTACTGCAAGTTACTGTGTACCTCAAAATATATTCGTAATATTTTTGCCATTTTTATGCCTTTAAGCACTTTATGTCGAAGTGCTGCCCACAAAGCACATAGACGTGATTTTTAAAATAGAAATTCAGTTTACTGTTTCAAATTTGGACGTGAACACTGGTCACATGCACCAGCATATAATGAATCATACCATTGTGTAATGTAAATGTAGTATAATGTATCAGACCTCTTGGCTTTTTACCAAACATTGGCTAAGGTTTTCTGGCATACAGTAAAAAATAAAGAAGTAACCATATTTTAATTTAGTAGAGTACTGAATTAAATAGGCTTCATGGACAGATGATGATAGATTAACAAAAAATAAAGCTTGAATCAATTACCAATATGTCTGGGTAGATTTTGATTTACATATATCCTGTTATGGCCAATGAAAAATATTTATGTACATAATCACAGTTTAAAAGGATTAAGTAAACTTCTATTTTACAAATTCAAAGTGACTGTGTGACATAAAATTAGGGGTGCTCCGATCAGGATTTTTGAGGCCGATCATCGATCGCCGATCACAGAAAGCAGTATCTGCCGATATCGATCACCGATACCGGTCTTTTTAAAGCCTTCTTTTTATAATTTATAACTATTTATTGTGATACTCCAATCAGGATTTTTATACATTTATTCAGGGCCTGAATTAAATTTTTTAAAATGAATTCACATCTTAGGTGACTCTTGTGAGAGGGGAAGCAACACGGACTGTGCTTTCACACACCTGATCCTGTGACTGGTTACCCACAAACCCAACATTTATATCCTTATTTTGATTTCAATCCAAGCTTGTCACTGACAGCTTGTCAGAAAATGCTATTCTCTTTTATCACAGTACAGTAATACAATTTTTCATAGACATGTTTAAATGCAATAAATATAAGATACACATTATTCAATGCTTTTTACTTTGCATTTACTTCTAGATTTATATATTACGTTGCTCAAGCAATTGGCAAAACATTTAAACTACTTTTCTTGTTATCACAAACTTACCATTGACCGGAATAGTCAGCTCTACTGCCTTTTCTTTTGGATTTAAATCTTTATTCCAAGCAATCCTGCGGTTCATAAAGAACTTTGCTTTCCTACCTGCCATCTATTATTGCCTATTATTGTTTATCTAAAAGTTCTCGTTCCTGACCGCAACCGTGTGTGCAGTGTGCACGCTTTATTAATCTTTTAACATGAGCGCGGAAAAAATACGCACCACATACGCACTGCAAACGGAGTAATGTGAACCTGGCATTATGTGTGTGCTGCGAGTGTGCATGAGCGCACAGTCTCCAGGAGAGCACGCGAGCACTGAATGGTTTAAACACTGGCAAGAATTAAAAAAAAAATGCAATTAATAAACTTTAGTAACTATGCGACACTGCCTCGATTGTGCAAGCGACAATTCCTGTGTCAACTGTGCAGCATACAGCTCGCTTATAGACAGAGGCGATGTGTGGTGATTTGAAGCCATTTGCATATTTTGAAAGAGAGCGCGTAGTGATTCACTTACGCTGAGTACCTCACCTTCAGAATTATAATAGTTTCACCCGCGCCGGACAGAGACTGAAACGGTGCCGCTGCATGTCAAGTGCCAAACCTCTCACGGCAGCGTCATCAGCCTGAGATCAGCCTTTTTAGAGACCGCCGATCAAACATCCCAACGTGATTATTGGCCGATAGTGATTGGTAGCTGATCAATCGGAGCACCACTACATAAAATTGTGACAAAATGCTTAGGAATTGTTTCATTAGCTCATAAGTAAGCAACAAAAGTTATTTTTAGTGTACTAGTATAAAGTTCAAACACTTTACTCAATATGTTTCAAAAAATCTTTTGATGTAAATGTGATTGAATATTTAATATTAAATTTAGAGAAATTCAATTTGCCAACATAAACATTTTTGGGTCAATATGTAATCTCTATACACTTTTATTTAAGATGTAAATAAAAATATATAATATTTAAGTTGTAAATAAAATAAAAATATTTAAGTTTTTCTACTTTTAAAATGTCATTTAATTCAATTTTCTGTTTCAAAGAAAATCCTATGCCAGTTTTTCTTCCATTTGCATTGTTTTGATCTTTACTTTACTTTAAAAGGAGTAACATCTATACATATAGACATATTGGTAACACTTTAATATAGGGACTAATTCTCACTATTAACTCGTTGCTTTTTAGAATGCCTGTTATTAACATATTGGCTTTTTATTAGCACTTATAAAGAACATATTCTGTACCCTACCCGATCCAATACCTAAAATGTAACACGTCTTTCCTTACTAACTATTAAAGCATCAAATAGAGTTGAATGCGTAAAAGTCAAGGTAAATCGTTTGTTAATAGCGAGAATTGCACCTTTAAAATAAAGTGTCACCGAAATAATATGAAATAACTAGTTGTATCCAAGCTTTTTGATACTGTACCCAAATGCATCCCATCGCTGTGGGAACCGCTTAGGCGCTGTCAAGGCAGGTCACTCACGATTGGCTCACTCAACCTGAAATGCGTCTGTGTTTCTTTAGAAGTCTGACCTGAGCCAGGCATATCACTGAGTTTCGAACCCGAGATTCGAACGGCGGTACACACCATGAAAAGCCCTGCTTCACCTGAGCTGTTCTTATTAAATTCTAATGACTGCACCTCAAAAGAAACTATCAGTCTCTGTCAGTGCTACATCAACAACATTTCATGCAGCTTTGGTGCGCAGTGCTTGACTGCATATCACATCAGAAACAGGGCACCTGAGAGACCGACTGCTTTGATTGAGGCTTCAGAGAAGGAAGTGATGTGTTCTGGTGGTCCTCGCAGAATAACTCGCAACACATGGTGTGGTCATGACTGATAAAATTGAGTCCGTCTGCTGAAGGGCCCCTCGTTTGTGTGCTCGAGTTTACCTCAGGCGCTCTCCAGCGAAGCCCCCCTCCATCAACCTGACCTCTCTGCAAACCTTCAACCTCAAAGCAGCAGGTGCTGACCTTCCCTCCAAACGCAGATTCACCAAAAGCACTATTCGGATGGGATTAGGTTTCTAAACAGCCTTTATGTCACAGTTATTAACATAGAACATTTGTGATTTCATGTACTGATTTGGATGGGATTGCGCTGTTTGGTTTACCTGAGGTCACATGCATCATGAAAGCCATTGAAATACTTAATAACTTACTATTATCTAATAAATCTTTTAAGTTGGTTCAAAACATTTGTTCAAATTAACCTCTTTTAGTCTTGTTGAAACAGACCTAAACTAATTGTAAGTTGCAATTAAGTTAATTGACCAAACACTTTTTTTGACTGCACACTTTTGCATATTTGTCTTTTTGTCCAACTTTTTCAATTTAAATCTAAGTTTGTAATGTTGTGATTTGGCCAGCATAGTATATATATATATAAAACTGGCTTAGTGCGATTTTCAAAAACTGTGATATAATTAAATAAATATGTATAGCAAGTTTCCAAGTGAAACTGTTTAACAACCTTACAGTTGTTCTATAAATAAATTGTATTGTTTATGAAATACTATTTTTTTTGCAGTACATATTATTACAATATATTTCTGTTTTTGTTTAAGTGTTTTAAATAATAATTACCTTGTGAATGTGCCTATGAAAACTCAATTAAAATGCCTTTTTAAATTATTTATTTATTTAATTATTTTTTAAATCTGTTGACATTACTGTTACTGAAAAATGTTTTAATTAGTTCTTATAAAGAGAGTTCCCAAGTGTGAACACTTAAATTTGTCAAGTTTTTCCCAAATTGTTCAGCCCTAAAAGGATGGGTTTGCACTCAAAATGGTCTTTTTTACTATAAAACTCCTTTTTACTGCTAAAAAGTATCTTTTTAAAGTTAAAAAAATACAACTAAATTATATTTTTCATCTAGGTAGAATCACCCCAAATAAACCTAAGTCATCTAATACATTTTTTTGATTTTTTTAAGTATTCAAAAAACATTTTTTCCCTCTTTTTGCAATATATAAAAACAAAAGAGCAATGTTGTTTTTTTCCCAGTATCGTGCAGCCGTAGTTGTGCTTGTGAGTTAGTTGGTTTAATTTGTGGCATAGATCTCTTTAATGTTTATTTTTTTCCTGTGGAGAAAATGAATAGGAAGAATAATTCCACAACCAAGATGTGGGTACAGTTTTACTCTATTTACTGTAAGAGCAGATCGTATTTAAACATAAGCTGCTACTACAGTGGCCATTCTGAGCAGTATATGATTGAGCTTTCCTTATTGATTTAATTTTCTTGTTGTGTTAATTAGATGCCAGTGAAACACAAATTGACCTTGGTCAGGGAAAACCAGTGCCATGGGAAGTGCTAAACGTGCATAAACATGCACATACATGTCCGTGCCCCTACCACAGACACACCTGTCAGACAATGGTGTCTAATTTCCTGCCACTCTTTGAATTTTTAACCAGTCTCAGGCAGCTACACACTCTTTAGGCTGCTGTATGATGTGGTGACACAGCAGTGACATTGAAGATTAGCCACGTGGTGATGTGGCACAGATCAAAGCTTTTTAAATGATGGGGGGATGTGCTGATACTTGTTGAATAGCTCTTTTATGTGCGCTAACATTGGTATTCAAACAGAGACTGGGTCGCCATTCAAGCGCCAGCGTCTAAAGGTGGGGTGTGCACCTCGCAACAAACCGACACGGTGTAGCGTTACACGGGTTGCTAGGAGGCAAGAGTGGACAAAGACAAAAAAGAGCGGCCTGAACAACAATGACGTGCATTCAGCGGCACCACAGCTATCATAAAAGAGTCCATAACGGCTAATGCCGTATTGAACCGTTATTATTAAACTGTTGGGAGTGATTCTCATTGACCCCTACTCTGCTTTGCCCTCGTGATATTTTCAACGCCACGAATGGAAGACAAAGACTGATGTCTGTATCGATGTCGTATTGCGTGAGCCACTTATTTGAAAACTCCATTCGCCTAATGATAGATTAAATGAGGTGGTAAATTCCATTTTTAATGACTTCTAAAGGTCACTGATGTACTTATCATTATTTAAATAGAAAAATGATTCGCTTTGGAAAGACATAATCATTGCTCTTATTGTAGCCTTCAGAGTTCAAACACTTGCTTGATGAAATCTATGTTCATTTATTTTTGTGTACATCGACTTGTTGCCGTTGAGCAAACTTCTCATTTCAGACTGACAGGCGAATCCTTGTAGAAGGCGATTGAAATCCGTGACCTTGGTATTTGCCGTAGGACCCCAAGTTTAGCAGGTAATGACTTTTAAGTAGTGCGCCAGAACTCAACGTTTTTTTTGACAGCTCAAATGTCTACAAATCTGAAATGTCAGAACGTGTCTGCAGTTCAGTCTTGAAGAGTACTTTTGAGAAGGCTGGAATAATGTCAGTCGGAAACTGTCGTTAACTGTAAGCGGCGAGGAGGTTTTCTGCATCTCGTGGTTTCCAGCGGTGTAATAGCAGCATTTGCAGAAACATGAATGTCATTATTAATTTCACCGTGACATTTTGCATATCATTTTAGGACGCCATTGATGCCCACTGTTATGTACTGACAGTGGGGTAGATTGGAGCATTTGATGGCAGTTTAGAATGGTTTGAGCTGAAGGGAAAGTCTAATCGAGAGTGCTTAAAGAATGCTGGAACAACAACTACAACATGCTGCCGTGGGGATAATATCAGAGTCTGTGCAGATCACTAGATTGGATGAATATTTCAAGGCTGCAATTCCTTTGTTTGTAATGGCATAGATACGAGTAGATTAAAACAAGCTTACACAATTTCTTTTCTGCTGTTAATAATCGTCGGCAGGAAAGCGGCATTCTGCTCTAGTGTGCAGCTGTTGCTGGAAGGTCTTCTTCAATTGTTTGCCTGAAAGGAAAAATGTACATTGACTTTTGAAGTGTTAGTTCACTCAAAAATGAAAATTCAGTTATTTACTCACCCTCATATTGTTTCAAGCCTGTTTCTGTTTTTGTTTTTTCAGTGCAACTCAAAAAGAGAAATTTAGAAGTATGTTTATGTACATAAATGTACATGTTCAACAAGCAATCACCATTTTGTGAATATTGACTCAGTATAAAATGGAAATAACTAATGGTCGACCGATATATCATTTAAGACCGATATATCGTCCGATAGTTCAAATAGGCGCTCGGCCGATAAGTTCGAGTGTGGGACTTTTTTTTTTGACGGCGCTGAGAATGGCAGCATCTGAGCACACAGTGCTCACATTATCCCTCTTGTTCGCTGTCGTCGTTAACAGTTCTGTCTAGGGCTGGGCGATTTTCCAGATTTTATCGATTAATTCGAATTTATTGTTTTGCAACGATTTTATTTATTTTTTAATCGAGGAATCGCGATTTTCAAGAGAAATATGACCAAATGTTAAAATTAGACACTTTGACAATATGCCAATAATAACAGTAAAGAGAAAAGAACGATCCAACCGCATGTCGGCACACATGATTAACCGCTCACGTGTGACACGCTCTGTAAAGAACCATTAATATAGCGCTAAGCGCCATTCACATAGAATGTGCTTTTGGTGTTACAAAGCGGCGACGCGTGCAGAGTAATAGGAAAAACATGCAAGACTTCTCTTAACTTGAGCACCGCGTTTTTAAAATGCCGTTTTAATGTATGAGATGCTGCAAGAGACACGAGCGCAACAGTCGAACACATCCATGTTTACACAGAAAAAAACAATGGAAAAGCAGCGCAATCGAATAAAAAAACCTGTAAAGAACTACTACTCTGTCTGATATTTCATGTTTGCATCATGGTGACAGC
>JADLZN010005716.1:0-57150 GCA_018155175.1 Sinocyclocheilus anophthalmus | reverse complement strand
GCTGTAGAATGCAACACACACACTTAGGGATACAGTGCATCTACTCTCAGAAGACTCTCTATTCATATGTGGAGGATGGTTCAACTAGGAAGGCATTGCATTAATTTAGTGAACTGCTATGCTCTAGTACCTTCAAATGAAGCATGCTAACCACATAAATGACTGGTTTGAAACACTCTGCATAGGCAACAACTCAATAACAGCAAGACGACTCTCTTGACAATTGATTAATTTGGCAATACAACCACAACTCATTCCAATTGAGTTTACCTGGTCTTCTTTTGTGCACTTGACAGCTGGTTAGGCTGGGAGACCAACTTAGGGTGGTTTAAGATGATCTTACCAGCAGGATAGCATTAGAATTTTAGCATTACCGCCACCTATCTCTCGAATGGACCATTGACACTCTATCTACAAACTCAATTAGGAGTGTCAATGGTCCATTTGAGAGATAGGTGGCGGTAATGCACTTATAAGTCTGCAATCAGCCGTAAAGCAAGAAGAAGAAGATGCATCACGCGCCAGCTGAAGAATAAGACGTGAAAGCGCTCAGGACAGTTCAGACATTGCGTGAATCAGAGGTAAAAAAAAACGATGTATATAATACTGTTCAGTTCTTGCAAAGACGATGATCGTTTCTCGATCGTTACACATCAATGTATCGTCCAGAGAGCAGAGGGATTAATTTGTTTGTTTGTTTGTTTGTTTTTTTGACTCTCAAAGCCATGAATCCTATTCACTTACATTATATGACTGACAGACTGCAACGGTTTGAGTTAAAAATCTTAATTTGTGTTCTACTGAAGAAACAAAGTCACCTACATCTCGGATGCCCTGGGGCTAAGCAGATAAACATAAAATTTTAATTTTTGAGTGAACTATCCCTTAAATAAAATAAAAATGCATATCTGTGGTGGTTGTACCGCATCGACATTTTACACTGAAAATACCTGCCATGTCACAAAAGTAAAATAATCTGATATTTTAGGAGACTTTAAGGGTCTGTTAGGGCCCTCTCTCTTTCTTTTAATGCATGGTTCTGCATGTTGGTTGGACCACATGACTTTTATTTGCCAGAAAAAAAAATGATTTACTTTTTTCCCCCTAAAGAAATTATTTAATTTATGTAAAACTACTTTTATCGTCTTCCTACCACGCTGACAAACTATCAAAATGTATTTGGATTCAGAAATTAAAACATGTTCAACATAAAAAAAGTGTATTCATGTCATTATATATAACTTGTTTTTTTTGTTTTTTTTATATAAATTTATGAATACATTAACAGATCTGAAATAAAAGTGCATCATAAACAAAAACCTGCAAATGTATCTTAATGAGTGAATTTGTTTCAATTCCCAGTCAAACATCCAAGCATAACTAGGTTTTGGAGCAGAGTCAACACCAGCGGGACCATCACACGTTATTGAGGAGCGTCTAGCTGGAGAGGAGAAAATGAGAGGAGAGTTGCTCTACATGCACTCTATTGCCTTCTTTCATTAAACTGGCTAATGAAGCCTCTAGTGACCATGTGCGCTCTCTGGAGAAGCAAATTTATCTTCATGCGCTCCTGACACACCGGGGGATCCGCATGAAGTGTACTCGTTTTTGGTAATGCAAAATACTGTACGATAAACTTCGCTTCCGCCTGGCCTTGAGCAATTGTTATTAATTCAATTTGAAGTTTTCACGTGTCTTGATTACATCTACATATGTTAAAACATCGGTGGCTCGCTATAAGTCCTCATTGTCCCGGGATGAACCCCTACAGCCAAATTGCGCTCATGTTACCCACCACCACAACAGCAGCTAAAGTTCACCTAATGTGTTTCCTGACAATAGAACGAAAGACAGAAAAAGGGAGTGAAAGAGTGTGGAAGTGACAAACGAGCACCTTAGGAGCAATGATTTCATGAATTTTAAAAGCAGGTGTGCTGCCCGGGGGGGAAGTGAAGGGTTGGGGCTTTGTGACATACATCAGAGGTGGTGCCTGACCTTCCCCGGCCTGAGTGATGGATGTTACAGCCTAAGAGCTACTGGCGGCTTCAGATTGTGGTTGCACATCCGTTTGAGTCGCGTTCCTGGAAGTCTCATCGGGCCAAACGCAACTTTGCCCAAAGAATTCCGGATCTTTCGAATGGAGAAGGACTCCTGAGGGAAGATGTGGTAATCTCAAGGTGTAGCAATGCGTTAAGATGATAAACGACGGAATATGTCAAGAAGACAGATACCTCAGAAATGAGAAACTGGAGCTGAACGGTGCTTTATTTCCAGTCTCGCCAAATGGAAATATGACATTACATTTATCGAATAAACCCTTAACCCTACGAATTAAACGAGGTGTGGAACTCGTCCCGTTGCGCCACAAACATGAATGATGGCTCTGAATGGTATGCTATTACTTTTCCAAACAAATAAACGTACAATTCTTGCCTTTTGGAAAATAAACTGGCAACAAAAAGAATCCATAGACTTAAGGTGTGCACATTTATCGATGTTCAGTGAGGTTTGTGGCCGAAATCCAATCATTTCAATAGGAATCCACACAAATTGGCGAAAAATTTCCCATGCAGATTTCACAGTGGGTTGCGCAGATTCGACTTGACTTGACAGTCGACCTTTTTGACCGCAAAATTTTGCTAATGTGACGCACACTAAAGGAAGACGCTGAGCCATATATAGAGACCAGAATATCATAAAGGAAATGGGTTCTTTTGATTTGAACTTGTAAACCACCCAGATCACACTAGCAACCATCTAGACCACACTAGCAACTGCAACACTCTTGAACTTGGTGGTAATTTTGGACACCATAAGAAAATTTTAAAAATCAAGTAAAAACAAAGATTAGTGAGCAGAAGTAGATAATTTATAAATTGTCGAGGCATGGAATAACAGTGCGAATAATGATATAGAAATTGAAGGTTAGCTAATCAGGACTAATTTTAAATATTGCTTTTTTTTACGAACTACAATTATTATCTATGCAGCTTTTATGAGATCATATTAAATGAGGGACTATTGAGTACTATAATAATAATAATAATTATTATTTTCTCAAATTTAAATGCATACCATTTAAAATGAATCTGTGACTGTTGAAAAAAGATGATTAAAAAATGAGGAAAATAAAAAAGTAAGAAAAATAAAATGTCTAATAGTTAAAACGGTAGATGATAATCATTTTAGATTATTTTTTCATCTTTAACAATTTGTCAATTTCTGAGATTGTGGCTGCTAACTGGTGGTCCTATGTCGTACGGTGAGAGAGGTTCAAAGACGGCCATTGTCACGGTCTTGCGACCAACGATAGCCTACGATACAACATGATCATCGCACAGTGTGTTTGCTGGTACGATCCACGTTTACTGACCAACCCAAAAAGGTGATTATGGCGCCTAAAACCTATAAAAAATTGCTTACCTCAAGCTCTTATCCCTTCCTCTTTCGCTGCTTCCACTTTTTCAGCACACATAAAAAATACAACTGCTAAAGCGTGATTCATCATGCTCTTTTTGTTTACCACTCGCGCATGCTGATGACGTTTATTCTTCTATAGTAACGTGTGTCATAGCGTACGAGTCAATAGGTGTCATCATCGTAAAGTCTACACACATGTCATAGCCAAGTTTATTAGAGCCATGTCGCACAGTGTGACATGCAATGATCGTATAGGATTGCTAAAATCGTGCAGCGTAGAAGATACAACAGCCATTTCAGTAGAAAATGGTCAAGTAAACCTAAATTAGATTTTATTGTAGCGTAAGACACACAATAAACTTGTAATGAAAAATAAAACCAGAAATGTTACCAAAATGCACAATATTGCACTTTAAATCACTGCTAAAAAGCCAGTTTGCTGCTTTAAGCACCACTCTGAACAGTATCTGCTAGTTTTACTGTAGACTAAATGATGTTAATGGCAGCATGTGATGTGTTGTGTGACTCTCTGGCCAATGCAACAGCCTCGGGCTAATGGACCCATCTCAGAGCTGTGCTCAGGGTTATTTGTTATTTTCACATCAGAGCTCTATTAATGCCTCCGCATGCTTCCGCATTAACAGCCTCAGAGATCCACTATCACTCACACACACGCTAGTCAGCTAGCATAGCGTCACAGTGACACTAATCTCGCCTTCGCGCTTCTCTCTCTTCTCCATTCTCTCTCCACCATCACTTTCCATTATTGTAATAACCGTCGTGGGTAAAAACAAGGGTCGACGGTGTGAGATTGGGCCCTAAACAACAATCTCAGATCGGCCATTGTCGTCATTGCTGGATTATCGTAAAATGTTTTGGAATCTGATTTTGTCCATGTTTTTGGAAAGATAAGACTAAAGGAGGTGTGGGATGACAAGATCAAGGGTTCCTGCATCAGTGGTGACGTCCCGCGGCCTGTAAACCTCAGCATTGAATATATGTGTTTGAAAAGGAAAGCTAGTTTACTGCATGCTCAATACTGCAAGGTATAATCTGTTTCAACTGACTATTATTATTGCTTTTTTATTTTATAAGTTATTCTGTGATAGCTGTGCTACATTATTTGTCATATGATCTAATTACGGTTATGAGAGGAACCCAGAAATAAAAAAAAACTAAAAAAAAACTTGGAGTGTTAGTATTAATTAATTAAATTTTTGTACTATAATGATTAAAAGATGATATTTAAAAAATATTTTGATTATAAAAAACATTAAAGAGACAGTTCTTGTGATATGAACTTTCATTTTTGAGTTTACATCTTGCAATTCAGTTTTTCGTCATGAAATAAAAAAAATAAACAAAAGTTAAATGGGACTGTTTGTCCACAATTCATTTTTCCCCTCAGAATTTCGATTTTATCTCACAATTCTAAGAAAAAAAGTTTGAAAAAATATTAAAAAGTCTTAAATCTTAAGATTATATTTCGCAAACCTGTTTATATATGAAAATTCTGACTTTAGATCTCACAATCTCAGACTTTTTCTTAGAATGGCTAGGGAAAAAATAGTCTGAAAAGGTGAGATTAAAAAGTGAAATTATTTATTTATTTTATTTTTTTGTTTTTAATTCCGTGACAGAATTAAGCTTCCACACTAGCCTTTTATTGTATGGGCGAAAAAGAAAAAAAAAAGTAAATACATTAAATTTAAAATAAATTTCAGGTAGTGCCTAACATTTCTGTTATCATTTAATTGTGAGTTGACGTACTGAAATAACAAAACAAACAAAAAAAACTTTATAAAACCTATACAAACAAACAGTTAATATATAACAAATAATAATTATAATTACTAAAACTAAATAAAATTATAATGAAACTATAACAATATCTAAACAATAATCAAAAACTCCAATAGTGTATCAGTGATACTAAAATAACACTGTGCTAATACAAAAATGGGCATACATGCACATTACACAGGGGCAGAAAATTAGATGGTATGTTAGTATGTGATTCCAAACTAGACTCTTTTTCTCCAGAGGGTCATTGTGTTTCAACAGACACAGGAAAGGTTGATGGATTGCAGAACACATGCATCTAAATGCGGACCTATTAGCGATCAGAGACTCTAGAGGATCTGCCATTTGGTGAGCGAGGGGTCTTTTCAGATTTTAAAAGACGCCAGACGTACGGCTGCCTGCCGTGGGTGTGCTGGAAAGGCGCCGCCTCATTGAGGCAGATAATTGAGATCTCTGTGCTTAGAAACCCTTGTTCTCTTGTCTTTTCCACCATTCAGGTCTGGCAAGATTACTTGACTTGGATTTCACTGAGATTTTAATTTGGGGCGGGAGAGAAAGACCTCCGTTCAGCATCTGTTTACCCCCAGATGGCCATCGTTGCCCTGTTCCCTCTAATTAAATTACCCCAGAGAGAGAGATGGAGAGGGAGAAGTTTAAAGAAGTATGTAAAGGTACAAAAAAAGAAAGTCCTCCACTCCCCACATGTCTCTGTGCAGGCCCACCTGCTGCCGCTCTTTTCTGATAAGCACAATAGCAGGCATAAAGACTGCAGAACTTTCTTTGATTAGAAGCTACTGCAAGCAAGAGGCAACAAGGTTTATTTTGGGCTAAAGAGATGCTTTACATCAGCTAAGTGGGATGCTGGGTTGCGTGTGTGAAGGAACACCTGTGTGTTTGATGCCAATGCAAAACATGTACAGGCAAATTAAAAGGCGTTAGTCCTATAATGCTATTTGTATCTCATTTGGTGCATGAAACATTATCATGAGCCATACTTTCAGTTTTTTGCTGGGAGATCTTTGCCGAGTTGAAAGTAATGGATTTTAATTTATTTAAAAATGTATATTTGGTGAGTTTAAAGGGGTCATATGATGCGATTTCAAGTTTTCCTTTCTCTTTGAAGTGTTACAAGCTCTTGGTGCATAAAGAAGATCTGTAAAGTTGCAAATGCTAAAGTCTCAAATCCAAAGAGATATTCTTTATAAAAGTGTCAACCACGCCTACCTAAAACGCCTAATTTAAACACGCCCCCACAAGTCTACATCAATGTGTGGGAAGATTTGCATAACACCGCCCAAATGTTTATGCAAAGAAAGAAGGCATAACTTTGATTCTTGCTTTAGTATTGTTGTTGCCGCCGCCATGTGGTGAAAGTGCTGTGTGTTTTGTTGTGAAAGCGAACTACTTTGTTTGGCCTTCCAAAAGAGGCCGATAGAAATCAGACTTAAGTATATTTACAAAACACTTTCCGAACAGTTCACCCAATATTCAGATGTGGCTGCCATTTATGGAGGACTGTTTCTGATCTGTAGGTAGACTACAATGCCGGCGGTTCTGAATCACAGACTGTAAGTCGTTTTTTTTATATTTAAAGATTTTGCCACTGATAAAGCACGTTTTGATGCAGTGTTTAGTGTAGAGTAGTGCTTTTTGTTTGTAATTTCTCCGATCACAAATACAGACGTGGTTTAATGTTTACGCAGCGTGATGCAATGCAACGCAATGCGTAAAAAGACAGTAAGTCATGTAGCGTCTGGACCAATCAAACACAACATATATTTTGTTTTTATATTTAACAAATACTCTGTAACCCCTCTCAGTTAAAAAGCCATATGAGGACCCATGAACCCTTCCCCCCGGAATGCGTAACACCCCTTGTTGCATGGCAACCAACGCTGATATCACTGGGTTTATTGGCCAAAAGAATGTAAAGCAGGGAAAATCCCTGCATGTCCCAGGACAAAGGCAGAATAGAAATGGACTGTGCTCTAATTAATTCATAGGAAAACCTTTCTTTGAATGAACACACACATCCTCTTCAGGCCAGGTATTTATTGCTGTGTTGTATTAATCTGTGTATTAGAGAAATTTTTACTCATGCTTACGATAAACCACTCATTCATATAAGTAACTATTTCATGTCTTGTATCTATGAATTCGCCTTCTTATGATCGAAACAAGCGTATATATATTAGGGTCCTGAGAACTTTTAGTAATTTCGATTCAAGTCCATTTCTATTTTACCATGCTTTCAAACAAAGCGCCATAAAAACGCCCACTTGGGATTCCGGCCTCTCTCATTGGTTAAGCCCATCTTGAGAGGCGGGGATCTTCTCTGACCTTAAAGGCATCACACCATGAGACCCGCCCAGAGTCGGTGGTTTGGTTAGATTCTAAGATGAAGATTTGTTGAGGGAAAACGCTTCAGGATACCAAAGCATTGTGCCAGGCCTTTCTTTGGCCTTGTCCTTTCCATTTCAGTCAAGATTCTCTGACTCAAGACTGGTTCTTTTCTCATCAACTAACTTCAGCAAAAGATTAACGGGAAACCTTAAGATTGCATCAGGAATCTCTTTCAGACAGACGAGACTCGCAAGTATCAAACTTAGTCTTATTAATTGATGCATTAAGTATCAGTTACACCTTTTTACAAAGGTGTGTTTGAACTAAGAATCTGACGTATCCCTCAGGTGTAGATCTGCTGAATATGCAAATGGTTCCATAAATTTAATTCCTTATGCCTCTTTCTGTACTGAGTTAAACTTTAACCCTTTCCTATACCAACTGTATGTGTGTGTGTGTGTGTGTGTATGGGTATGTTAGACCAGTTTATGTGTTTAAGTAGGATGTTAGACCAGTTTGTGTTTATGTAGTATGTTAGACTAGTTTAAGTGTTTATGTAGTTAATAAAACCTTACTTGTATATCACACTTGACGTGTTCATTGTTTGCTCATAACCGGAGTCACTAATCATGCAGATTTACGCTACAAGCTTTTGTAGAATTGTACAGTAAGAAAGTTATTTCCCTTAACCAGGAAATTAACGTTCTTAGAATTGACAAGACAGTTGACCCTGAGAGGTCAGCTAAATATCTACAGCGGATCAAAATATGAATAGTTAATTATAACTAGTTATGGTTCATTATTCATATTTCCTGGTCCTGAGCTGATGCGTATAAGTCATTATAATCCGTTACTATGTCCCCACTGGATGCAACGAATGGCTCGTTTATAATGGGTTTTCAAGTTTTTGTCTCGTCGCTCCGGCTGGTACAAGGCATCACAATATGGTAAGGGGCGTAACATTTCCGTCACACGCTTGAGGTTTTCAGCCAATCACAACACACTGGATAACTGGCCAATCACAGAACACCTTGCTTTCAGACCGACGCAGTTTCAGAAAGGCGGGGCATAGGGGAGAAATAATAATGTACAGTATGTGGAAAATAGTGTGTTTTTTGAACCGCATAAACACATTTCGTTACACCCAAATACACAAAATAATGTTCTTTTAGCACCCATCATATGACCCCCCTTTAAGCAAATATGCCTATTAGTGCTTTTACTTTTCAACAATTAAAAAAATAATCATAATTTATAACATTTGATACTGCAGGTGTTTGAGGTATATTTAAATCATCATTGTAATATGCATTTCATGATATATTATGCCCACTTAAATATCCTATTTTTTTTTGCATAATATGCATTTGGTTGTCATTCAGGTTTTCTAAATACCTGTTGCATTATAATTATTTTATTGTGCTTGTTTAATATTATGGATGTAGTTATTGTTGTGTTTCAGGATTGTCATACTTTGTGGTGTCATCTGGTTTTGCTGTAATTGTAAACAAGCACAGGGTGATAAGGAAGTAAATTGCATTTGGAGTCATTCCAGTGGTTGGCCCAGGGTCAAATTAGAAACTGTTGGTTCCTTTTTGCCAAATGTGGTGGAACTGTTTGACAAAGAATTCGATTTTCTGCAATAAACATTTAACTACGGTTACAAACAATGTTCAGTGTTTGTGTACTTTGCATTTTATGTAAATCAAGCTTTTGCATAGTAATTCTTTTAACTACGAGCCTTCATGCATTAAGGTGTTTTAAGTACGTTTCTCTTTGTGACAGTACTGGACTTCTGTAACATTGGCCTCAGGCAAGCAGGTGTGAATGCTGGATGATATTATCAGCAGTGTCCTTGTGAAATAGTGACTTTTCTCAATTTTCTGTTACTTCTGTTGTTGTCCTTTTGAGCTGGACTCCTTGTAATCTCTTAAGAGGGTTTCAACCGCAAAAATTATAGTAGCAGTTGTAAATGCAGCAGTTTTGTACTAACAAGAAATCATGTTTGTTAGAGAAGGGCGTAGTGTTAGTTTGCTGACACTTAGGAACATTTCAGAAATGTTTGTCCCCAGTAGTTTGTTAAAATGCATTCTGCAGATTGTAAGAGGTCAGGTTTCTTCCTTATATATAAAAAAAAAATCTCAAATATGAAAAAATATGTCTAACCGTCATGGTCTTCTTGGATGCAAACACTCCATTTTTATAGCACCATTGTGCAATTCGGTAATAAGAATTAATAAACAGGCTACACATCTCGAGAGCTCTTCCATATTCAGTGTGCATTTGTAAAATTTACTAAAATTTACTCAAAGAAAAACTAAAATTAAGTACAGGATGTCATAAGTAGTTTGACAGTTCAACTAGACAGCGTTTGAAAACAGCAGCTCTAAAAATATTGTGCCAGACAGATGCTGCTTTGAAACTGGTGATCATTCACAGCAGGAACATTTTAACTGTCTTCACCAGGACGTAACTAAGCCTCCCTGAGCCAAACCACTGCAATTGGTCATAGTGACACTTCAGTGACCAGAGTTGGATCAAATCAAATTGCATTAGTTAATTGCTGAGCAAGTTGTTTTCTCCACTTAATAGGCTAGAGATGCACTATTTACTTTTTTTTAGCTGATGCAGTAACACTTTAACAATAATTACTTTTTTGTTGTTGCCTTTATTAATTTGTAAAACTCCAACAATGCACCATGGCAGTGCCAATTTTACCTTCAAAATACCTTGTTTTAGGACATGAATGTTAATGCTTTGTTTTTTCTTAAGTGGCTTTGTATACCATGTATAAAACCCCTTTCCATGAATGTAATCATTTTTTACAGTTCTATTTACTGTTATTACTACCTGACACAATTTAAAACATGGTGCCACCACAGTACTGCGCATAGAATGTCATATTATTGAAAATTTCAGTATTTTCCCAAAAAGATCAAGAGTCTTTAATGCTGGCTTAAATGATATGGTCACAGTTATGGTATGATGTGGTAGAGTTTATTGCAGCACCAGACAGCCAAGATCAGAGAAGAGAGGATTATGCTAATTCAATTCAATTCAAGTTTATTTGTATAGCGCTTTTCACGATACAAATAGTTGCAAAGCAACTTTACAGAAAATTAAAATTTCTACATTACATTTAGGAGTAGCTTATCAGTGGTGACTACGTCAGTAAATTTACATATGGCAGAAATGTATGGAAAAATCAATTAAAGACGTAATCAAACAGACGATGAACACTATTAACAGCAATTATTATATGACGCAATCAAACTTATAGCAAAATGTGGTAGTTCTGTAAGTAGTTTCAGGGTTGGCATCATCTGAGGTCCTATGAGGGGGTTGGCATCATCTCTTCTCAGGTGTTCTGGATCCAGACTGAAGCTTGTGTAAATCCTAGTTACGGCAAAAACAGAGAAACAATTAGAGACATAATTAGCATAGCTGCTGATCCAACCAAGCAAAATTGATTTGTTTAACCCAAACTAAAGAATAATAATGTGCATTTGAGCAGATATAACTGCAGTACAAGATTATGAGATGCATTATTTGAATGCTTGGTCAAAGAGATGTGTCTTTAATCTAGATTTAAACGGAGGAGATGGGAGAGTGTGTCGGAACCCAGGGATGTTGCAGAAGGCTATTCCAGAGCTTTAGGAGCCCAAATGCAAAAAGCTCTACTCCTTAGTGGACTTTTGCTATCCTAGGTAATACCAAAGTACAGAGTTTTGCGACTTAGGGAGCGTGATGGATTGCAGGTGGTAGAAGATAGTTAGGTACGCAGGACGTGAACCCATAATAAGGGCCTTATAGGCAAGTAATAATATTTTGTAACTGATACGGAATAAAAAGCTAATGGAAGCTTTTTATTCGTATGTCTTTTCTACTCTTATTTTGAGGAGTTTAACATATAATTGATCTGGATAATGTGGCCATTGTTACTAATTAGAGAAGTAGGAGGATTTGATGCATCAATCACGAGAAGAGATGTTTTTTTTTTACTTGGACCCAGAACACCCTAATAAACCTAATCTTTTCTGAGGTTTAAGTGGTTTATGTGTGTGTGCCTGTGACTTTTTTTTCCTCTGCATATGTTTTACGTATGGGCCTCTCATTATCTGTTCATGTCTGCTGTATTGTGTGTGGAGCAATAGCGTTGAGCGAGTCAGAGTGTGGTTGTCTCTGCTGACAGTGTCAGAATGCTGTTTGAGATTGAGCGGCAGTGATTCAGCAGGTTCAGGCTGCTGCAGGCCCTCCCCGCTTCTCCATACTGATTCACTGCACCACACCATAACCAGACATATTCTGTCCCCTTCTAAAACAAATTTTAGGATCCCATGATAGTTTTTTTAATTTTAAGTCCTTGTATGTTAGCTTTTTCCCCCTACACAGCAAATCATGGTCATTGTTTTCCCCAATGCACTCAAGCTGGAAGTTAAGGAAAGTAATTTATCCATTAGCCTAAGGTTTAACATTAACATTTCTCAATTAGATTTTGTCTGAGAACATCAGCTTGAGTGTACACAGTGTTCAGACTTTTACATTGCTCCATGATTATTCTGCAGGTTTAATCAAGATGCTATTTCATCAGTCGTCTTTTGTCAATTTATCTTCCGATTCTTCAGGACCTGCTAGCAATGTGCCACCAGTTTACGGTCTGGATGTGACAGACGTGACCAATTGGGAGACTACTGTACTTACTCCTGCTCTAGAGATCCTGGACTGCCTTCAAAAGGTTTGACTTGTTTTCTTTCTTGTTTAGTTGGCAAATAATGTCTCCTTTACACCCCGCTGATCATCATTTGTCTTGTGAGCCCAACCATGGCGGTTCTGCAAAATAGCCAGTGATTTTTGGTGGCATTTTCTTAAGGTTTTTTTTTTTTTTTTTTTTTTTTTTTTCTTCAAATAATTTAAAAGTAACAAGTCAATTGCAATCCATACTTTATTATTATGTATTTAATGTTAATATATTTAGCACCTCTCCTTTTAAAATCATTTCAGGGAGAACAACCATCTGCACAGCCAATCAGAGCAGAGGGGATGGATTCTCGCAACAAGCGGAGTCATCATATGTGCGACCTGTGCGAGAAGGTGATCATTGGCGACTTAGAATGGACGGGTGAGTTTCTGCTCTTCAAACCAATGCATTCTCAAACGTCTTACAACAAGAAATAAGATGTTAAAATTTGACCTGTCCTGTTCTCCAGCACACCAGAAGTCCAGAAACCATCTTTATCAAGTCCGCACGAAGAGAAAAGCCGAGCAGGCCTCAGATCAGGACCCAAACCCTACCAAACATCCAAATGTCAGTGACGGGCAGGTACCTGTACTATAGCGCTCCCCTCTTTGGATCTCTTGGGGTCGAGCTCACAGATGGACCAAAGAAATTAAGTGCTCATAATGTAGCAGCAGTGATACCTCAACTCTCCCTGTGGAGTAGCAGAACGCACTTCAGGGTCTGTGATGTTTGGACACCCGGATTTGACATTTTTCCCATCTGCCACAGACCAAGGGGTAGGGCTGATGTCTGGATTTGGATTCTTGTGCTGGACAGATGTCTTCCCCGCTGCTGTTTTGTCTGAGCGGTGCACTTTATAACCACATCTAACCGCGTCTGATGCTCTTTTAAACCACACTGTGGTGAGCTATGCTAACCTCTTTGGCTGCTCTGACTGAATTCTAAATACATCACTCCTGATGTTGGATTACTGGATCACATTTTTCCCTGCTGATCAAGAATGGAGGTTATTTTTTCGTTATTCATTTGTTGCCAGATTTTATTCGGAAGCCTTATCTTTTGTAATTGTCTGATCAGTTTGGGTCAGAATGTAACTATGACTTCAAGCGGTGGACGTTCTTCCTCAGGATTGCCAGTGCCTTTGCTTTTTCTGTGATGACATCCAACCAAAAACTAAATTTATACACCCTCATGCCGTTCCAAAACCATTAATTCTTACATGGAACATGAAAGGAGACATTTTAAAGAATGTCCATGCTGCTCTTTTCCATACATTGACTTAATAAATTATAATATGCCATATATATTTTTTGTCTCATTGTAACTTGTATGGAAAAGAGCAGTGTGAACCTTCTTTAAAATATCTTCTCCACAGAAGAAATAATGAGTTTGGAACATCATGAGGCTGAATCAATTAGACTTCACATTTTAAGACACGTTAAGTGTTTTTATTTCTTGACTTTTACAGAATGATCTGTCTGTCACTGCATATATTATGTAAATGTAATTAAAGAGCATTTTTTAAGTTTTATAATGACGTATCTGAACAGATCTGTGTTTATTATCTAATTAAACGAGTCAGAAAAACTTTGAGCTTGAAAAGTTCCCGGGTTGCTTGGGCGATGAGCCACCAATACCTGCTCATACTGGTGCACGACTTCGTAATCCTTGGCTGGGAACCAAAAATTACCTACTTTTTCTTTCTCCCTCTCTTTTGGTTCCTGCTCCTTGTCGATGTATGTGCTTCAGTATAGAAATTCAGCAAGTTCACAATATAACACTCATTAGCCTCCCTGTCCAGGCTAAATATACATCACACATACAATAGCTGGAAGGGAGAGTGTTTACAGAGAGTAGCTGTCCCATATTTGCACTGATTTGGACTGAGCGGGTGCTGGTGAATCCGGTATAAGGGGGTGACGGGCAGCCTCTCATCCTTGTGTGTGCGATTGTGAGTTTTATTTTAGCTCTGTGAGAGTTTAAAGCTTGGCGGGAAAGTCTTAGTGGGTCAGCTGAGTTTCCTCTTGACGGATAGCAGCTCATTTAGATCAGGGAGTTTTCTCAAGGTTGAAAGTGAATGGAAAAAGAACAGACAAACGGCATTTGTAGACCTTGCATGTCATCTGACTGTTTATTCCAAGAAATTGTAGTACTTAACACTGTTTTAGTAGTTTGACCACTGCTTTTAAGAACATTTTTCATTATTTACTCATCCTTTTGACTTTCTTCTGTGGAATGCAGCGGGTGAAATTTTGAAGAATGTGTTGGTTGCTCATTTCCATTCAGTGACAGTGAAGGGGAACTAAGGCTTTCAATCTGTAACAACGAAAATAAAACTCTATAAAAGTGGTTGATGCAAAGTTTGTGCTACATTCTCAATGATAGCTTTGTGTCCAAAATGAATGTGTAGACCACATTTATGGTTCAGTCCCCATTTAAGTTTAATTGCTTGAAAAGCGACTAGCACAATCTTCAAAATTTCTCCTGCATCATCCAGGTTTAAAACAACTTGAATCAGTAAACTTGGAGTAAACTCTTTTTTTTAAAGATACAATTGTGAGTAAAACTTCCCTTTGTTCAATGCTTAGCTTGCTTTTGTTTTGTTTTGTTTATATGCAGTTTATGCAAGAACATTTGTTTACCTCACACTGAGATGATTAGCCAGTTTAATACTGCTGTTAGAATGATTCTGTTTCTTCCCCGTTCCCTCCCAACTGCTGATTCATTCCTTGAATAAAAGAAAACTAGCAAATAGCGCAAGTTAAGCCACGCTGAGAACTGGAGAATTGGGTCAAGTTTGGTTGCATAGTTGTCGTGTTTAGATCTCCAATAGCCCATTTAATACACACATAGAAAGTCATGATTATAAAAGAACTGTGTAAGTGTGCACAATCATAAGGCTCAATCCCAATTCGCATAGTATTACTTGTATACTGTATTGCGCATGCATAGGTATAATATCTGGCCCTTTTTGGATTACTGCATTTATATGCCTGCTTGTAAATATTATGTAAAATATTTGTTTTTGTTTAATTTTGGGTTTTGTGTAACTCGTTTGTTGTCATTACATTGTAGGAATATTTATGACAACTACTTGATTCAGATGTGTTTATTTTAATATATTTTCAAATGTAATTGATTCCTGTGATGGCAAAACTGAATTTACAGCAGCCATTACTCCAGACTTCAGTATCACATGATCCTTCAGAAAACATTCTAATATATCAATGTTGAAAACAACCTTTTTTATCCAGGGTCGCAACAGAATTTATTTGAAATAAAAATCATTTGTAACATTACAAATGTATTTTACTGTAACTTTTGGTCCCTGCTGAATAAAAATATTAGTTTATTTAAAACAGAAAACAATTCTTACTGACCTTGACATTTTGAGTTATATTATTTATCAGTTTGCACTTTGTGCAAGTATGAGAATTGGGATTCAGCCTATATGTGTTGGTGTGTTGTTGAGGGACTTATCAGGACGTGTATCTGTGTGGAGTGAATGAGGGCCATGGTTAACCTCCACTGGCCCCCATCAAGGTCCGGTAACATCTCCGAAACCTGACCGAAATGCATGATTCGGTTTTCTTTCATGGCTTCTCTCTCTCTCTCTCTCTCTCCTTCACTTTCTTTGATATTCCCCCTCTCCTGTCTCCTCTCCTCTTACCTTTCTCCTCCATTACCTGAATATCAACTTAAATGGGGAGGTCATGTCTTCATATTCTCTCTTCTCTCTCTCAGCTTTTCTCGTTCTCCCTCCGCTCTCTGTTTCACTCTCTCTTGCAGTAATGATAGCATAGAGAATGAATCATGTTGTTCTGGAGTGCAGTGGAACGGTCTCCATACCTAGTCCTTACCAGAGGTCAGCTTTGTGATGGTGTTAGTAATAGCCATGCGGCAGACTGTGCTTCAAGCTCGCCGTCTCCCCTTACTGTGGAGAATTAGTAACAGTTAAGGTGTATATATTGCATTGCATAAACCGGAACGCTGATAACATGTCTTTTAAACTGCTGTACTGTGACCTGACAGTGAACCGTATCTGTTTGCATTCAGAGGCGTGGGCACTGTTAAGAATGTTTGTGTCTGTCAGTCTCTACTATAACTCGGTAGTTATTAATGACAGGTGTGTATAGCTTTTATTGGATTTCTTTATTTATGCAAGAATATCATTGTATTACATCTGATTTGTTTGATTTCAATCCAGTCTGTAAATAGGTGCTGCTTTCTGGTCTGATTTAGTCAATCTTTGTTCCAAAACCGAGTGAGCTTCCTAACTGGGCAACATTTTAAGGCATCGTGTTATACCAACTTTAAGGCTCTCCTTAAGTACCTAATTTTGGCCAATTTCTAGGTAGCATAGAGCTCTGCAGTAATGCCAAAATTTGTAGGCCAACCTCAATGTTTGCATTACCCTGGTTCTCTTGACATGAACTCAATAGGATTTTTCCATTGGCTTTTGTATCACTGCAGAAAATAAACTCTGTGACCAACAAAAATCATTCTTGTTCATCATGATAATATTTACAAATTAACCACGTTGAATATGTAGCGTCGGCTGAAGTAAAACGCCTAAGCATAGGATATAAAAGTCACTATGACTCCAACATCTTCACACAAAGCCTTTGACAACTGTTAGTCTTTATTTCAAACACTTTTCTTGAAAGATTGAGGTAGAATAAGAGTGTGATTTTAAAACAACAGATAAACTCGTTAGCAAATGCCTAGTATAAGTAAAGCCTAAAAAACACAAGGGGGTATTACTGAGTATGTAAAGGGGTAGTTCAGTTGGTGTTTTCTAGGCTTGATTGGCGTTTATGGGGTGCAGTCTAACGTTTCATTTTTTTTTTTTTGCCCAAAAAAAAAACGCATGATAAACATATTTACCTTTATTCCACATGCTCTGTCACTTCTCTGAGAAAACGCATGATCATTTCCTTCTTTATGAAGACCCTTCCTCGAAAAAATAGGTGATGGGCTATGATTGGTTAGCTGGTGGTGTGTTTGGGAGTGGCTAATCAGTCTCTAGTGGCCACTTAACGTCCCGCCCCTCTCCTCGGCGGCATGTGCTCCGGTTGTAAACAATGGTGTCGTTAATATCGCTTATCAATTTGAGCTCGATTGAGAAGCAGAGGAAATTATTGAAGAGGATCATGCAGAACCAGTGCAAGCATGGCTTTTAATAGTAGGCCTATGTTTTTTTTTTTGTTTGTTGTTGTCTCATACATTTAGATACACTGTTATTTGTAAATGCTACTGCTTATGTTAGCTTTTAATATACAGTTTATCCTGATTAAAGCTTTAATACATTACGCAACTGCATGTGCGTCCATGTTTAACGCTTCTCATAACCAAGTGAAAATAAGTGTATAATTGTAACAATTAATTGCTGGAGCTGTGCTGAAAGAGAGAGAGAGAGAGGGCTGTCGCGCATTAACCGCAATATTGTAATACCGCGCTATTGACGAGCCAACCGCAGAGGAAGGAAAGCAACTGCAGTGTTCACGTTTTTTGTTTTTGTTTCATGAGGCTGTGGCCTTCTTGTTTTACAATTCATCACTGTGCATTGAATGTTAAATAAATTAATAATGATACAAGAGGTTTGTCATTTTCCCGCGAACTGTTTGTATCTGGGGTTTCGTTGATTTTGAATACTGAAACGATGGCAGGCGCTCTCGTCCAAAAACCTAATGTCACGTCGCCAGTTTGGGAACATTTCGGCTTTCAACCCAATGAAAAGGGAGAGCCAGCAAATTTAGATGAACCGATATGCAAAATTTGCTGCAAAAAGGTCCCTGTGACACGCAGCAATACATCTAATTTGAGGTGTCATCTCGCTAACTGTCATCCAGCCATTGAAGCGCAGCTGCCTCCTCAAGCATCAGGTAGCAGAGCAACATCAAAAAGAACAGCTGAGGCCGGTACCAGCCAACAGTTAGGAGTAGCTGAAGCCTTTGCGAAATCTGTCAAATACAACCGTGAAAGTAACAGGTATAAATGCCTTAAGCCGCTGTTACGCAGTATCTAGTTGAGATGGTTCCATTCAATACGGTGGAGAAACCTGCATTCAAGTCGATGCTTCAAAAATTCGACAAGCAGTACGAGTTGCCGGGCAAAACCTGCTTTTCAGAGACTGCTGTGCCGAAAATGTACAACACGGTAAAGACATCGATCAAAAGGGAGCTTTTGAATGTCAACTACTTTTCTGCCACAACTGATATGTGGTCAAGTGTCAATATGACTCCTTATATGAGTCTAACGGTTCATTATCTCAGCATGTGTATTTGTGCAACGAGCACACCGTCGGAAAGGGTTTTCAGTGCCGCCGGGAATATTGTTACCCCCGTGCGATCCTCCCTGAAACCACAAAAGGTTAATATGTTGGTTTTCCTAGCGCGAAACAAGGACATGATAACCCAGGTCTAAATCACATTCGTTAACGCTTAAGTAATATTTCGTTTATTCTCTGTATTTTCACTTAGGCCAACACTTTGTTTTCATGTGATACTTTAGAATTCTTTCGTTTTCCAAATTGGAAAAAGGATTTTCTTATTGCTTGTTTTCATTTGATACTTTAGAATTTTTTTGTATCTTTTGTTTTTTTAAATTGGAAAAGGCATGTTCTTATTGCGGTTTGGCATTTAACAATAAACAAAAATGTTTTAAAACGTGTCTCTCTGTCAGTTAAAAAGCAACAATATATGCTACATAACGCAACAATAGAGCTTTGTATGCAGTAAAATCAGGATAAGGTTTGTAAAAAAAAAAAAAAAAAAAAAAAAAAAAAGCGCTGGTAACAACGCGTTATCGCGTATTGAGCCACCATCATAACGCAAGGGAAATTTACTAAGGCGACAGCCAGAGAGAGAGACGATAGAGAGAGATGCAGAGCAGGAGACGCGAGGAACAGGATTGAGAACCGCTGCTTTAGAACATTGATTTTGAATCTTGTGAATCCATTAGAATTATTAGAAGACAGAATTGCGATTCATATATGAATACATTTTTACATGCACCTCTAGTTTTCTCTTCCTCTTCTCTAAAGCAGCGCAGCATGGCCTCGCCCCCTTTGCTGCCTTTTCCCGAGGGCAGGGTTTATCTGGGCTTGTGACGTCACGAACCCGGGAAGTAACTTGTTGTAGTCCCTAACAGCCGTTTTTGTAGGCATTAAACTGCCAGAATTTTAAAAGGAGATATCTTCGTTTGCATTGAACTTTCAGCTTCGTAACTGCAGATATTGTTTATGCTCAAACAGAAACATTACACACTAACTAACATTAAAATGTGAAATCGCAATGAACCACCCCTTTAATGTCATAAAATTAAAATATCTTGAGCTTGTTAACCACAGACCTCAGGCAAAAACCCATTGACTTCATGACGATGGAAATGGAAGTTTTGATGAAATGCAAACAAAAATACATCTAATGCATGTGTCCTTGGTTGTAGAAGGCTTCAACTATAAATGTAATTCTGCTTCACTCAATGAAGAGTATTGATTTTAAAATAGTTTAAACAATAGTTCTAATTAAAAACTTTTATTATTTGTGTACTCTGTATTGTAACTCGAGTATTGTGGCATTAGCTAACGTGCAACGTGCTAACACCAAACAACACTGGAAACCATATTTCCCTCCAGAAAGTACATGAAAGTATACTTTCTTTGTCCATGTGATGTAATTTTCATCAGCATAATCCATTGATGTCTGCAGACATATGCAAATGGTAGTCCAACTGAGCGTATGACAGAGCGCAATGAGGAAAATAGAATAGGCTACCTGGGTCTTTAGAAAAACCGTTCTGTGCGCATTTTATGATATTTCCATCACAAGCCCTGTGCACATACACTGTATGTGTAAAAACCCAAGTATACCTTGGGCTTTAGAACTCTGCTGTCTATGTAGGAAGCAGAGCAATTTTGTAACAGAGTTTAAATGTGCCTGATTTGTGGTCTAGTCTTCTATATATCTTCCTTTTTGTCTGAGCCGTTTGGATTTGGTCTGCGTAGTCAGTATGATCGCTCTTAAACTTGTCTTGTGAGTCTACAAAATAATCCTAATCCCTTTAGACAAAACACCAGACCATCTGGAGCTAGCCTGACAAATGCGGCTAATATACACGCCACAGCCAGTCATTCACAGACACTGATAGTAATTTAACACACAACCAACACAACTACCATGGACAGACGTGTGAGCAATGTTGGTCTCATCTACTAAATTGATTTCCGTTAACGAAGTTCAGCAACTGGATGTAATTGAAAATGCAGTGTTTAATAGTGAAGGCACATTTATGAACACTAGTAATGAACCCTGAAGTGTGAATCAGTCCTTGTTTTTGCCCAGAATAGTGTGAAACTGTGAATAATATTTACCAGACGTTAGAGTAAGGGTAGTAGTAACGTTGTGGCAAGGTTTTGACACACATCGCAGTTTGTGATCTCTCGTTTTCACCATAAACTAATTTGAGAGTCCATAATACGGGACTGTGTTGACATTCAAAATACCCATGACTTCAGCACTAGCACTTGTTTTTAACACCGTAACGGTGCTGTCAACTGGAAAACACATTATTTCCTGGCAGAAGACATCGTTATCTTCATAAGAGAACTAGAAGATATCTCAGATTTAGCCCTAACCCAAACACACTGGACTAACGCCACACTTTAGTGAAGGCCTGGTCCGCTATCTTTTCACATTCATACTCTCAAGGTTATAATTTGTGGCCTTTCTTCACATTTTTCTCAGCTGGATTCCTGACATTTCTGATGGCTATTTAGTCTGGTTTGAATGTTTATCACGTCGTTGTTTCTCAGCCGAATGAGCCTGGAGTTTAGTTTGGAGGGAATCTGGACGGAAATGTGGGAAACCCATCAGTATTGTCTGGACTGTGTAACTTAACTCAATTAAGCGTACATTTAAACCATTTTTCAGTTCCTCTTTGCACATATGTGGTGGTCAGATGCTGGCAGGGTGGTTGGGATGGCCCGTTTCCTTGTTTGAGTTGGCTGCCAGCCTGTCTGCTACTTTGTGTCCCCATTTGACCTCGATCAATAGGTGTCCTGCCACTTAACAATACATTTATGCCTGTATATGTTTATGCTCTCGCCCTACAATTGCCTAAACGCTCTATGGATCCTGTTATTCCAACCCATAGTATCTTCATCAGAAAGCCTCAGGGTATTGATATCTGGACTAAAACACTGAACTTGAATTCCACACATCTCTCAGCGTGAAAAAAGTCAAGGCCAAAACGAGAAGAGGAGAAATAGTTATGACAGCAACGCTTTGTAGCTCGAGTTGACTGTCAGTGAACCCCGGAAGGACCTTGCTGGGTAATGTCTCATAACAGTGGATTGGACACACTGGTGTGGCCTAAAGTGGTCTGTTCGATAACAGCCTTTACCAGCAATACCGCAGGGAATGGTCTTACTTTGGAGCACCGTGTTCCCTTCTAAACACCTGTTTTTTTCTCTGTCTCTTGTCTGGGGTGTTTTTTCTGTCTGTCAGCGCCTTCCTCAGAATTAACCGTTGCAGTCTTGTTCCTATGGCCTCAGTGTCTGGTTCGTTGAACCTGGTGAATCTGCCCTAGGCATTTCCCTGGTCAGGAGGCCTCAGATTTGCATGTACCTCGTTACATCCATAAAGTAACAACAGTTAACTGACTTCCCAGGAATGAACACACCCTATAAACGTTTGAGATAATCTGCTGAGATGAGATGAGGAGAGATAAATAGGAAAGTTGCGTGCGACTAGACTTAACGTTGGCGTAAACTTGATCCACACTGGAGCTTAGACAAGAAAAGTCTTGTACAGTGACCAACCACAGGTTAAAACAAAGGATGAAATTACTATATTTTTGTCAAAAGTTATTTTATTTAATTTATTTTGTAAGGGATGTTTTTTATGCTCCGTAAGCCTACTTATTTGAGCCACAATACAGAAACTGTAATTTTGTGGAATATTATTACAATTTAAAAGAACTTTTCTTAAATTGTAAAAGTTTAATTTCTGTTCTGCTAATTTCTTATTACCAATGAAAACGGTTTAAATATTTTTGTGCAAGCAATGTTTTTTTTTTTTTTTTCAACGGAGTCTTGGTATACATAGAATTTTCAGTTGACTTATTTCCAACATTATAAAATGTTCTTCACTGTCGCTGTTATGCATCCTTGCTGATAAAAGTATTGCTTTCTTAAAACATATCTTGATGACAAACATATGAGCACTTTTTTTTTACAGAAGTTTTCGTTCTGCTCATAAAGATGGTTGGAATTTATTAATCGCATTATCTTATTTTTTCTCTACAAGTTTATAAATTAACAGTATGACTGTAGTAGAAAAAGATAACTACATAAAAAAATATATAAAATATTTCTATAAAACTTTATCAAAAATAAATTATTCACAGATGTTATATAAAATGTTGTTATATATAATATTTCCCTATCATGTTTTATCATTTTTTTTTCTCTCTGCATAAATTGCAGTCTTTATACATTTACATACAATTCGTAGCTGCCTTCATGTTTTAAGAATGGGTTCCTTCACAGAAGGATTATCATATTTGGGGGTCCGTGGCATGAAATGTTTGAAAACCCCAGAACTAGGTTACATGTTGAACAGTAGCTTTGTCTGAACACATTTCTTTTTCTGAGTCCTTGGCATGAGTAGAATAACAAGAAGCTGGTTTATGTAACTGTACTCTGTTAAAATATTTTTTACGAGCATAACCACTCTCCCACAACTTCCATTTGTGCTTGTTCCTTTTTCTGGCTACTGTTTGTGTCCTTTGGTCAGTTGATGTTGTTGAGGAAGCCTGCTGGTCTAATGCAGGATATCTCTGGCCGTGTGTTTGTTGTCAGAAGCCCTCTCAGGCTTACAGGAAGCAGCCACCTGTTAAACACGCTGCTGACTCACTCTGGTTTTGTTTGACAGGATGCAACACTCACGTATGTTCTCATTCATTCTTATTGCCAGCTGGCTAGGCATTAGGGATTCTCAACTCTCACACTGAAGATGCACTTGAATATGTCCTTTTATCTCTTTTTTTCCTCCATCTCACTTTCTTGCTTCCTCTCTTACTGAGGCTAAACCTCACTTTTTTCCTGCCTTTAGAGATTTGGAGGACGAGTCCGTTCAGGAGTGGTCGGTGTAAATAGGACCATGCTAGACTGAACTCGTCCTTGGATGTTTCAATAACGTCTTGGATCTTGTCTTTGCAAGACTGAATCTGCATCTCCACTTCTGTTCTTCCCAAGCTCCCACTCGCATACTTACTGTCTCTTTCTCATAATAAAAGAAAAAAAAAAAAACAACACTCCTCCATCACAGATTTTCATAATTTTCACCTCATGAGCAAGTTGCATTCTCACATAACTCTTACGTCAACGTGCTTCACATTTTCTGTTGTGTTTGAGATGTTAATTATGCAGGAAGGAAGTTGAACTGGCCAGATATTTCTCATTTCATCTGAATATGTGTTAACATTATTTAACCTGCACTGTGTATTTTTGAAAGAAGTCTCTTATGCTCACTAAGGGTACATTTATTTGATCAAATGTAAAGTAAAAACAGTAATATTGTGAAATAATATTACAATTTAAAATAACCATTTCCTATTGGAAAATATTTTAAAATGTAATTTATTCCTGTGATGCAATGCTGAATTTTCAGCATTATTACTCCAGTCTTCAGTGTCACATGATACTTCAGAAACCACTCTAATGTACCCCAAACTTTTAACAGTAGTGTATAAAAAATATATATATATATTGTTGTTTTGAATATCTTCATTCTGATTTTAGTGGTTGTTATATAAAACAAGTTTGAGAAATTAGAATCTAGTATTCCAGAGAGAGTTATGCTTTTTTTTTTTTTTTTTTTTTGGTACACAAAGATATAGTACATGATGTGCCAGAATTATTACAATTTTTACAAATATTTTAATTAGTTATTTTTCAATAATTATGTACTTGAGTAATTATTTAATAATCTTGTGAGAAGAGCATGTAGTGATTTTAGCAGTCGTTACATAAAACAGTTTGACAGGGTGCTCCGGTTGACCAATCAGAATCAAGCATCCCAGAGAGATTTATGCAGCTCTTTTAAAACTTTGGTGCATGTTGTTGCAATTGTGATAATAGTGGTGGTGTAATAGCTTTTAGTAGCTTAAAGGTGCGCAAAAACCTGTTTCAATAAGTCTGGAAGTGTCAGAGCGTTACGCTATCTGATTGGATGAAGCCGATGTGTGTTGTCAATGCGAAGTGGAATGCTTCATTCTCCAGCTAGGTCAGAGATGACGCATGCCGCTGATCTGATGTGAGAGGCCTGCAGGGAGACATCTGAGGTTCTGCTGTCTGCTTTGTGTGCGTGTCTGTCCTTGTGTGAATGTTACCACTATTAGGAGGAAACTGGGGTGCAGTTTAGATGCATTTACTAAGTACGTGTTTCTGAGTGAGCTTAATTACCTTGTGTTTGCACACTTAAAAAATGTCTCGGTGGGGAACAGTAGCCGATTTGCATATTAATCTCATGTAAGAGCGTGCGTGTGCATCTAGATGCTGGGTTTCTTGTGACTTTGGCGTAGACTGTTACAGCTCTACAGATTTCCTGCCGTGTTATGTAATCCGAGGGCAGTGGGTTTTTTCCCTGCTCTTTTTTTGTCTTTTTTCTTTTCTCTTCCTTGAGCAGCGCAGCTCCTCTCTACCAGAACTTCCTGTTTTCTCAGTGGCCCACTGAACACTTTCCCAGAGACAGGATGAGAGGCACTCAGCTGAAGACACGCCCGCCATGACTCACACAGAGCTGGTTTTCCCCCAATACCCCCGGAGTATTACTCGGCCTTTCTGCACGTATAATTTGCATCATAAACACTCAGGATATCATAACCGGAATATGCCCTGTGCTTGTATTGTGCTGTTGTCTTTTTGTGATGTATTGCTGAGACGAGCATCACTATTATTATTCCTCATATTTTGGGTTACACAGTGTCCTCCTATCCAGGCTTTTAAGTTAAGCATGCATGTTTTATCAGTATAAGACATGCATGTAGTGTAGTCATGCATTGAATGATGGTATCACCTATAAAAACAAAGAATCTTTATAGGCATGTATGGTTCCATTCAGTGGCGGCTGGCCAATAGAGGGCGCTAGGGCGCCGCCCTCCCTGAACCACACACACAAAATAATAATTATTTAAATTATTTAAATGTATATTTGTATGATGTGATATATTAGAAAAACATCTGTAAAAAAATATATATATATGTTTTTACCATCATAATATGACGTCTCTGCCTGTCGGCACGTCTCAATTTCAGCTGAGGGGCAATCGAGAAATCGCCCACAGGAGGCGGGGCTTTGTAGAATTTAGTCAAATGCTGATTCAAGATATAATTATATTCAAGATGTGACATAAAATTTAGCCAATCAGCGTCCTCAAATCTTATCTGAAATGGGCGATTTTTCTGTCGCCCCAAACTGCTAAAATCAGGGCTGGTCTGTAGTGACGCAATTTTCAATTATGTGACAATGGCGTGCTCAGGTGTCATTCATTCCGAACACGAACCTAACTCTGTAAAGTCTCTACTCCAAAGTCCGTTTGAGAAGAGAACTTTGGCAGAAAAACTGAAGATAAAAGAGCTGGGTCCAGATCAGCCTGACCTCTTAATCAGACAGCAGACAAGCGAGAAAGGGAAGAAGTACACGCGAAGCTACTCTTCCAGTTGCTACACCAAAAAGGCCTGGCTATGTGGGTGCGTTTCTGCTAATGCCATATTTAGCTTTCCGTGCTTGCTGTTTAAAGCAACTGGGGCAGATCCAGCATGGACAGTTACGAGAGTGAGAGATATGAAGCATCTGTCCGAGGAAGTCAGAAAACATGAGAACACTAGGACCGATATAAAGTTGGTTCGACGTTTGAGGTTTGACATTTGTCAGAGATTCAGCCTCGGAAATCTTCAATATTTCTTTAACGATTTTGCACAAGGACAAGAAACATAATGTGTAATAATTGTTTTCAAATGTAGAAAAGAACACACAATGCGTTTTATTTGTTTAAATCTGCCTTGAGGTATTGTGATAGACCGTATAATGTAAAAGTGCAGAATAGGGACCGTCTGCAAAGTGCAAAACGAAGAGCAAAAAGCACTTTCCATCTAAATGCTTCACTTGTGAAATGTATAAAAAATACATCTCAAATCTAAGGGCTGTGTCTTATTACTGGTTCATAAAAGAACATTTAGATGTTGGTTTTATTCACAGAACTATAGCACAACAGAAGTTATTGAAATGGAGCGATTGAGAAAAAGCTTGCGAAGCATTACAAAGATTGTGCAGTTTACCGCCCCCTAGAGGAAGATGTTGCACTTGTTTTGACCAAGTTTGACATTCAGAAGTTTAAATAACTTAATTTAGAATGCACACAGTTTGATATCTAAACTTCAAGGAGTGTGTCTTGTTACTTGTTCAAAGAACAATATTTACAGCCATCTTTTACCATCATATGTAAATTAGGATGCACGCAGGATGCACGTTAAATTTGAATCTGTTAACACATTAATTTTTAAAACATACAGTATTCCATCTCAACTTCAAAGGGTGTGTCTTGTTACTGGTTCATAGACGAACATTTAAATGTTGGTTTTATTCACAAAACCATAACACAGCACGTGATATTGAAATGTCAACGAATACATCAGTCAATGTAAAGTAAATACGCTCTTCTATCTTAACTTCAAACATGTGGATGTTGGTTTTATTCACAGAACTATAAGACAACACATGATATTAAAATGTGAACAAATTCATCAATTAATTTCCTATAAATGTACTCTTCTATCTCATTTTCTAAGGGTGTGTCTTGATACTTGTTCCTAAAAGAATATTTAAATGTTGATATTATTGACATAACTATAAGATGAGAAAACTTATGTCTGCATTGCAATTCATATTGCAACGCTTACTGTAATTGTTTGATGTGCCAATGTGCCACAGCCCCACCTCAAATTTTTTTCACCAGCCGCCACTGGTTCCATTATAGTGGAAAAAAGGTTATTAAAATGTTCTTCATACTACGAAAAAAGATTCCCCCCAGCATGGGAGTTTTTATAGAGTGTAAGAAACATTTAATAGGACAGAGCTGAAGTGTATGTGTGTGTGTTGAAAGTGGGCTTGATGAGGTAAGGAAGGTCTGGCGGTCGGTCTGGTTGTGATTGTTGGCCCTGCGGCTAGAAAGTGTGGGAAATAGAGCTGAAGGAATGGCAGCACTCCTCTATGCCCAGTCACATTCACTTCATACCACAACACTGTTAAGTCATTCTTACTATGCAGTATGCATGCAATCATATATGTATTTAGCCTATATACTGGCTGATCCAAACCAGTGTTCATTTTTTTTTCTCTGTGAAACACAAAAAGAGAAATTTATAGCAGAATTTCCAAGCTTTTATTTAACATATAACAAAAGTGAATGATGAGAATGACTATTAAACAACCAAAAATGTCTGTTCCGAATGTCATGTCACCAGGAGACTCCGAATGTCATGCTTTTATTGTATGGGTGACTTTTAGAATACGTTTGTAGTGTTTTTTTTGGTCACCAAACACTTATTGTTTACACTTTACATTTATTCTTCAAAGCTGCATTTGTGTTCTTCTGAAAAGGTTTGTAATATATATTTTTTAATCTATAGCCCTTATGTAGCTCCGCCCCCTTTCAGCACTGTACTCATTGCCGTCTGTGTTCTGTTTGTATTTCCACAGCGTGAGGGTAAGGTCATATGAATTTATGAATGAACATCTCGTTTTAAAATCTTCCCGGTCTACTGCTATTTGTTTTGACATCCGCTTGGAACATTACAATGTTCATGATAATTTTAAACTCCGCAGTAAGTAAATCCACTTCATCAGCTAATTACTCTTCAACAGTTATGCTATAGAGCTACTGCAAAAAACGGAAGTTCAAAGACAAACTTCTAAAGATGGCTGTGAACTTGTTTCTCTGATGCATAAGGTCTATATCTTTAGCGTTACAGTTATTTTCTTTGGCATGAACGGGTCTGAAATGTGACAATTTTCATTTTTGGGGTGAAATATCCTTTTTTACAAATATTCTAGATTGTGTGTGTTTTCTTTTATTTTATCTAATTCCTGTGTTCTCAAATCATTTTAAATGATTTTAAATGATCATTTATAAACCTTTCAACACAGACAGACTGTGAGCTACAAGGTTGTAACCAATGATATATTCTATAGTTGAACCCATCAGCTCACATTATTAACCTCTTTTTTTAAGCGATGTTTAACAGCAGAATACCTCGTAAAAAACTATTGCCAGTGATTGTGCAGAGAATCTCCACCAATCAACTCTTTAGCAGCACCACCCACTCCCATGAAGCACTGCGCAATCTCCCTACAATCACATATCCTACATGTACACACATTTTGCAATAAATTTAAATATATTGTTTTCATATCTGTAACGCATTTAAATCAATTGTTTTATGTTTCTCCATTACTTTAAATACGATTGTCATTCTCATTGCTTCATTGGATTGTAGTTCCTTATTAAAACCATTTTGGTCTAATTTAAAAAAAAAAAATGCTTTTAATCAAACTCTTAAATGAAAAATGTTGAGAAAAATATGAAAGCCAAGGCCAATGAAAAAAGTGGATAAAGTGTTAATATCAAAATTACCTTAATGTTGACAGCCTTGCGTAAGCTAAGTGTCAATGCCACACTAACTCCAGCCGCTTTCATGCTATTGTGTAAATATGATATAATTAAAGTCTGAGCTGGACCAGATCATATTTCTGAAAGTACCATTTTATAGAAGCACTTCCTTACATTACAGCACGTCCACATTTCTAATAAGTTACACAGCTCAAATGGCACTGCATAACTGGAATGACTCGTTTATGAACAACTCTATGCGCGCGCACACACAGACTCAAGCCTCAAGCTCTCAGCTGCGCAGATGAAGAAATAGTTGAGGGAAAACAGTTTTTCACAGCATTGAGATTGAAGATATCACAGTTTGTTCTGTGTCTTTGTTTACCTGAACAGTTTTTCCTCACCGTCGGTTTAGTTTGGTCAATATATGGGTCAATATGCAGTAAAAGGCACTTGGTGTATTACGTGTGTGTGTGTGTGTGTGTGTGGTGTAGCGTCTGTCTTAACAGCTCTGCAGTCTCTTTTGTGTCCTGTCTTGTTCTCCTCCTCTCATTTAAAATAACCTTTCATTTTTCAGGCTATTTCGCGCCAAATCCAGGGACAGAACAATGTGGACGTTAACCATTTCCCTTTAACCCCTACTGTGCTGTGTGTGTCTCTGATATGCGTGGCATTGCTGTCTACTGTATATGAGTCTTTATATAGGTGTGTTTGTTCAACACTATCTCCTTCCTCAAGCCGTGTATGTTAGTGCCTGTGTGTTTCTAGATCAAGGCTGAATGTTTTCACTGGTTGCCTGGGTACGGTGGGGCCGTTGGCCACCGGTTGCCGAGGGAGACAGGCATGGGCGTGGCCAGAGCCGGTCTGCTGCACTCTAGCTGCAGTTTAGGGCGCTCGCTTTCCCGCCATCAGATCCCGCCATGAGGGAGGGGCTTTGGCACAAAGACAGCAGAGAAAGGAGGATTTCCCGCCAAATGCCTCATATGTAAATAAGCCCTGGTGGGAGGGGAATTCAGCCGTTTGTGGCATGGTTAACCGTTTCAGTGCTGAAACAAAGCCTACATAACCCCTCATAAAGATAACTTGCATAAAGTACTGGTCTCAAAGTATGTTTGTTATGTAACTTAAAAAAACTCTAGCTCTCACTGTATTCACATCTGTGAATTTCTAATATAAGTAACAAAGAACTTATACTGTAGGTGTGAGGTTAATGACTTTACCGCACCTAGAAATGTAGTATCTTTATTACACATTGGTGTGGGAAATTTGCATGCAGAGCTGTTAAAGATTTTAAGTAATTGTTGTAAGTTTGTAAGTAATGTAAGTTAGACTGCTGGATTTTGATCTGAATGGTCTTTCCATTACTTTTAAAGAGATTTCTGAAGTTAAGGCTGTGTGAATGTTTTGTGATGGCCCTCAGAGAGACAGTCTTTGTAATAGACGTCTCTTCTGTTTGCAATATGAGTTCCTGTGTTTTAACACTAGAATGAGATCTGGACAGTCACAGATGCACAAGAATTAAAGGAACGCTTCACCCAAAACTGAACATTTTCATGTAACTTTTCATAGAATGTCCAGACTGCTATTTTTAGTGGTGAATTTTTGCAAGTGATTTGTAAGTGGTGAATACGACAGTTAAGATGGTTAAAAAAAAAATATATGTGTGTGTGTGTGTGTGTGTGAGAGAGAAACTAAATATCTTTATATAAATGTTTATATCTTTATTTTGAAATGTAAAATTAAATATCAATTTTTAATAGCTTTATATAAATAAATGCTAAAAAAAACTGTGTACATACAGTGGGGCAAAAAAGTATCAGCCACCAATTGTGCAAGTTCTCCCACTTAAAAAGATGAGGGAGGCCTGTAATTGTCATCATAGGTATACCGCAAATATGAGAGACAAAATGAGAAAAACAAAAAATCCAGAAAATCACATTGTATGATTTTTAAAGAATTAATTGGTAAACTCCTCGGTAAAATAAGTATTTGGTCACCTACAAACAAGCAAGATTCTGGCTCTCACAGACCTGTAACTTACTTCTTTAAGAGGCTCCTCTGTCCTACACTGGTTACCTGTATTAATGGCATCTGTTGGAACTTGTTATCAGTATAAAAGACACCTGTCCTCACCCTCAAACAGTCACACTCCAAACTCCACCATGGCCAAGCCCAAAGAGCTGTCAAAGGACACCAGAAACAAATTGTAGACCTGCACCAGGCTGGGAAAACTGAATCTGCAATAGGTAAGCAGCTAGGTGTGAAGAAATCAACTGTGGGAGCAAATATTAGAAAATGGAAGACATACAAGACACTGATAATCTCCCTCGATCTGGGGATCCATGCAAGATCTCACACAGTGGGTCAAAATGATCACAAGACTGTGAGCAAAAATCCCAGACCACACGGGGGGACAAAGTGAATGACCTGCAGAGAGCTGGGACCAAGTAACAAAGGCTACCATCAGTAACAAACTGCGCCACCAGGGACTCAAATCCTTCAGTGCCAGACGTGTCCCCCTGCTTAAGCCCGTACATGTCCAGGCCCATCTGAAGTTTGCTAAAGAGCATTTGGATGATCCAGAAGAGGAATGGGAGAATGTCATATGGTCAGATGAAAACAAAATAGAACTTTTTGGTAAAAACTCAACCTGTGAAGCATGGGGGTGCAAACATCATGCTTTGGGGCTGTTTTTATGCAAAGGGACCAGGACGACTGATCCGTGTAAAACGAAAGAATGAATGGGGCCATGTATCGTGAGAGTTTGAGTGAAAACCTCCTTCCCTCAGCAAGGGCATTGAAGATGAAACGTGGCTGGGTCTTTCAGTATGACAATGATCCCAAACACACCACCCGGGCAACGAAGGAGTGGCCTTGTAAGAAGCATTTCAAGGTCCTGGAGTGTCCTAGCCAGTCTCCAGATCTCAACCCATAGAAAATCTTTGGAGGGAGTTGAAATCCGTGTTGCCCAGCGACAGCCCCAAAACATTACTGCTTTAGTGACCGGACCCCCCCCCACCCCCGCTTGACCAATGGGAGGAAGAATGGGTCAAAATACAAGCAACAGTGTGTGAAAACCTTGTGAAGAATTACAGAAAACGTTTGACCTCTGTCAACAAAGGGTATATAACAAAGTATTGAGATGAAATTTTATTATTGACCAAATACTTATTTTCCACCATAATTTGCAAATAAATTCTTTAAAAATCCTACAATGTGATTTTCTGGATTTTTTTTCTCATTTTGTCTCTCATAGTTGAGGTATACCTATGATGAAAATTACAGGCCTCTCTCATCTTTTTAAGTGGAGAACTTGCACAATTGGTGGCTGAAATACTTTTTTTCCCCACTGTAAATTAAACAATGCTTTCATAAGCAATGCAATAAAATATTTTACTTTATGTATAGCCTATACACACTTAAAAAAAATTTTTGAATAACATTTTTTTTTAAATCAAAATTATATAAAGGTTTAAATAGCCATTTTAAAAGAAAAATGCGATCTTAATTTCAAACAAAACATTTACACATTTATACAAAAATAATTATAATAGCATTTTTTGTATGTGTCAAAGTTTTTAAGCGTGTATAGTTAAATGTATACATTATATACATATATACATATAGTATACTGTAACTGTAAACAAACATTTTTAATGAAAGCATTTTAGCATTTGCTAGCAAATATATTTAATTGCACTGTTGATAAGCCTTGTTTCCTTAGACACAATCATGCGTACATGTTAATGTTTTGGATATGATACGCTCTGTTGTTACAGTTGGTGTGGGTGTGGACAGGGCAGGTGGAGGTGATGACGGTTGGGGAATATAACCGCACTTCATTGCAGTCCTGTGCCAAGATTTCCCTTGATCAATAGAATAAAAAAAGATATGCACAACTGCATTGTTAGTTACCTGGACTGAAAGTTATGGGAGTGTACTGATAAAGTAGGTTAATCAAGCACAGTTAAATGAGACAGACGCACACTTCCATCAACCCTTAAGGGCCCCTGTCATACAACACAGCCAGTAACTGTCACAGGGTCCATGCCCTCCAGATAGAAAATCTCTCACTTCCTTCTCTTTCTTGTTTTCCCTTGATGTCAAGGGTGGAACAGCCTGGTTCATATTGTGCCGGTTTGTTCACCTGCCAACGGACTAGCTAATCCTGAATTTACCTGCAGAACTCTCAAAAATACAGCCAAAGGCAGATCCCAGTCCAACATGCATCATCTGCAGGAAGGCTGATATAGTCTCAATGGACAGATGTGAGATGATGGACTGCCTGCATCTGTACTGGGTCAGCACTGGACGTGTCTGGACATGTCAGCTCAGTATATGACAGGCTAATCAGTCACTGATAAAATATTTATTTTCAGATGGATGAGAGTCTTGAATGTACAAAGGTACTGAGAGCTGAAATAAACATTTAATCTGCCTCTGAATAATAGTGCCGATGACTAGAGAGCTTTAGTTTGTTCGATTGTAATTACATCAAGGGTGTGTTCCAGAACCAAGTGGTTAAATCATTAGACAGCTGTGTGTGTCATTACTTAATTAGGTTAACATGTCACAGCAACACATATATGAACACAACCTGTTACTTGGTGCATTTTAAGTATGAAAAACATGGGATAGTATTGTGCAGATTTCTTTTCTTCTATATTTTTCCCGAATTGTGGCAAAGACCTATGTATGAATCATATGTGTCCGTCTCTCATCTCCTGTTGTTCTTCTGTCCCAGATTACTAAAGCTTTCTCTGCACTAATATCCACCAGACCTTCCTCAAACTCGCTGGGGCTTATGTAAAGACGTGGTAGCATTTATGTATACGAATTATGAGGGTGTAAATGTTTTAATAAGGCCTGAAATTAAGCGATAAAAATTTTAGGGCCCCTTGATACTGTAAGGCTGTGAACATAGACAAGAAGTCTCAATTTTAGTACGTTTCTGCCCCCTTGTGTTTGGATGTTAAACTTAGACACTGTTTGTGAAAATACTTCTGTTTCGTGCTGCCGAGGTTTAGTGCCATGTTAAACATAATTCATATTTTTGGAAATCGCATAAAAGGTATTTTTATGAAAATGTAGCAGTATTTTGAGAATTCAATTGTGAGGACATTCTAAAACAGGGGTGCCCAAACGGTCCTGGAGGACTGGTGTCCTGCAGAATTTAGCTCTTCTGGACACCGGCCCTCCAGGACCGAGTTTGGACACCCCTGTTCTAAAACATGTGAAATGTGCTTAATGCACCAATACAAAGACCGTGGAGAACCAAAGTACTCTCACATTACTTAAACACTTACTTCTGCCAAAATACCGACGTTCTAGTGTTCGTCCAAGGGGAAAACTACCTTTACATGAAGTGTTTTTCCTCTACTGAAAACCAGGTGTAGAGAAAACACTGAAAGCTTGCGCATTGCAGTTATATTCTGTGCTCATCAGCTTGCCTGTAGATAGTATCCTTCATCAATGAAGTAAAACATGAATTTGGTCTTCCAGTCACTCTGGCTTTGTACATTAAGCCATGTTAAGTGTCACAATCTAATTTAGATTTATAATTTTAATGGAAATGTTTAATGTATACACGTATCACTTATTGACCGCTAATTAAGTGTTTTCCCCTCAGTAAACTCCTAATTTGCTGCTCATTGATGGTAACTATAGGTAGTTGTAGTAGTTATGTTTAAGTAGGGGTGGGGTTAAGGCAGCTAGAATGTGCACATGCAGAATAAGGCATTAATATGTGCTTTATAAGTGCTAATAAACAGCTAGTATGCTAGTAATATGCATGTGAATAAGCAACTAGTTAATAGTGAATAGTGTTCCCTAATCTAAAGCATTACCTGTATACAGTATTTTAGTACTTTTTGCTTTAATTACATCAAGCCTGTGGTATGATTCCAACAAATATGATGCGCAAAATGATCATCCATATCCTTAAATATTCGATTGAGTTGTAAATCAGATTTATGAATGGAAAAATATATACCTATGTTTTAAAATTTATTTCAGTATGTACGTTTTTTTTTTTTTTACTCCTTCTTTCCTTTCCAGACCCTTTCCCCCCTTCCTCTTCCATTCAATAGTTTGGGACCAATAATGTTTTTTTCATGTTTTTGAAAGAAGTCTTTTAGTACTGCATTTATTTAACATAAGATACTATAAAAATGATGAAATGTTAAAATAAAAAAAATTAAGCTGAGTAATGTCAAAGATAAATCTTCAGCATCATTACTCCAGTTATCAATGTCACGTGATCCTTCAGAAATTATTCTGCTGATTTGCTGCTCAATTAATTAGTTTTTTTTTTAATGTTGAAAACCGCTGTGCTGCTTAATTTAGTGAAAAACACAATACTGCTGTTCAGATTCTTTGATGTAAAAAGTTAAAAAGAACAGCGTTGATTTGAGATCGAAATCTTTTGTAACACTATAAAATGTCTTTACTGTCACATTTGATGAGTTTAAATCATCCTTGCTAAATAAAAGTATTGACTTAATTTAAAACAAAAACAAACAAAACAGCAACATCTTACTGACCCCAAACTTTTAAATGGTCATGTATTTTCACAAAATGTAATGGGTAAAGATTTTAAAATATATCTGACCCGTGCAAGCTATTGCAGGTCATAACATGAGTATATAAAGCTTGTATAGGTGTTTAGTTACAAATACATGACACAACTGTATTCATAATTTTGGGTTGCATTATTTCTCTGAACTGTTAATGAAATAGACTGTCTTAGCAGCGATTCGCTTTATTGAGGTGCGCTCGGAAAACAGTACCATGGACAGCAACTCATTCAGTCAGTGTGAGTCGATGCTTCATTATCCAGAAGTCTGACATTGTTCATCCTTGGAAATACATTGTGTGCTTCATTTGATGCTGAAGGTAAAATTAACTTTTATGAGAAATATGCTCTGAGAGAGCAGCTTAATTCAATGACAAAACGCTAAGTTGAATGTAGTAAATGACAAGTTTATTTCTTGCACAAAATGTACAAAATAACAAGCAAATGGACAGCCCGTCCCCCCCACCCTCCTCTCTGCCCTGTTTGAATTCCCCGCTGATATGAAGTTGAAGATCTGGAACAAATGTCTACGGCAAGTCCAATGGTCCAAGCCAAAACGCATGGTTTTCTTAGAGACGACACATACCCAATTCAGATTCACCGAACAATTAAAAATGGAATAAAAACACCGATTTACAGACCCCCCTAACCCCCCCCCCCCCCCACCCCCAACAAACCACTCTTGTTCGAACTTTTACAGCATGCCATCTATATATTCATATGGAGCTTTTGTTTTTCAACAGAACTCCATATAGAAATCAAATCAAGTTTGACTAATGGCGAGAGACACCCAAAGTACAGCACTGCGTTTGTCACTGTAATCTTTTTGATTCATTCTTTTGTTTTTCAACCCACATCTTTTTCACATCTCTACTGAACATTTGTTTAGGCCTCATAAGAGTCCACAAGAAAACTCCTCTTATTTACACCGTGTTTTACAGCTTCAAGTCTGTTGTTTTCTGAGTGTATATAATGTATCTCAAGTTTTAGATTGTGTTCATGACAAAACGAATCACTCGAACGTCACACAGTGCATCACTTCTATTTATCTAAAAGGCAATGTTGCAGTCTCATTTGGCAATGCTTTGCTTTTGGATACAGAGGAAAGCAAATCCACATCGCTGTGTTGTCATTCACAATGGTGTGATTTGGTTTAGTTGTTTCTCACTTTCTACAGATGATGTTTGTAATATGTGGCTGTGTTTGGACTCTGAATGAGACGCAGTGGTACGGGAAGCAGCTATGGCACAGGGCAGAATGTGTGTTTGCGTCTGAATTTCAGTTTCATGGCTTACTCACTCCGTTTAGCATCCAACCTTTACAAGAGCAAAAAAAAAATCAAGCTATTTAAAGGATTGTTTGTCTCATGATATGTACAACTGGCCTTTAACCTCCACAGACGAGCTGTTAGCATTATCCAACGTCTCTTACATTGGTATGAAGGCATTTCAAATGATCGTGTTCGCAGTTGTCACCTCGGTAGAGTATTGCTGTACAGCACTAGTGAAGAAGTCTAACAAAACGCTTCATTTCTGTACAAAACTATCCTGTGCTTTCCGAATATATACAGCTAGATGGTTATAGAACACATTTGAGATGTGTCTCAAGTATGTGATCTTTACATTTATTCTGTAACAGACGTTGTGCCAAAGAGAAAATGCCATGGACTGCAGTTTTATCAGGAAACCCACGATTCCCAGAATGCATTGGATGAAGCATATCGAGGATAATGAGGCAAAGGCGTTACAAATCAAATCAAGTCTAAATGCATGAAAATGGATCTGGACTATACATGGTTTCAAGCCACGTTAAAGTCTTTCCTGTGAATTGGGAATCCTTTTCAAGTGTGCAAAAATACTCTCAGATGAAACTTGGAAAATGAACCATTTTGTTGGTGGTTTTAACTATCGCGTTTGAATTCGAGTCCTAAAAGTTTAATACGTTTTTTAAGACCTTTATATTTGTATCCGGTGGTTTTGTTTGATTTTTGAATTTTAATATACATATATATATATCTCTATTTTTCCTGCTTTTATAAAATGACACATGATGATGAACCACCCCCCCCCCCTCAACAATCTAATATACTATATATATATATATTATTATTTTTATATCCTTTCTCTTTTCTTAGAATATCTATTTAATTTGAGATCAAGTTGACATTTGCTCTTTTTTTTTTTTTTTTTTTCTCTCCTTTTTTATTGTTTTTTTTTTTTTTTATTTAAAGCAAGCCCAGGTTTCAGAGGTTTGCCAGCCAACGTCGTATGTTCTCTGACAGTCTCTTTCTCTGCGGTCGCTCTTTCTCACTCTCCTCCTGCTCTCATTGAAGCAGGGCCCTGATTTGTTTAGAGGTGCTGTCATCATTTAAATGTCTTGTTGTATACCTGGATGAAAGAAAGAAAGAAAGCTTCCAGCAGTCTTTTATTTGTTTTTTTTTTTTTTTTTTTTTTTTTTTTTTTGTTTTTTCTTTTTTCTTTTTTTTTTTTTTAATGACCAATGTGCGGCCCCCACATTTAGTTTTTTATCCACGTACAGTTGGGAAGTGATTTACTGCACACTCACCTCAGTGCGTTCAACAGTCCCTCTACGCTGTTTGAAGGCTGCTCTTTCAACACCTTGATGCAGCCCTTCATCTGCACAACACACACATGCATGCAGAAATGCAGCTTTAAAAGAAAGGTCACCTCTCTCTGTCCCTCACCCCTGACTGTGATCATGGACGCCCACCCACACACCCCCAAAAAAGCATGCGTGAATAACCAGAAACCCCTCTGGCGCTGCTGCAGATTTAGAAGTACCAAAACGTGTGTAGATAAAATGTGTGTACACTCTTAAAAATAAAGGTGCTTCACGATGCCATAGAAGAACCTTTTTGTCTAAATGGTTCCATAAAGAACCTTTAACATCTGAAGAACCTTTCTGTTTCACAAAAGGTTCTTTGTGGCGAAAGAAGGTTCTTCAGATTACAAAAAGGTAAGAAAGAGATGGTTCTTTAAAGAACCTTTGACTGAATGGTTCTTTGTGGAGCCAATAATGGTTCTTCTATGGCATCGCTTGAAGAACCTTTTGAAGCACCTTTATTTTTAAGAGTGATAGGTAGAATTATCCAGGCTGCTTTTTTCCATAAAGTTAACAAATAGGCCCCATATGAGACAAAAACACTTTAAAAGTATTCCACATGACCTGTGCACTATATCAGAAGTTACCCTAACCCTTCTCGCTAGTCACATGACTGATCAAATAGAGTCCGGTTTAAATATGTGCAAATGCACATTTTGATTACTTTTTTACTGTATTACACAAAAAAAAGCTATAATACAACTATGCCAATGCTTCAGAAAAATGTTGGTAAAGGTGAACAGACTTTAAGTAGTCCCCATACACTTTCATTATATGGAAAAGAGTGGATAATCTGCCTAACATCTTTTATGTTCTGCAGAGGAAGTAAAGCAGCGGTCTCCAAACTCGTTCCTGGAGGGAGTTTAGCTCCAACTTTCCTCAACACACCTGTCTGGAAGTTTTTCGTAAGACCTTAATTAGCTGGTTCAGGTGCGTTTAATTAGGGTTGGATCTAAACTCTGCAAGGCTGCGGCTCTCCAGGACCGACGTTTGCCACCCCTGACACAAGTAAAGTTTACAGGTTTTGAACAACATTAGGGTGAGTAAATAATTTTGGGGTGAACTGTGCCTTTAAGAGGGGGGGGGTTGGGGGGGGGGGGGGGTTGCCCCCCCAGTTCAGTCATATATCATTATCAAAAAGCTGCAGCAGGGTTGCTCGGCCCTGTTCCCTGTAGACAATTTAGCCACACTTAAGTGTATGAATTTCATTGCATTAGATACTATCAAATAAAGAGACTTGCAAACCAATGATGCTAGCTTCACTTTTACAAGCCAGTTTGCAGTGACTATAAACCAACTAGTCTCATGGTGGATCACATGCACAGTTAATATGATGAACTGTGCATGTGATCCACTGGCATCCAGAAAGTGTCTAGATATCTTATTTTAAACAGTACAATGTAACTATTTTTGTGAAATGTTTTGCTTGAAAAATGACCTTCTGTTTCTCTATTAAAATAGATGACATTTGGAGTTTGATATTTTGTTACATTTTTTAAACAATTTTTTTTTTTTTTTTTTTTTTTTTTTTTTTTTTTTTTTGTTTTTTTTTTTTTTATTTATTTTTTTAAAAATTTTTTAAATGGCAGCTGACATATATTGTAGGTGTGGCATTGAAGTGTCCGAACTTTTAGGTCCAAAAATCAATAGTGTTCTTACATCAATCTTGGAGGTCTTGGCAAAGGCACCCACTGGATGAACATGGTCATAAAGGATGATGACTCCCACCATCACACGCATGCAGAACAGCATGGTGTCTGTGTTAGTAAAACGGCACCGGTACTCCCTTTGGACAGGAAATAGTGGTCACTTTAAGCTAAATGTAATCTCTTCTGGATAATTGACATGAATAAATGTTCAAATAATCACATTCTTTTATTGAAAAGGCATTGAATCGGATGAACTTACGGAGTCTCCAACATGACACGGCACACACAGGCCATAGTGCTCAGACAATCTGTGGTGTCCTCAATTGGCAAAGTCTTGTTCTGCAACATGCATGCATAGGTATTAACACTGGTAAGAGCCTCTAGAGTGCAACAAGATTTCTGTTTTCTCCATTTCACAGGAAAACGCAAGTTCTTATTATATTCGTTAAGTCAAAAGGTTGGAAAAAATGCCTATATTGAAAAAAATCAAAACGCCAATATAGGCATTTTTTCCAACCTTTTGACTTAACGAATATAATAAGAACTTGCGTTTTCCTGTGAAATGGAGAAAACACTGAGAAGAAAACGAAATTCTTTTTGGGTTGCATCTCTCTAGTCTCTTTTTTAAATATGTTTTTTTGGTCTTCCCCCCTTTTTGTCCTCTCTTTTGCGTCAACTCCTTATTATCCCTCTCTTTCTTGCGTCTTACACTCCACTCTTAATTTTCTTTTTTTTTTATTCTGCAAAAGTTACTAAATTGTTTTTTTTGGAGCACACATGATGAGTGAATGATGACAGAATTTTTATTTTGGGCGAACTATCCCTTTAAGTATTTACTGAAGATTCAGTGAAATCATGAATTACCTCGGACACAAACTTAGTCGTGGCATTGCTCAGAGTTTTGAGCATGGGTGTGGCTTCGGCATAGAAGAGCGACATCCGATTGGCCATTTCGTTATTCACTTCATTCTCAGCTTCCAACTGTAATGCAAATGTAAATCTTGTTTCAGATGATTAGGTTTTTTCTTAAGTCACACATTAACCTCCCCATACAAATGCACTCTCTGCTCAGACAGTTAATATTTGAACTTTTATACCTTTATGTTTTGGGTCATTCACACTCACAATGATTAACTCAAAGTGCTGGTTGCTACTAGGTGCATTGCACTATAAAACTGTGTCGTGAGGCAGATCACATGAGCTTCATTCTCTGCATTTGAACTTTCTCACGTTCTTAACAGGTTTTGTCATTCCAATGAAGTTGCCAACTTTAATTGAAAATGAAGGACTTCCTTTGTTGCTGCTAAACATCATCAGAGTGAATACTCCTGTACTGTAAAAAATGTTTTTTCAAAGTTATAAATAAAGATTATCGGAGTGTGGCTTATGAGAAAATATTATTTTTGTCTTTCTATTCCAAAATGTAATGTTCAATTCAATGTGTTACTTGCTGTTTCTTTGTAATTCTGCTAAATAAAATTTGCTACCATTTTCTGAGCGAAAATGGTTTCTACACCAAAGTTTCTGAGTAGTAATGTCAATTTCAACAGATTGTGAACTTGCCTGCTGGTTGTTCAGCCGATTCCTGCTGATGGTCCTCCTATAGTAACTAAAATCATTCTGTATGGCTGGATTTGTCATCTACAAAAGACAGGATTTAAAAATGTCAGAAGCATCTACAATAAAGATTATTATGGATACTACTGACTTCAAGCAGTGAGAGAAATGTTGAGGCAAATCATGCATCTGACTGTGAAGAATTATATCCTAGATAATTTCCTTTAGAGACAGACCAGCTAATAGTGTTATCATTTAGACATTTTACTCGACGTGATTCTCTGAGAACATCAGTGTGAAGAGGCCTGACTGAGTGCAGGTCTAAAACATTTTAGCGGAGCTCATGCCACATGAACTCAAAGTGAGTAATGTGTGAGAATCGCTCACCTTGAGCTCATCAAAGCTGAGCGTGAAGTGCAGGATCTCTGCAAACTGTTTGGCGAGGGCCTGCTCTCTCTCCAGATGCTGGATGGGAGCGTAGGGTGGGCTAGTGAGGGCCTCCAAAAGACTGCGCAGGGCGTTCTCTGCCCCACAAACACATATTGATTCAGATTGTATGTCCCTTACAGTTATTACAGTCACTATCTGTAGCAATTTGTCTTTTCAATCATTCACTGTGAATGCCCATGATGTCGTCCCTAAGCTTCCAAAGCGTTTTATATTCGGTCCCCCCCCCCCCCCCCCACACACCTCTGGCCTTTAATCTAATGTAATCCACATGGCATACCAACATAATGTATCAAAAGCGAAGCTCTGCAATATGTGTACTTGATCTCCATGGTTACCAGCACAACAGTTACCATTGTATTTGCCTCTAACGCCTCTCTTTTGTATTTTTGTAGTTGCTGCAATTTATTCAAAGAACATTGGAAGCTGCAGCTGATGCAAGCATTAATGATTTCCAACTGCAGTATATGACCATGATAATTAATGCATGTTTCTGGTTGCTTTTAAAACTAATTTAATAACCAAACCTCCAAACTAGTGAAAGTGACCCCCATGTGGCCACCAAGTATGGTGACCCATACCTCGAGAATTAGTGACCTCTGCCATTCTTATCCCATCCAAAGGTGACACACACACCGTGAACACACACCCAGAACAGTGAGCAGCCATGTGCTGAGGCACCCGGGGAGCAGTTGGGGGATCGGTGCCTTGCTCAAGGGCTTCGCCTAAGTCGTGGTATTGAGGGTGGAAGAGAGCGCTGGTTTTTTCACTCCCCCCACCTACAATCCCTGCGGTATGAGACTCGAACCCACAACCTTTGGGTTACGAGTCCGAATCTCTAACCATTAGGCCAAGATCTCTTCCCTTAAAAAAATAAAAGCGCAATATCAATGTATTAATAAGGATATATAAAATGACCAGCCCGATACGGTTTATCCCAGTTATTACATGCGATGGTCCTTACCAATTGTATAAATATTATGAACGTGTGAAATATTCTGTATGATTTAAATTAATGAATTAATTAATTATCTCTCAAAACAGGTTAGCAACAAAAGCAGTCAAGAACAATATTGATATTAACTTAATTAAGCTCAATAGAAACACTATTAATAGGATCTGTCTGTTTTAAACACTGAGAAAAAGACATTCTTGAGCCACCAAATCAGAATATTAAAATGAGTTCTGCAAGGAAATAATGTGACACGGAAGAAAAGAAAATTCTGTTTTGCTGTCACAGGAATAAATGTCATTTTATAATATTTCACAATATTACACTAGATATATGCACCTTGCATAATAGTAATTTATTAACAACAACAATAATAAATGTTTTTAAATAAATAATAAAACAATTAAATATATGTCATTCTTTCTTTATTTTTTTTTTATTATTCTTTTATCTCTGTTCTTATTATTATATCTATATTATCTTTATTATTTTCATATTCTTATATCTCTATATTATTGTTATTATACACAGCCAAGTTACCTTTTCAATGGAATCATTTCTAGCCACAATGTTCGGTTTTCTTGCTTTAACTGGATACTTCTGAGCTTCTAGTCATCTATCAAAGATTTTATGCTCACCACAGGATATATATTGCAATTAATATTAGTATTAAGTACTCCTAGGCCATATTGACATATGACAGCTATGAAAGTAGCATCAGTATATTGTCATATATGATGATGAAATATCCAGTTTAGACGTCATTATACAAAAATATATGAGCACTCAATGGCATTATTGAATCAAGTATTTCAGTGAGACATTTCATAAGCAGTGTTAATGCAGTTTCATCAATATTATAACTGCATTAATGTTGTGAGAGTGAATTCATGCTGTAGGTCTGGTCTGTGCTCTACTCCTTACTGGTGTAAAGCTCTTAGCATTTGTTTCCTGTTTGGCGACGAGAAGACATACAGCTACACCGTCAAAGCTAAGCCATGTCTGAATGTCATTGGTATGCCTAAGCATGTCTCCAGAGGAGCTATCCTTTCCTCTCATCAAATATGTAACAGCCCTACTATAAATAAGAAGCTGATAATTTTATCTGGAGACCTACCGAGAAATCTGACTCTATTAGCCGGGGACCAGATATTGGGGATAGCAGGATGTGTTGAAGAGGGTGGGGCCTCTTTTTCTCATGAGTCACTGCGATGCCATACCTTGGCAGGGAAAAACTTATATGCATGTTATCTGTCTGGCTGGAGATCTGCGTTTCTCACTAGTCAGCACTGCTGTGAAAAAAGAGGCAGCTGATCGACTATTGCAAACAGTATACTGAATTGTCAGTGAGCATGGGAGGCAGAAACGCAGCCTCCTCTACGCTCTGCTGCTGCGGTTGCCATGCCAACTCGTTAGAGGTCAGCTGCAGAGGAGGACAGAAACGGATGCTTGCACCAATCGTTGTACGCACGGTCAGTGCGTTGGATGACTCGTGCACACAAGGCCCATTACTTGACTATAAAAAAAGACAATTGGAAAAAAATGGCCACCCACTTACCTAGCCTGAGAGAAAATTCATAGAATCTCTTGAGCTTGGCCACTAGGGGGCATACTGCATTCCAGGCTTTCTCCTGCAACTGGAGATCATTGGGGTTCTGAATCGCCTGGAGAGAAGGACAAGCGAGAACACTTGAAACCACAACTGTCCAAAAAAAAACTTCATTTACACTGACTATAAACTCAAGGTCATTTGTATACTTTAAATCAATTTACATTGTGAGATTTATTCAGCAATGTGAAACATTCACAGCTGAATAACTCCTGCACATTTGCTGTTTATGGACCAGAATGATTCAAATCCTATATGTGCTTTATAACTGATGAAATGGTTCCTGGCTCAGAATGAATAATTCTAAGTGGTTCGTTCTAAGGTAAGCAACACTGTTACTCTAGTTAGGGGTTTGTACAATTAGCCCAGTGTTTGAATTGAGGACCAAAAAGAAGAAGAATTGAATTCACTGAATTGAAAAAAATAGTAAAATTTATCAAAAGTGAAAGTAAAGACATTTAAAATGTTACAAAAGATCTCTATTTCCAAATAAAGGGTTGTTTTTTGGTTTGAACTTTAATATTATAGAAAAAGAATATAAAAAATATAGTATATATCAAGGTTTCCAACAGAAGATATTAAGCAGACACAACTGATTTTCAACATTGATAATAATCAATGTTTCCTGAGCACCAAATCAGCACATTAGAATAATTTCTGAAGGATCATGTGACACTGAATACTGAAGTGATGATGCTGAAAATTCAGTTTTTCTTTCACAGGAATAAACTACATTTTACTATACATTAAAATAGAAAACAATTATTTTGAATAGTAATAATATTTCACAATATTAAATTTTCTTATTGTATTTTTGAAATTTCAGGCTTAGTGAAAACAAAAGAGGAATTATTTATCAAAACATAAAAAAAATCGGAGCCAGACCAAAAATCTGTGAATTGGTAGTGATATAGTATGTTAAAGAAAAAAAAAAAAAGATTCTGTCAATTATTGCCCCGACATACTGTATTGATGGTATGTCTATTTATCAAATTTTACATTAGTGACTTGAAAAATATTTTCCAGCTTAAACTGATTCACAACAAAAATTGTACTATACATGCATGATATCTCAAATCATGCAGCATTTAGATAAGACATGTTCTGTTACTTTTCTAATCATGCTTATAAAATTACCCTGGAGGATAAAACAGGCAAAAAAAGTGTTAGTTAGTTGCATTTTAGAATTGGATGGGCTCAGTATTTTGACTTGGATAAGTAAGCAACCACTGGGAGCAATCTAGCATTGTAGCAGCAGGTTTTGCAAAGGTAAGCACAACTAATAAATGTAAAAATAGACCCACCTCTCTTATTTCTTGTCCTGCTCCATTGTAAGACTGTAACTCCGCCAGTATCCCATGGGCTTCTTCCAGCACGGCACTAACCTGGTTCCACACAGCTGTCTCAGCCTCTGTGGGCTGAGCATCTGTGGACAGAAGTCAGATTGAGTTGGTCAGAATGTGATAGATATACAGTGGCGATCAAAACTAGAGAACAACCTACAATTTCCTAAATTTCAAGGTCACTGCTTAGTCCTATTTGAAGTTATCCTAACAGGAGTAGAAGGGCAGCTTTTTAAACATATTTCATAAATTTAAATGTTCCTTGCTGAGCACAGTAATTCAATAAAAACTTAAATTAGATATTTTAAAAAAAAAAAAAAAAAAACAAAAAACTTCCCACTGATCAAAACCTTGTATTTAGTCTGCGAGAACTGATCTATCCTTACAGACTCGTTTCTGTCTGGTCCGCCTGATTAACTCCAAGTATTGGTGCCTAGATCAACTTGCCTTATTATAATGACCCAACTATTAACTGGACCACGAATCTCCCATCCATTGCCTTTTTTGACACTGATGATTGCATGACGTGCTTCCGGCCGGGGTTGCCTATAAGGTGAGTCTCTCATGACACTACCGGTGCCAACAGCCTGACCTTGTGGGTTGCTCCAGATGACGGCTAAAGGGCATGACCCTTTTCAGACACTGCAATGTAGTTAAGTGCGTCGCTTACACGTATTTCGTCTTATCCAGCGGTATTGCAACTTTACAATGACACTAATTTTTATTTTTTTTAAAGGCTGGTAATCAACGTAAGACAAATGCACGAGAAGACAGGATAATGCGAAAACTCTCAATGGGGAATCGGTTCAACACTGCAGCTGGAATTGCTCGCCAGGTCAGTGCTGAACAGGGTAAGGATCTGTCTCGGCACTTTTAAGAGAAGTCGGACTGAAAGCACACTCTGCAGCGATGAAGCCTCTCATCAGCAAGAAGAATCAAAAGGCTAGGCTCACCTTTGCCGAGGAGCATGTTGTGTGGAGAGAGAAGAACTCGTCCAAAGTTCACTTTAGTGATGAGAACAAGTTTAATTTATTTGGGTCTGATGGGAAACATTTTGTTTGGCATCAAACTGGGGAAAAACTGAAGCTCGAGTGCATAAAGAAGTCAGTGAAAGGTGGAGGAGGAAGTGTCATGGTTTGGTGGATGTTCTGTGCAGCAGGAGTTAGCTGTACTTATACAGTACAGCTACATGGCAGGGACAATGCATATGTTTATCAGAACCTCCTTCGAGTGCATAAAGAAGGCATGCAGTTCCTTCCCTGCAAGCATCTCACAATCAGCCTGCAATTTTCATGCAAGACAATACTCCTGTCACACTGCCAACGGTAATTTTAAAGCAGTTCCTTGAAGCCGAAGAACATGAGGATAATGAAATGGCCAGCCTAGAGTCCTGATCTAAACCCAACTGAAAATCTCTGGAAACCTGGCCCCAACAACAGCCCACGAACCCACGCTAGGGAAGAGAGAGGAGAGAAAGAGTGCCGACCAAGATCACACTAGCGTAGTGTGAGAAACTAGTGATGTCCTGGAGCCGCAGATGTGCTGAATTCATTCAAAGCGAGGGCCTCTACACTTCCTACAAATTTCTGACAGCTGCAACCATTTACTTGTAATCGTCTTTCGTTCTACAGTGGTTACTGTTCTCTAATTTTGTGTTTTCCACAAAATAAAGGTTTTTGTGGAAATGCCTTGGTTATTTTGTCAAACATGTTAGTGGATCAGTGGTATACCTACAACTAATATTGCTTCAAATTTTGAGTGATGAAGATTAACAATATTTTAGAAAAAAAACAAGTATTTAAAGATTGTTCTCTAATGGGCCCTCAACTGTGACATGAGTACGATGCTCAAATCATGAATCAGCGAGGGAAGTCCATCTTTCAATTATAGATCACCTTTGTACCACAAATATCATACTGGAATATAAGTCTTATTGTACCCTGATTTAGGGTTTTGTTAGCTATGGATAAATGGGGCTGCGGTCAACCAGTCATAGTAGAGTGATCCTGAAAACTGGACAAATAATACAAGAAAAGCTTCATTGGGTGAAGTTAATTTGGTATGCTAATCATGGGAGTTATTTCATCTTTATGAGCACCAGGAGTGGGAAGGGGAGGAAAGAGCCTTTCCAACGGCTTTGAAAGCATGAGGAACCAAAATCCATAGGGATAATCCTCGGTAATGATGATGATAGGTTATTGTTATTGTGCGTCGGCAAGTACATGAAGGAGGACACGGTTTAGTTCTGTGTCAGAATTTGTTAGGGCTGAACATTAACAGCTCCTGCATCCGTGGGAAAGGGTCGGATGTGAAAGGAAACCACCGGCCAATGAGAGCCCAAGCTCCCATATGAGGTGGCCGGGACAAGGCCTAGGATGGGTTCATAAAGAGTGTGAAATAGTCTAGGCTCTTACCAACGCCCAGACAAGCATCGAGGGCATTTGATGTTAATAGGTGATGATAGCGAAGGCAGCGGAAAGCAAAAGAATCATCATGCTTGGTGGACGTATTTAGTTTGAGGACCCTATTTAGCCTTTTAGTTTCAAAGCTAACAGGATATGCCGAGTAACTCCAAACAGGGTCCAAACAGTGATAAAAACAACACAAACGAATCTCACAAGTAATCCACACAACTCCAGATCCATCATTACTCACATCCTTGTAAAGTGAAACAAGCCTGAGTGGTTTGGGTAAGAAAATAAACTCCAATCAATTAAGATGGATTGATGAACATTCCTTGGGTCATATATGCTTTAAAAAAACATTAAACTGAATCAGGAGAGAAATATGTACAGAACAAACACCGTTTACAAAAGATAGCAGTCCAAAACAGTTCTAAACAAATATGCAGGGATTTTGAGTAGGACTTTTTCACGGCGAAGATGAGTTATTGTGGATTTTTTAAACATAAAAAGTTGACTTGAATGGGATTTGTGTACAGAATGTACAGCAAACACGCTGATAACCTAGTAAAGAACCTAAACGCAAAATGCATTTAATGATGCGAGAAGAGGCTAGGGGGGTGGGATTACTTGCAAAAAGCGGAGCAGAATGGATATTGCTTGATTTTATTCAGCCTCTATTGAACTCTCATTCTGACTGGCACACCAATGCCACGCAGAGGCAATCCATTGGTAAGCAAGTGACATGATAAATTGCCATACATTTCCAAAACTGCTTCTGATGAAGAAAGAAATAAACTAATCTACATCCACAGACAGTACGACGGGGCGGTGATGTGAGTAAAATTTTCAGCAGAATTTTCAATTTTTGGAGAAACCATTCCTTCTTAGTACATGTTCAGTAGGAATCTATGTGATTGAGGGACTTTCATCAATGCAGATTTGTTCACTGATCAAAACTGCATAAATGTAAAAGTTAATACATGACTGCCCGAGAATAACAGAAGCTAGATGGCTTGGTTTGAAAGGAGCCAAATTCTTCTGTGTGAGCTCGTGCCATTATAATATATATCATGATATTACTGATGGGACAAAGGCCCCCGCAAGGGGGAGCAACAACGGCGGGGAGAAGCAAGTATTGGAGGCTTTTTGCAGCACTAAATTTAGCCTAATGTTACCACCTCATTTACTGTTGGAACATTTAAGAATCTAACAAAAATTTTTTCATGTTAAAGAACCTTTTTGGAATGGAAAGGTTCTTCATGAAACCATATACGTCAATAAAGAACCTTTATTTTTATACTGTGTATGGAGTTTGCAGTGTAAAAACTGCAGCAGGAGGCATTTTGGGAAATGCTGTTATTAACAGTCTTCGCTAGATCAGATTTCTTAGTCTTCCCAAGGCCCTGTACAGTAAGTGATCTGCATGAAGCAGAGCATCTAAGTACGCTGGGCAAGGAGAATGACGAAAGCTGCTTTTCAAGAACACTCCCTCGATCTGCCATCCATCAGGGATTTGCAATGTGTACAGAAAAGCAGTTACCCCTATCAGAGGTCCTTGATGCAACTCTGTCAGTGTTTGACTGAATACACACATAGCTGTTTGTGCTATTAGCTGAACAAACATACACTCTAAACTTAAGTGAAATTACCAATGGCTCCTCCCAGTCATGTCACCTCCAGGTCTGTTTGCTCATCCTGCCTGTGATCTTCAAAGAACAATGCTACAGTAGCAATGTAATGTTTGCTTTCCCTTTTGCACACTTTTATTTTGCACCACACACTCCTTTTGGTTAATCACATGTATCATCAGCTCTTCAGTAAAAGTGATCTGATCTTGGGCTCAAAGCCTCTTTCTGTGCCATTGTGTCTTGTATTGAAGATATTGAATTTTTATGAATGCCATTAATAGCACACTAACCGACAATTTTGTGTGTTGGCAGAACTGAGGAGGGAAATGACCTAACCGTGTAACACAGGTGAGCATTGCTTTCGCTGATCGGCAGGGGAGAGCGGTAGGTCCTGTGTCCGTTGTTTTTTCTTTTTTTGACCTTGTAGTGTATTCAGTGTTGATTATTATGCAGCTTTGCACTAAAAGGACGTAACATGACAAGTAAGAATTGTCAAGTAGACATCTTAAAAAATGTGTTTAACATACACATGCCAAGGTCTTGCAAATTTTATATTTGTGTGCTGTTTTATACCGTTTTCAACATTTTCATTTAATAAATTATGTTAAAAAATGTAATGTGGTATAACCTTCAAGAAAATAATTTTTTCATATTTCCTTTACACCGTAAATGCATATGAGTAATAATTATAATTTTCAAAAGTGAAAGACATTTTTATATAATATTATTCTTTTTTAAAAAGTGTTTCTTAAATACAATGTTTTATCAGTTTGGCTTTTGACAACCTGAACCAAACTTTCTGCCTTTAAAATGTCAAATTATCTGACAAATTCAAATTGAACAGATGTCCATTATACAAGAGGTTTATTCAGATCAATTAACTAATATATTTGGAAGAAAATGAACTTATGTCATTGACCCTATAATGAATTACAGACAAATGCATTATACTGTATGTCTTGTGTCTCTTGAAGAATGCCTCCAACCAATTAAAATATTCTAAGAGGAAGGACAGCCTACATGTTATGACTGGACAGCAAACGCTCTAAGTCTTCCGGGTTCTCACACTTGAGGCACAGGAGTTTTATTTCCTCCATAAAAAAAGGAGATGTTAGGCATGTAGCTGTTAGAGGTGTCATAAAAGGAAGGATTACTCAGGAGGGACAGAAGTGCTTAGGTAAGGGTTAAAAGGGAACACAGCATCAGAGAAAAAGGAAATTGAGGCTCCCCTTTCAATAGGCAGCTTCCATTCCCACTTCCTTAAATCCTTAGACTGGTTAATTATGCATTCACACACACCACACACACAGCCAGATGCACAAGGACACACAGAAACAGATTATGGAGCCAACACCCTTTACAAATCTGCAAAGTTTTGGGCGAAAAAAAGGAGATTAGTTAAGTGTTATGTGATTGTTTTCCATCCCACTCTAACTGCTAAAAAAAGCGTGGCATTCGTACGACGACCTTTAGCTCAACGGATCACAGCCGACCTGGAGATAAGTGCAAAAAAAAATCACGTCACAAATCGAGGTCACCACACAAAAAAAAAAACTTGAATGACAGGCATTGCACTGCCCCACAAACAGAGGGATGGCCGGAGAAAAGGAAGGCAGTGAAAATGCATAGAGGACAGCGAATGACTCAAGGAACCGTGCCATCAAAAGGGGAAAGAAAGCAAACTCAAAACATAAAGAACGTTATGGCGCAACCGTTCAAAGCTCAAGGAAAACTATCGGGCCGATGCCCAAGTTCGGTGTAAGCGCGGCTAACATTCAGGGAGATTTCCCATGATTCCCCCTGCCCGAACATGAGAGAAGGGAAGAAGCAGTTTGGGGTCATGGGAGGTGTGACAGACGTGGGTTCGTCTGGTGTTGGGTGTGTATTTGTTGAATGTGCATGATGTTTGGGATGGGAGGGCCCGGGGGCGTATAGGGTGTGGTGCGATGGAGCTTTAGGTGTCAAGATTCTCAGGTGAGTTGATATGAGTCACACAGGGATCTCATTGAAACCTCCTTCTTTCCTGCTCTCTTTTATGTACTAATGAATGGAGAAACAACCCCATGATTAGCAATCAGGAAGAGAGCAAAAAGAAACAGCTTTCCAAAAAAAAACAAACAAACAAAACTCAAAAAAACTTCAGTTATCTTAATCCACCTAGAGGGTGCGTTACACCTGCCTCCAACACTTTGAATACATCCCTCTCCAACAATCCATCAAGGACACAGGACAAACCATGATGAGCACACACAACACACCATACACCAGCGGAAATCACATACTTTCAAAATCCAGGAACCAATTATCAGAGGAACAGTTCTCTAAAGCATTGACCAAGACCTTAAGAGGTTTCCCCATGGCCGGCAAACCTGGGCAAGGAAGACAAATACATACAGTACAAAGAAATACAACCTAGATGATACTCATTAGCAAGACCCCTAGACTGTCAGTGTGTATTTTCACTGTGAAAACACTGGATGTTGTCATAAGCTGTGGTAAGAGACCAAACTGTGTATTGTGAAAATCTGGAAAATGATGCTAGTTTTTTCATTGATTGTAATGAAAAGGCTGTTTGTGGCTGTAATAGTTTAACAAAATAATCCTTCTGACAAAGTGTTGTAATCTTGCTGTAATACAGTGTTTGTTATGGGTACAGGAATATGTTTTTTTTTATTCATTTTCCTTATTTTTCTTCATTATGGTGGTGTGATCAAATTAATGCATAAAGATGTTAATATAATGTTAGTCTTATTTTCTGCTACCATGTTGTTTGTTGCGATGCAGCATTTGAATATAATGCAGGAAAGGAGCAGAAATAATTCAGTGATCATGACAAACTACACAAGCGGGAACAAAAACCTTTTGGTGGTGATTTAGCATTGTGTGACTTGAGACGTACAGTAACTTACTATAATGGCATGATAATATTAAATTAACTCGCACTAACCCTGCATAATAGCACATAGCTGAGGTCTGCCTGTCCTTACTAGCTGTGAATCACATTTATAGCAAATCTGACTGTCCATACTGAAACTAAAAATGCTATGTCACATGACACATTTATGTGAAGTGGTATTTTGAACCAATGAGATTTCACCATGGATGGGGCTAACCAGCTCAACAAAACATAAATAGAAACTAAATGATTGACGAAACATCCAGTTGCCTGTGGCGTTCACTGCTGGTTTGGACAAAAACTCTGATTTGCATAGAATAAATGTTTTTGCTGCTTGTTGCTTTATTGCATTGCATTTGGTTAGAATATAATGTTTTTTTTTCGGTACCGTTTGCATAAAACACCACACCCCCCGCATCAATTAGACCGGCGCCCCCCCCCGCACACACTGGACACCAAATGGTGCCACTTCTCTTGGTAATTGCTTGCATTAGAGGAATAATTCTGGACACACTACTATCTAGAAACATTCAAGAAATAAAATAGCTGGATTATCATGGCACTGATAATAACGCAAAACCTATCATGCCATTTCCCAAGAGACCCAAATGTGCATTTTGGCAGTGTTTGAAATAAGAATCTGGCTGTTTCAAACCTAGGCTTTGAAATCTTTCATATCAAGTCGTATCCTTTGCTTATGGCAGACAACGCAGAGATGGCTCCTCTCAGCCTGTTTATCACTTAAGAGACAATATATCCCCCTCTGCCTGTCTCCTGGCAACCACCAGTAGAGCTCTGTTTCCATGGCTGGACCAGTAGCAGCTTGGAGACCCTGGTTAATAGGAAAAGCTAATTTTTTTCTGCCGTTTTTTCAGCAACATTATTTTTTTGATTCTGTATTATTGATTTGTATTATTGGTTATGTTTGTTATACTGATAATTCCAGGTTTTTTAATTGATCGGAGATCTTGAGACTGGTGTCAGAAACAGTAACAAAGAAAGCAAACTCCAGACTGATATAACTGAACAGTGGCCCAAAGCTAGTCCGGTCACATGGTGGGTCTCTTCAATGTCCCATTACCAATACGCATCATGTGCCTGCATCACTCATATAAAAGTGAAGAATTATAAAAGAGATATTTGTTGTCGAGTTGGTAGTGTGGCATCTTACTTTTTAAAAAGTTGTGTGAGAAACATTGTAATTGGATGAGTAAATCTTTGTTCTTTTAGAGACCCGGAGGCACTTTTAATAGCTTGGCAGACATTGAAGTATCATGTTGATATTGTAACAAATTTCTTAATCTTGATTATACTTATGATACACTGATTATAAACAAAATTTCAGCTTGATAATTATGAGTCAAATGATCCCCCATGCAAAATGTTGGTTTATTTCCAATAGTGTTCATAAGTTTGGGGTCAGTTTTGTTCTGCAGGGATGCATTAAACTGATCAAAATTTACAGTAAAATACATTTGTTACATTTATGAGTATTTATTTTTAAAATAAGTTCTGTTCTTTTACATTTTCTATTCATTAAAGAACACTGAGACAAATCTTTCATGGTTTTCACTAAAATATTAAGCAGTCTACAAATGTTCAACATTGATAAAATAACGCACTAGAAGAAATTATTAGAGGGCTTATGATAGAAGATCTTTGAAATGATGGGGGTGTACAGGATCATTGATATGAAGACTGGAGGAGATGCTGAAAATTCAGCTGTGGTCACCGGAATAATTACATTTTAAAAGATATGAAAATAGGGTTTTACATTGTAACATATTCACAATATAATTTTTTCACTGTATTTTTAAATAAATAAATTCAGCCTTGCTGGGAATAAGAGACTTCAAAAAAAAAAAAAAAAACATAAAAAACTCTTACCACTCCCATGATGCTATAAGATACTACTGTGTAATGGATGGATATCATCATCTATAGGAGTGCATGATTCTAGTTTATGATAAAACAGGCTTAAAGCATTAATAATACCTTAGGTTTTGATTGAGTTAGAGGCACATATTTAAAAATCGGTTAAAGTTAACTTTTCAGTTGAGTCGTATGAACCTTCTAGAGCTCAAAATAATAATCAGGAGACCACAAGCCTGAGTCGAATCCCCATTGTTTCTCAATACAATCTCACTTTCCTTCCTGATGAGGAGATATTCCTCCAACTAAAATAGAGTGGCAGTCCGGCATTGTGAGAGGAGAGGAGAAGGAGGAGTAGAAGGAGGTGGCAAAGGAAAGGGAGGGAATGGAGGTGGTACTGCTCTGGTGGTATTTCTTAACATGTCCTTTGAGTATGCGAGCACTTTCAGATCGTCCATGACGGTGGTCGGCCTGCTAGCAGCTGTTTCTGATTATCAGCAAGTCTGTAATCTGTCATCCACTGACACTGAGAGGACAAGGACTCATCTAAAGAAGACTGAATTGATTTGGTTTAATTTTACACTAGACGTATCTGAAGATTCATTCTGGGGTGAAACACCAGAGGTGAGCATCTATAAAGACATTCATCTTTCCGTTCTCAAACCCAGAGACTGTGGACGGCTAGAAACTACCACAGCGAGTCATCCATCAATTCCAGCTTTATCTTTGAAGGAGACGGCTTACGTTTTGTCAACCGGCGTAATAAAGAGTCCGTTTTCACCATCAGTCTGTGGAATATACTGATGACAAGTGAACAAGAAGCAATCTGTCTGCAAACAGCCTTGTGTCCACAACTTGACCCTGTCAGGAAGATACAACAGGAAGAAAAAGAGCTGCAGTTCAATCACCTTATTCCCACTGAGGTGTCAACATACCTACTTCAGCTCTTCAGCATCCCTGCCAAGAAGACAGCATCAACAGTCTGACTCCATTCTAGATCGTTCATCTGAAACACTCACAAAAATCACAGAACATATGAACAGAACCATATATCAACGTGAAGCTTCGGCTGACGTTTGAAGGCCTCTGAGGCCCGCCAAGTAGTTCTGGCAACTAATCACACATCCTAAAAGCAGAAGAGACAGGAAGTGTTCTCAGGTAAAGAGGCAGAGCGATCAAGAATCTGTCAAGATTCATCACTAAACTGCCAACTGTTTACACATCAGTTGATAGAGAGACAAACACACACCTGTCGGATCTTTAACAGACACCTGTTGCTCCACAACTACAAAGGTATTTCAAAATATATTCAAATATAGGTCCAACTTTATATTAAGTGGCCTTAACTACGATTTACCTTCACTTTAAAAAAATAAGTACAATGTACTTATGTGTTCATATTGTATTGCAAAACACACGTTCTGCTATTGAGGTGGGATATGGGTAAAGTTAGGGACAGGTTTGATGGTATGGGTAGGTTTAAGGGTGGGTCAACTGTGTAATTATAAATGTAATTACAGAAATTAAAAACAGATGTAATTACATATAGGCATTTTTAAAAATATAAGTACAATGCAAAAACAAGTATGTACACAATTAGTGCATTGTACCAAATGATTAATTTAAAAGTAAGTACATAGTAGTTAAGGCCACATAATATAAAGCGGGACCCAACATTTTGTTTAAAAAATATGATTAAAATAATTGGAAAATGCCTTCAATGGCTGAAATTGAATATATGTCACCTGGACCACAAAACACCATAGTTGCAGCAGTGTCACAAGCTCAGCAGCACAGCTTGACTTGGTCCTGCATGAGGAGTTATCAAACCCAGCTGCAGCTGCTGCGGTCCAGAAACGCAGTACAAATCCACTTCAGTTACTCAATTGGTCTGATTTTCTCTCATCAGAGAAGTTTTGTATGCCTTTATTATATTTCCCTATAGACTTTCTCTGATTCGGGTCTTGTATATTGCAAAAACGACAACTTCTAGTGAAAGTCACCTTAGCTGAGCTAAAGGTTAATCATCAAAATGGAAGGTGAATGAAACCAAAGAAACAGAGCGGAACAGTGAAAGAGAGAAAGAATAGCTTTGCGCTCTCTGTAATAGTTTCCTATTCATGCTGAAATTCATCTTTAATATAATCACGCTATATGAATTCCAAAATATGCATAGTACAGAACATGAAGAAATGCAAAATGTGTTGCGTTCGCAGAGGCAGAGCTAATTTATCATTAATGGCCCTTGCTTGGTAGTATAAATCTTCTTCCATGGGAATATATTTAGCAAATATAAATTCATAGAAGAACATCAACATAATATCCTTCCTATCATCCCTGTCATTTGGATGAGTGAGTGAGTGAATATGAAATGCAGAGGTCAGTAATTCCAGGCAAATATGACAAGAAGGGAAACATTCACACACCACTAAATGGCCTTTTATTTACATTAATGAACCCGATGGTGGTTCAAACAAATTATGTTGAAGGACAGCCATCTGTTATTAAGAGGCACATTCTAAGGCTATTACAATGCAGCACTTGTATTAACGTAAAGCTATATTTTGGGATTCTCACAACTGTTTACAGCATAGGATGTTACTTTAATCACATAATAT